>CM067066.1:3388164-3703164 GCA_033980235.1 Diadema setosum
CCAAATTGATCAATCTGACATCATTGTTCAAGGTGGTACAAAAGTAACAAAGATCATTTATCATCAGCATGCTTTGCATAATTTGATCTGACTTTTGCAGGTTTATTCCTGAACACTCAGAGGCTTGAACGGAAGTGAGATTGAAAACTCACTGTCAGTCAGGAGTGTAAAATATGGAGAACATGTGTTTATGTGAACACAGCCCCTCCACTCTTTGGAAGTGTCATTCACCTGCCCAGGAGTTGTGCAGTTATTCAGGAAATGTTAAACTTGCGGAGGTCCCACCATGGCACTCCTTCAGTGGTTATCAGAGGTCCTCATTTTGTGAACCTGTCTGTCATGTCTAGCAGTGCAAAAAGGTCACCCCACAGCACCTTGCTCAGTTTGGAAGGTGATATAGCCTCCTTTACAGACTTCATGGGATGTTCATACCTTTGCCTCAACAATGAGAATGTTTTAACATACCTGGTTAAAGGGATCATATAGTTTTGGTTGAGGAGAAAAATTCAAATAAAGTGTGGGACCCACACTTTATTACGATCGCTTTGTTTTACATTGTTTTTGGATGTTTCAGTCATTCCAAACCCGATTTTCATCAAATAAACTTCGAATTCCTCTTAAAATGGTATGCTCTGTACTATATCATAAGTGTTTTCTTGCTATCTCGCAAAAAGTTAGAACACCAATACTGTACCATCCCTTTAACATACCTTGTTGTGGGCATTAAAGTTGCACAAAACTTATTTGCCCCTCTGCTACTCTATCATCTGGATGCAGTGACTGACAAACTTTTGTTTTCAGTGCTGTGCGGTTTAGTGAGAACATGGGCATCAAACTTGCTGCTCAGGGATATACGCTTATTTATCCGTTTTTGTCTTCCACGCTTTCTCCAAGTTAGATTTGAAAGAGTTGAGCGATGTGATGTTTTGTAGGTCCTGTTTGTGAATTTTGAAAGTTGACAGCAACCTAAGGTTTTAACTTGAGATGTGCACAGGCCTAGGTCTGTACCTCAGATATATAGTTATTGGGACTTGCAGACAAAATCATTGACGTCCATTGAAAAGATTCTTAAGTAACTCAAGTAAGCCCGGGCCATCAATAATTGTAGAGATATTTGTAATTCTCATTAAAGGTTTGCTTTCCATTAGGAACTATGACCACAAAAAAGAAGGAATATATTATATATCATATATAAGAAGATATATTTATCCTTTCAAGTTTATACGAATATTGAACTTATTTGATTATAGGGTGTTGATCCCCAAAATCAGCAGAGATTTGAGTGTTCTTTAATACTTGTTGGCCGGTCTAAAATACTTTTAGATTATTTTGAAGGTGTGAGCTACACAGTAAGGCTACCATACATCAGGCAACCTCAGTTCAGATTGGTTGGCCACTTGTTTTAGGAGCATTTCAGAGTGTGGCTCTGTCAAAACAAAGCAAAATAAAACAACACACATACACTTCTGATTGGCCAGAATTGCCCCTCCATACCATGCAGGTGAATAAAGAGATCTGGTTTCACTCTCGTCAGTGTGGATGACACATTAAGTGCTCTTCCTCGTCAGTTTGAAGATGACAGAGTAGAAAAATAAAAAAGAAAGGACTGGAAGAAAACACAAGTAGGTAGAGGGAACACAGCTTGTGGTTGCACTCTACTGAGGTACTCCGCGAAGAGGGCAAGGCCTCTCTTCAGTCAAGGGTAAAGAAACAGTCCTTCCTGTCGAGATTTGATCCCTTCCCCATCTTCCAGGGAGAGTCCTGAGGGAGAGAGCCCAGTTGTATCATCAGCACCCTTGGAATGATTGCTTTACAGTCACCCTAGAGTGCAGCCCCTCATGCAGAGTCCTGTGGAGAGTCGGTATTTTGTTTCCTTTACCCGGAGTGCGTTGTGCAGATGAGTAGTCTTAGACATCCAGGCTATTTGTGATAAATCTAGTGATCTTATTATGTGTCATTTCATTTTCAAAAAAAAGATCACTATGATAATGTTAATGAAGATGATGGTGTTTATGATAATAATGATAATGATAATAGTGATAAAGATTAATAATAATGAAGTGTCAATACTTCTGGCATTTACCATATGGTACCACTTGACTGGCTCTATGCAAGAAAGTCACTATAATTACAATTACAATGACCATTTATAGCTTGCTTAGATGACATCAGTTCTCCAATGCTCCTTGTGTCCTTTTCACTTCATGCTGCTTCACAGGCTTCCTGCCAGAAAGTCACTATTACCACTGACAAGGAACAATGGCAGTGACTTTCTGTTACAGGGAACAATTGATGTACACTCCGTCCATATACAACGTACAGGTTAAAGACCTGTATGTGATACATTGCATAAATTCATCATTGGCTTTACCGTTTCAAAACTTGTAGGCCTATGTATTTTGATAGTATTTATGCACTTTGAGAGCCAGAGGATGGTACAACCTACATCTGGTTCTTTTCTATAACCAAGTGTTCACTTGAAATGTTCCATGAAATAAAAGATTTATATTTTGCAGGAATGAAGTCTGATTCTTGTGATTGTTTTATCTCAAAGTATGACATGAATGCATGCATGAATTTTACCAGGTGAACAGATGGTTGGGACTGATACAAGTGATTTGTGTGTATGTGTGTGCATATGTGTGTATATATGTAACTTTGTATCCTTGTTTGTTTGTGTGTGCCAGCATTTGTGCATTTTTGTTCCCCTTCCATCTTTGATGCAACGAGTCTATGTTGTTGCAATTTTATGTTTCCTCCAATTTTATTTTCACAAATTTTGATTTAATGGTTGATATTTTTAGAGGGCATTTTCCACTGGATACAAAGCACTATGAGATGTCATTCCTGGTTGACATAGGAGATGAAATATATCGTCTTAATTAAGTCTGTTGAGAATGATAAGGGCGTTAAGTTGCCACTAAACCCATAGTGTTCAAGACCACTTAACGCCCTTCTCATTCTCAACAGACGATATACAAATTACCAACCAGTGACAGTACAAGTCCAGTGCATATATAGGGATATAAGGGTATCAGAATAAGTAGGTCTTAAAATTAAGATTTATGAGGAAATATCAGTGTCATCAATCAAGTGAATATTTTTGCTTTGGTGAAAAAAAAATTCTTGAATGAAATCAGATGTGGGCCAATGAAGAACGTTATGTATGACTTATTAGAAATTAGAAAAACATAGTGCACATCTTGGCTTGACAGAAATTTTGATCAATTCTTGATCACAAAAGAAGGACACACAGATTTTGGCTAATAAGAACAATGGAAAGCTGAAAGAATCACAGAAATTTTGCTGCAGACTTACTGCCACACACTGCAAATTTGGAGAGCTGTACGAACAGTGAACTTGAAAAAAAAAACACAAACAAACAAACAAACAAAAAACAAAGAGAGAGAGAGAAAAAAAAAAGATTGTGTCATTCACCTGAAACAGATTGTATTGTGGTATTCTGATCATCCTTATTGTGTATGTGTGTATGTGCGCACTTGTGCACCCATTACAACCGATGACATGCATATAGATACACACCTTCAAACTGGTGACACACAGACAACTGGTGACGTCATCGGTTGTAACTGAGCATAAATTTACGAAGAGGAACCCCCTATGGAGTCAATTTTCAAATTATACTGTTTTCTGAGCATAGTCATCAATTGGATAGGAACAAGCAAATACCTCGACAGAGGAGAAAAATTGAACAGCGCCATCTCTCACTTACACCCGGGGAATCCCCATAAATTTTCTGTCGGAGATGTCACCAGTTATGTGGAGCTCTACCTACGCGTACGCGTACGCCGCGTGACGTCATCTCGCAAAAATCGCTGGTTATGAGCGACCCGGCGATCGCTAGTAGCTAACATGACGAAGAAAATTGACTGCTGGGGAGGTGTAAAGCTAGCTAGACGTAGACGTCTCTCTCAACTCGCACGAGACATTGTTCATCTGCTGTGTCTTCGGAAGGAAAAGGTAAGTTAGTGACGACTACTGGATAGGCCTAAATTTTATTTTTTTAAAGGTAAAATATACTCGTGAAATAGGCAACACCACTGCGTGTCCGTATTGTAGCAACGACGGCAAATCTTCAGTCCCATACATAACAAATTGTAGTAGGCCTCTGTGACCACTCCTCAATGGCCTACATGTACCTGGCCTCTTCTTGCACGCCGCCTCTCAGCTCACCGCACCAAAAATGTGCGAATCACCAGACACCAGATCACGTAGAAATGCTGCCGTATACTGGTTCTACAGAAGAAAGTGCCTAGCGTAGAGTAGGCTAGAATTCTGACGCATTTTGCAGTGATATGAACGAAGTGTTCTGTTCTGCTATCATGCACAAATTTGTATTCAATGAAATAATAACATTAATGATAATACCGTAGTCAGCCATTAATCATTTTCTTCCCCTTCTTCATGCTATCCTTTTCTAGTTCTAGTTCCATCATCTGTTTCACCATTAATTCTCCTTTGTTTCCTTCCTCCTCTAATAGTTACATCATGCTTTTCATGTTCTGTTACCTTAGTCTTCAATTTCTCCCCTGTTCATTCCGACCATCTGTCTTTTCATCAGCTTTCTTTGCACTCGGGTGCTACAGCTACTAATCCTCCTTCGTGTTCTGGTTTGTTACGGGTATAGTGTACTATTCATTCTCCATTTTATCCTTCTCCTTATCTTCTTCCACTAACAAAGTACCACACTCCACAGCTGTTTATAAGTACATGTAGGCATAATGACTTTGAAATGTAAGAGTGCACGAGTGGTTACAATGACAAGAAGATTGCAAAAAGCAAGTGTGTGTGTATTTATACTTGTGATCTGTTAAATAATAATAATAATAATAATACATAACATTTATAAAGCACTTAATATCATATTTCTAAGCGTTGGGGAAAAAAACAATGATAGAGAACGAGTGATGCCATTCTAATACATAGAAACTTCATGTACATGTTTGTATGTCTAAGCATATTAAATATGCATACATGTAACTTTGAATTGTAAGAGTGGTGACATTGCATAATTATGCACAACATGTGATTTAATACAGTATGTACCAGTAGGAAGTGGAGAAACTGAGTACTAATACATGTACTATCTAGCCTAACCAGACCGCTGTGCTTCGCACAGCAGTCTGACATATAGTGTTTATTAATGTTGTAAACGATCGTCGCTTTTGACGGCAAAATCACATAAAATGTCTTTTATTTTGTTTGATTTTAACAGTAAGATAATTTTTACCACTCACCTACATCATATTTTGCTGATGATTGAGTTGAATTTGGTGTTTTGTTGGTATCCAGACCTTATTGTTGAATTTTTCGGAGTAGATTGTGCGATGATTCACAAAATGAACTACCTAGCTACCACGAACTCTCAACCGGAAGCACCGTGGTAACATTTTACGTACGCCCTTGCGTTTTGTGTGTTACGTAAAGCTTGTCGTCTGCTACGTACATGTATTTCAGCGTGTGCTGCTCTCATGATCTGACCTTTGCTGCATCCCTTCGCTCCGACAAGGTCATCACTTCTGCCTCGACTAGGTCATATGAACTTTTCTGACTCGCTACGTTGTAGTATACGAGAGTGATTGCCATTCAAATAACACGCAGAAGATGAGGAGTGCAGCAATACGGATGCTTACAGACCTGGTTTTAATCACAGATTTCGGTGGGTTTTTGACGTACACCCAGACTATGGGGATTCCTTATCTAAATATTCTCTGCATAGATATCTTCCTCCTAACTTTTCCAGAGTGGGAGGGTCGCTGTTTCAGCCAGTCCACTTTCAAATGATCTTTGTGGACCTCCACAGATATGAACTCTTCCTCCTTTTCTTCCTCCTCCTCTGAGTCTGAGATGTCACTGTATTGTATACTCTGTTTCCTCTTCTTGAATGGCGACATGTTGATCTCCCCTCCGTCTTCCATAGAAGACATAGCTGTCAGTTCCTCCACCATTCACTTTGTGATGGTGAGGCCTTGCTCGAGGTACCATACCGTGGCTGCCATGGTCATGAGATGAGCAGTGATGAATGAATGTTGCACAGATTCGTATAGCGCGCTCGATCTTTGACTTTGGACCACTCTACAGTGCAGTGGGGTTATCGTTCATAGCAGTTTGTGCTAACTTGGTCTTGGAGGCACTGTGCATGTAGACTCTACCGCCGTTCTCTATAGTAAACCGGGGCAATCATCACTATAACCTCTGGCTCTTGTAAATATTCTGAGCTGGGTATTCCCAACCTCAACATGCGCTTTAGTAATTTGATGTATTGAAATATTTTTGTCTTTCTGCAACTTTTTGTGCAATAACTCAAGAAAAACATACCCTATCACCACCATATTTTGCATATGTATAGTTCATGTCACGAACATTATTTTACAAAATAACAACTACTTCATCAGACGCCATCTTGGGTATGTAAATTAGGGTCAAAGGTCATAGATGTTTCATCCTGTATCTTGATTAATACATGTCCTATCTTTCCCATGTTTTGCACACGTAAAGACCATGTTACAGGGATCATTTCATATTTTTTGCATTTAATGTGTTCTAACTCATGCATGACTAAACAGAACAATCTCATTTTAATCAAAAAACTAGTCAAGTATGGAAACACTTCTGCTCGGTTATTTCACTCAACAATTTTTCATTAAAAAGGTATGTCATTTTGATTGGGGGTTACTTTTTTGTGTTTAGAATATAAAGAAGCGACTTCTTTTGCTCTTTGCACAGGAAAATATATTTTTATGTGATGAAAGTGTGATGTTATGGCAACAATTTTACCATTCGCATTGTGCGTAAAAAATGCACATACCTTTTTGCTAGAACAAAATTGTTTGAATGTATATTCTGATCAAAGAAACTTCATCTATATACGTGTATGTATTTGTGCATTTCAGTTTTCTACAATGAATAAAGATATTCATAAAGGAAACGCACACCCACCGCTGAAAATGACAACATCTACAAGAGGGTAGACGTGCGGTTGCGTGTAGTTAGTACTATACCCTATGTAATAATATACTTACTGTTCAAGTAAATGTCAAATCTTTTTGTATTGTGTATACACTCCTCAAAGAAGTAAGTTCTCTCCCCCCAGCCTTTATTTATGATATATCTCTACAAATATCAAATGGTGATTTTTAGCTAGCAATAGCAAAAGGTAATACATGCTCAATTTTCTTGTCGGTCCAGTGGGTACTGACATTGTTTGTTTTGTTGTTGTTGTTTTGCGTAGGCTTAAGCATTGCACATTATGCTAGCTCTCAAAACCAATGATGACCTGTCGAAACTTTGTCATATAATTTATCCAATTGTCGTACAGCCCATGGATACTGTCACAGAAGAGAGGGACAGGCATCTTCACACATAGACATTGATGACGAGGCACCTGATTAGACGAAAGACACAGTAAGCAATCAGTATTCCTTCTAGATAAGTCAAATTGTATTAGTTTTGTGATTTCATACAATATGTAGGAAGTGGAGAAAGTGAGTACAAATACATATGTTCTATACCCTATGTAATAACATACTGTTTACGTAATATGAAATCTTTCTGTACTCTCCTCAAAGAAGTAAGTTTCCCCCTAGCCTTTATTCATTATCTCTAAAAATATTTCAGTGATTTTTATCTAGCAAAATGTAATAGATGCGCAATTTTCTTATGCACACTCTCAATGGTAAATGGTTGCCATGGAATACACCCTTGTAACTTTTTCGTCAAGTGCGCAAAACAAAAAACAAAGAATGGTTGCACTTATAAATGGAAGCTACAAGCTACATAATGTACATTGAAGATGAGCCGGCTCACAAATCTGCCATTATTGTCTCAGGTCTCACAGGATTCCCATTGTTTGTACCATCTGAACAGAATTGTGTGCTCTTTAAAGAAGATGCAATATCAACACAACAAAAAAAATAATAAAAACTCCCGTCAACCCTGAGGAAAATGGCATCAGGTTTTAATGAAACATTGTTGTAAAAAAAAAAAAAAAAAAAAAAAAAAAAAACTTGGCAGGATTGTTTCTATACCTACTAGTATTTACTAACTTCTGTGTGAAATTGAGTGTTACATGAATGAGCACACAACGTACACTTGCTCTTTCGATTTCTGAAATGTGACATTTTTGCATTTAATGTGTTCTAACTCATGCATGACTAAACAGAACAATCTCATTTTAATCAAAAAACTAGTCAAGTATGGAAACACTTCTGCTCGGTTATTTCACTCAACAATTTTTCATTAAAAAGGTATGTCATTTTGATTGGGGGTTACTTTTTTTGTGTTTGAAATATAAAGAAGCGACTTCTTTTGCTCTTTGCACAGGAAAATATATTTTTATGTGATGAAAGTGTGATGTTATGGCAACAATTTTACCATTCGCATTGTGCGTAAAAAATGCACATACCTTTTTGCTAGAACAAAATTGTTTGAATGTATATTCTGATCAAAGAAACTTCATCTATATACGTGTATGTATTTGTGCATACATTTTTATGCATGGTTTTGAAATGTGAGAGTGGTGACATTGTACAAGAAGATTGCATCTAATGATGTGTGTATATATTTGTAACTGTGAAAGCGGTGACATTTTTATAGCAAACTGTGAGTGTTTATGTACATTGTTTGCATGGTTTTGAAATGTAAGAGTGGTGACATTGTACAAGAAGATTACATATAAATGGTGTGTGTATATACATGTAAAGTGTTGAAGCGATGACATTCTGATAGAAACTTAATGTTTTTGTGTTTAAGCATATGCATGGTTTTGAAATGTAAGAGTGGTGATGTGCAGATGGGAAATAATGGTGAGTGTTTGTGGTAGTGAATATGTATACTTGCTAACTCGAAATAAGATGATTTTCTTATAAATACAAAGAAGCTCTATAAATGCTTGTTTTGTATGCATGATTTTGAACAGAAAGAGTGGTGACTTGAAGATTGCAAATAATGGTGTGCATTTGAATATCATATCTTTCTAACTCTTAAAGTGATAACAATACATTGACATTTTACAAATGTTGGTGTTTTTGTATGCATGGTTTTGAAATGTAAGAGTGGTGATATTGTACAAGAAGATATATTGTGTGGGTGAGTGCATTGTACTTTTAAACTGTGCGAGTGATGACATTCTCAAACAGAGACTATAGATGTTTGTGTGTTTATGTATGCATGGTTTTGGCATACAAGAGTGGTGACATTGTACAAGAAGATAACTTATGGTGTGTGTACGTGTGTGTGTGTGTGTCTATAATATAAAGAATTAAACTGTTAAAGTGGTGAGATTTTATTTCTAAATGCATTCATCTTTATGTTTATGTGTTGATGTATGCATGGTTTTGAAATGTAAGAGTATTTTTAAACTGTTAAAGTGGTGACATCTTAATACATAAAAACTGTGTGTTTAGGATGCATGGTTTTGAAATGGAAGAGTGGTGACAATGTACAAGAAGATTGCATATAATGGTGTGTGTTTGTTAAAGTGTTGAAGTGATGACACTCTGATAGAAACTTCATGTTTTTGTGTTTAAGCATGTGCATGGTGTGTGTGTGTGTGTGTGTATGTATATATGTTGTTAAGTGGTGACATTGTAATACATTAATCTATATTATAACATTAATCTTTATGTTTATGTGTTCATGTATGCATGGTTTTGACATATAATGAGTGGTGACATTGTACAAGACGATTGCAACTTATGGTGTGTGTTTGTGTGTGTGTGTGTATATATAGAATTAAACTGATAAAATGGGGACATAAGTACATTTATCTTTATACAAATAATCTTTATGTTTATGTGTTTATGTATGCATGGTTTTGAAATGTAAGAGTGGTGACATTGTACAAGGAGATTCCTAACAATGGTGTGTGTATCTGTATATACTTTTAAACTGTTAAAGTGGTGACATCTTAATACATAAAAACTTTGTGTGTTTATGATGCATGGTTTTGAAATGTAAGAGTGGTGACATTGTACAAGAAGATTGCATATAATGGTGTGTGTTTGTTATACATGTAAAGTGTTGAAGTGATGACATTCTGATAGAAACTTCATGTTTTTGTGTTTAAGCATATGCATGGTGTGTGTGTGAATGTATAGAATTAAACTGTTGAAGTGGTGACATTGTAATACTTTAACCTAGATATTATACATTAATCTTATGTTTATGTGTTCATGTATGCATGGTTTTGACATATGAAGAGTGGTGACATTGTACAAGAAGATTGCAACTTATGGTGTGTGTTTGTGTGTGTGTGTGTGTGTGAGTGTATAAATAGAATTAAACTGATGAAGTGGTGACATTGTAATACATTTATCTTTATACATTAATTAATCTTTATGTTTATGTGTTTATGTATGCATGGTTTTGAAATGTAAGAATGGTGATATTGTACAAGGATATTCCTAATAATGGTGTGTGTTTGTGTATATACTTTTAAACTGTTAAAGTGGTGACATTTGATCTAAATGTGTAAAAGCATGCATGGTTTTGAAATGTAAGAGTGGTGACATTGTACGAGAAGATTCCTAGTAATGGTGTGTGTATACTTTTAAACTGTTAAAGTGGTGACATCTTAATAGTAAAAACTTTGTGTGTTTATGTATGCATGGTTTTGAAATGGAAGAGTGGTGACATTGTACAAGAAGATCGCACATAATGGTGTGTGTTTGTTATACATGTAAAGTGTTGAAGTGATGACATTCTGATAGAAACTTCATGTTTTTGTGTTTTTTAAAAGCATATGCACGGTGTGTGTGTATCATGTATAGAATTAAACTGTTCAAGTGGTGACATTGTTACATTAATCTATATCATACATAAAGTGGTGACATTGTAATACATTAATCTATATTATACATTAATCTTTATGTTTATGTGCTTATGTATGCATGGTCTTGAAATATTAAAGAGTGGTGACATTGTAAAAGGAGATTGCAAATAATGGTGTGTGGATGTGCGTTATTTATATAATCTAAAACAGAGACTATAGATATTTGTGTGTTTATGTATGCATGGATTTGGCATACAAGAGTGGTGACATTGCACAAGAAGATTCCAACTTATGGTGTGTGTGTGTGTGTGTGTTTGTGTGTGAGTGTGTCTATAATATATAGAATTAAACTGTTAAAGTGGTGACATATTCATCTAAATGTGTTTATGCATGCATGGTTTTGAAATGTAAGAGTGGTGACATTGTACAAGGAGATTCCTGATAATGGTGTGTGTAGTGTAAAGTCACCCCTCTTTCCATTCAAAACCATGCATACAAAACAAGAATTTATAAATATAAAGCTTCTATGTATAAGAAAATCATCACATATTTAGAGTTAGCGAGAATACATACATGTAAGTATAAATACCACAAACACTCACCATCATTTCCAATCCCCACATTACCACTCTTACATTTCAAAACCATGCATTTGCTCAAGACACAAGTTCACCTTCATAGACATGTGGGTTGAGTGCATGGGGCAATATTAGTAGAACACATCAGTGAGAGTTTGAGGAGAAATGGACAACCCGTTCAAAAGTTATGAATTTTTGAAGTTTCTCCTCACTCAAGACTGGATGAGAAGACTACTTAGTATACAATGTAGCTTGTGATGTCGCATGAGTACAACGATATCAAGAAAGAATAAAGAAAATTCAACATATTTTCACTTTTCTCGCATAACAAAAGAACACTTGACTTCTCTTTTTCAGAAGGCAGGGGGAATAATACTACCCTTAACATATGTCAGTAACATGTCGAAGAAATGTGCACTTTATTCAAAAAGTGAAGTTTTGTGAATTTCTCTTTTTATTTTCTTTATATCGTTGTACACATATGACATCATACACTGTAGTAGTCTTCTCATCCAGCAGTGACTGTGCAGATACTGTAAAAATTCATAACTTTTGAACAGATTGTCCGATTTTCCCCAAACTTTCTCTTATGTGTTCTATTAATATTGTGGCATTCACTCAATCCACATACATATGAAGGTGAACTTGTCCTTTAAACACAAAAACATATGAAGTTTCTATCAGAATGTCATCACTTTGACAATTTACATGTACGTACAAGATGTACACACACACACCATTTATACGCAATCTTCTTGTACAATGTCACCACTCTTACATTTCAAAACCATGCACACATAAACACACAAAGTTTTTCTGTATTAAAATGTCACCACTTTAACAGTTTAAAGGTAGTTATACACACACCCAAACCATTATTTACATTTTCTTGAACAATGTCACCACTTTTTGTACATGTCAAAACATACAATGCATACATAAATGCACCTGTTAGACATAAATTTACAAAGTTACTTTGTAGTGTCATCACTTTAAGAGATGGAAGGCACATACCACAAACACACACAATTATTTCCAATCTGCATATCACCGCTCTGATAACATATTTCAAAACCATGTATTAAAGCTGGTATGAGGTTTTTGTGTACCTGGTATTAGAATGTCATAACTTTCACACTTTACAAGTATGTATACACACACAAACAATTATTTGAAATCTTCTTGTACAATGTCACCACTCTTCCATTTCAAAATCATGCATACATCTTTAACACACAAAGATTTTATGTATTAAGATGTCACCATTTTAACATAAATTGTACTCAAAATTTAAATGTGACACATGCGAATGAAAGTGTTTCTCACGATTCCATTCCTTTTGTCTATAACTTGCATTTAATGCGATGATTGACTAACTAGCAGTGTTTCATACTCAATTTGTGTGCAAATTCTAAGTCTCTGTCACTGCTTTTTGTGCAAAAGTCATGCATTTACAGAAATGTACATTGTAGCTACAGGGCATTTGAAAGAAAAGCAATTATAGATTTGTCATAGAATTTACAATCAAAGCAAAGCTTGGTATTTTCTCGACAATTTGGCTCAGTTTGTATACACTTTAACAGAGATATATAAAGGTTTTATAGATTTGGAAAATAGATTGTTTTCTCAACATATGACCACATTGGTGTCTCAGAACAATGTGGCACACAGGGGGTTTCCACTGTGGCACCTAAAGAGTTTATATATTTAGATACACACATACACACACACACACCATTAATTGTAATCTCCTTTTACAATGTCACCACTTTTACAATTGCAAACTACGCATACATAAACACACAAAGTTTTTATGTATCAAAATGTCACCACTTCAAAAACAGTTTAAAAGTATATATACACACAAACTCGTCATTATGAGTAATCTCTTTTGTACAATGTCACCACTTTTCAATTGTCAAAACCATGCATACATGAACACATATATAAAGATTAATGTATAATATAGATTAATGTATTACAATGTCACCACTTCAACAGTTTAATTCTATACTTACACGCACACACCATGCATATGCTTAAACACAAAAACATGAAGTTTCTATCAGAATGTCATCACGTCTACACTTTACATACAACAAACACACACCATTATATGCAATCTTCTTGCACATTGTCACCACTCTTCCATTTCAAAACCATGCATACATAAACACACAAAGTTTTTATGTATTAAGATTTCACCACTTCAACAATTTAAAAGTATATGGTCAGTTTTACGGTAAAGGGTGTAACTTTCAATTTTTAGTCTTTTCGCCCACCCTGAACACATAGATTTATAGATCTCAAAGATTTTTTCCCATGTGAGTCACCTCATGAGTAGCCACGTTGGGTAGCATAGTCAGGTCCAGGTATTGATGCGTTTTGTTTTGACAGTCACATCGTAATGTACCCTAAAAATGACCATTTTGTTGCATTGAAATTTATGTGAAATTTTTGAAATGTTAATAATTTTCTACAGCAACTGCGGAGATCTAATTTTTTATGTTAAAAGCATAGTTGTATGGTCAATTGAAAAGACCAAATTAGTTTGGTTGGTAGCTGGCCCCATATTTTAGAATACTATGTCTTCAAATTTGAGGTTTCGGAGGTTTCATTTTCCGTTAACAATTGTGAGCAAACTTTGACGGACAGTAATGATCAGTGGATGTGTTTTGGTTACTTTCTTTTATGCTGAAAATATTAAGGTACAGCTAAACTTTAGACTTACATCAAAGTTTACTTGGTTCTAGGGCTATTTGAAATTTTGTGATGATTTTACTTCATCGAGAGAAATTTCCGTTAGCAGTTTTGAAGCCTCCGAAACAAAGTGTTTAGTCAAATAATATGAATACAGATGAGAGCAGAGACCCAATCTATATATGTCAAATGTAGGACATGGGGCCCTAACCTAATAAACCAGAAATAGTTAAGATCTGCCAAACTCTCTGAAAATAGGAGACAGTACACATTTTCCGTTAACATGTGAAGCCTCCGAAACACATTGAAGCCTCCGAAACAGCAGAAGCCTCCGAAACAGCAGAAGCATCTAATTTAACATTTCTGATAAATTCTTTGAGTGTCTGCCTCAAATTATGCCATGAAATCATCAACAGCCATGGGCAGACAGCAAAAATAATTAAAACATTGTGATACTGCAATAATTTTTTGAGCCAATACACTTTATAGAGAAAAAGTGGTTTCGGAGGCTTCAGAAGGATGTTAACACTGCAATTTCGTGATTTTCTCTGGACAAAATTAAATTACATTCATTGTTCACCCACCCAATGATCATTTATGACATATCTAAAAGATATTTTATCACATTCAGTTTTCTGGCTCCTTTGTTTACTCACCAATATAGATTTACTATCAATTTACCTATTTTTCTTTAACAGCGCAGACTTGTCATACATCAACTCACCTTTTCATTCAGTAATGAAATATTGGCAGATGAGGATGTTGCCCCACAAATATGTTTAAACACTGTACCGTATATCAACCAAAAAAGACACAATTTACCCATCACTTTCTACATAACATGATGATTTTCATAAAAACATAAGGCATACCAAATGAATTTTCCAGACGTTTTGGAGGCTTCATTTCATGTTAACAGCATGTTAATGGAATGTTTTGATCCATTTTGAGTCTATTAAATAACTGTTTGGACTGAATGAGAATTGTTGGTTCATCAAACGAGGTTTACACAGTTGTTTAAATGTGTGAAAAGCATTTATGTTGTAGGTTTCCTTTTGAAACAACGGAATAGGCTAGATATTGTGAGAAATGAAAATGACTTCCAGCTAGTGTGCATGCCTACATCATGCAACAGTAGTGCAACAAAGCAAATAGTTGTGGACACATCAATGTTCTTATTAAGTCGGATATCTCATTTTTACTCTTGAGAGAAGATGAAGTTTTGTGTACCATTTTTTATCACTCTTTCGACTGGTCAGGCTTAAAAAATGAAGACCAAATAATTACTTGATTATTTAGTATTAAATATACTTTTTTTCCTTCTTTTTTTTTTTACTGAACATTCTTCCTGGCCTGAAGATTCAAGGATTTTAATAGAGGGTTATTCAAAAGGGAAGCATGCACAAAACTAAGAAATATATTACTTTTGAATAGGTTGTACCATTTATGCATGATCAAAAGCAAACTTTCGACTCACTACCATCTGAGTGTAATAGTTTCAAAACACAATCTTCTACATGTCCATTTTAACATATTGACAAATCCATTCCATTGTTACTCACATGGCATTTGTTTTTGCCAAACTAAAATCTGACCTTTTTCAGCTTTCCATTTCCTAACAAGTTCTTTGGCTTTCATCTCCAATACTTATTTGGAGGAAAGTAACCAATAAATTTGTGATTGGATAGAAAATAGCTAATATCCTGCAGATTATCATTTCTGTGGTGTGACGTGCATCACAGGGTATTGTTTTGGAATTTTGACATTTGATTACTTCATTCAGACAGGTTTTCATATCAATCTGTACAATTATGTATTGTCAGATCTGATGTATGGTAGGTGCAACACAATCTTGATACTATACTCTATTTTCCATATTTGTCATGCTGGCAGTAACCACTTGAGTATTTTTGAGTAAACAAAATATAACTTGTGTTACGAAACATCTCTTATCATACATGTGTGACAGCAGTGTGACACTCTATGACATGTTTGCGGATGTAGTTCTCGGTGCAGTATATGGACAGTAATGGTTGGGATAGGATTGTTTAAAATGACATAATATACCTCTACTTATAGACTGTTGTCATGGGGTACATGTAGTTTACATGGGTGGGTGACTAGAGAAGTTATGTTCATGAAGAACAATATTGAAATGATTGAAATCTTCATAGTCTGTTTAGTCCTGGCTTTTCTGGAAAAAAGTTACAACCCCCTAAGTGTATTTTGAAATTCAAAGGGTTAAAACTGTAGTGCACTGGCAGCTAGGCAGGTAGGCAGGTAGTGTACCCCACAACGTTGGTGTAATCTATGCTAGCCAGC
The DNA here is from genome assembly GCA_033980235.1 of Diadema setosum. Classification (NCBI taxonomy): domain Eukaryota; kingdom Metazoa; phylum Echinodermata; class Echinoidea; order Diadematoida; family Diadematidae; genus Diadema; species Diadema setosum. The sequence continues at coordinate 3,404,557 of CM067066.1, forward strand.
ACAAAATTGTATCGTTAACGTCTTCACAAAAATAAAGTATGTTATGTGAAAATCACACATGTTTTACCTCAGTCATTAGATATTGAGAAACCTAGATGTTAAAGTCACTGTTTCTTCTCAATTTTTGGATGAAAAAAAAAGTCCTTCACTGCCTGAACGCATCCGGATAATAAGAGTTTTCCGAATATAAGGAGGCCGGATAATCAAGGTCGAACTGTATTAGAATGTCATCACTTTAATAGCATAAAATATACCAACATCCACACCATGATTTGCAATCTTCTTGTATAATGTCACCACTCTTACATTTCAAAACCATGCATACATCAATGCACAAAAAAATTATAAAGTTTCTATGAATTAGAATGCCATTACTTTAGGTATTAGCATATTTCACCACAAACACACTAGATTATTTCCAATCTACCTATCACCACTCTAATATTTCAAAACCATGCATATGCTTCAACACACAAACATATCACATTTCTATGAATTAGAATGTCATCACTTTAACACTGTACAGTATGTATACACACGGGTATACACACCATTATTTCCAATCTTCTTGTACTATGTCTCCTCTCTTTAGTACATTTCAAAACCATGCATACAAAAATGCACAAATATTTATAAACTTTCTTTGTATTGTCATCACTTTAAGGGATAGAAAGTATCCATATACCACAAACACAGACCATTATTTGAAATCTTCTTGTACAATGTCATCACTCTTCCATTTCAAAACCATGCATACATAAACACACAAAGTTTCTAATACAGTTCGACCTGGATTATCCGGCTTCCTTTTATTGGGAAAACTCTATTATTGGGACGCCTTCAGCCAATTCGCTTATCCGGATGAGCGCTGGTCCCGACATGGCCGGATAATCGAGGTCGAACTGTAAATAGAAACTTTTTGTTTGTGTGTTTATGTATATGGTTTTGAAATGTAAGAGTCATGACCTTGTACAAGAAGATTGCAGATAATGGTGAGTGTGTGTATATTATATAATATACTTTTAAACTGTTAAAGTGGTGACATCTTAACATATAAAAAAAACTTTGTGTGTTTATGTGTGCATGGTTTTAGTGGTAACATTGTACATGTACAAGAAGATTGCATATAATAATGATGTGTGTGCGTATATAAATGTAAAATGTTTAAGTGATGACATTCTGATACGTAGAAACTTCATATGTGTGGTTTTTTTTTTTTTGTCTTAGCATATGATTATGCATTAAGAGTGGTGACATACAGATTGGAAATGCAGTAATGATGTGTGTTTGGGGTTTGCTAACTCTAAAAGTGATGATATTCTAATACATACATTACAAAAAGTGTGGTGACATCCTCCATAGGAAACGAGCATTTTTGAATGCAACTTTGTGTGTTTATGATGGTTTCGAAATATAAGAATGGTGACATTGTACAAGAAGATTACAAACTAGAAAGCACTCTGAGAGTGCAGACCTCCACCAAGCAGCTACTAGTTATTATACTCCCATGGTAGATTATTAAAATGATTTTCTTTCTATGTTAAGGAAATATCTTTACAAGACCTACTGATTCCTTGGTTTTGATTTGAGTATTTTCTGCTTCATTTATGTTGTAGAGTAGTTGCATGTAGATGTCTGACTCCTCGAGTAGGGCTGCTTGCAATGTATTTTAACAAAATTTTCTGTGAAATACTTTCTCTTGCTGAATTTTGGGGGTTTTCCATCAATTTTTTTCAGGTTTGTCTGCTTGCCTACATTATGCTTGTTCATCTGTTTGTCCATTCAAAACTAGTGAATGTCCTAACTTCTGCACCATTTTAGGGAATCAACTTTAAACTGCTGAACTTTAAAGTATTGAATTGAAAAAAGTGGATTGAATTTAACTAGCAGCGTTGCGGGGGGGGGGGGCTGTGACACCACCACCCCCATTCAAATATTTTGTCGGCAAATTTTCAATTTTAATAAGCAATCAGCAAAGCTCAAAAAGTTGATGATTTTTTTTTTTTTTTTTTGGGGGGGTGTCAGAAAATTGTTATGTTTCTTCATTTCATGTCTTGAAATTTGGTCTAATAACACCCCCCCCCCCCCCCCCTTCAAAATGGTCTAGTGATGCCCCCGGCATGCATGAATGTAGGACGATGAACTTACTCTGAGTTGGAAAGGACTGTGACTCCTTTTCTTTTTCTACATGTATTTTAGCATTTTTGCCAAAAAAGGAGTAGTAATTACTATCATGTTGGTCTTACTAAATATTAAAAGTGCAGCTTTGTAGTGACGAAGCAACAATAAAAATGTGGAATTTTCTTAACGCTTGTCATCACAATAAGTCTGAAGAGGCCAATTACTTTGAACTAAACAATAAAAGTTCAGCAGTTGATCATGAATTGAACAGATGCTTAATGGCTGCACTAATTATCTTTGGGATGGTATTCTGTACTAGTTCTACTTAGCTACACTAACAGAAAAGAGTAAGTAATCAGCATTTTAAAAGGGGCGAGGAGTGACAGCGTTTTAAAGATGTTGTGTTCTCTCCTTTTCTTGCTGTATCTAGCACATCTAACTGTTGGATTCAGCTAGATAAAAGGGTGAATGCAACCTGTAAAAATGCTGTCACCCCTCGCCACTTTTGATGTTGATTTACTCTTTTCTTTTTAAGAGTGTATCATGTGGGTAGGCATATACCAATCCTTGACATCAGACTTAATCATAAAATGGCTGTTTTTAATTAATGATTTCTGAATGCTATAAAAGCATCATGAATCCCAAAATCCTTACTGTTAATGACAACATATATCCTAGCATAATCCATTTCATCTTCCACTATCGACACCCCACGGCTAAAGAAAATGAAGTGGATCAAGTGGTTAGATAGTCATCCTTCTATTCCTCCTCAACCCACTCCTGCTATCTTCCTTTCTTCTTTGCTGTCGGTGTCTTTGCTGTCCTCATCATCCTCATCCTTTTCTTCCCTTAACACTTCACTTCCTCCTTCTTCTCCTTGTTCTCCTTCTGCTTCTGCTTCTCATACTCTTCTTCTCCTGCCCCTCATATGCCAAATCCTTCTTCTGCTTCTCCTCTTCCTACCTACTCTTCAATAAGGGATTTTCATTTCACTGTCCCTAACTGTAATCCCCTTTGTTCCTACTTGACACTTGTTTCTGTTGTGGTTTTGCCTGTGTTTCTGATTTGTCTTCTTATTATTGTTGTCACATAATATTAGCAAGTTGTTTCACTTTTTCATTTTGACATTCTCCGTGTCTGGATGCAGAGTCTTCGGTGGCTCCAGTGAGAAGTACAAAAAGAAAACACCCACCTAAGACAAGGAATCGGAATATCAGGAAATGGCAGCAGTGGTGTCCAGGTGAAAAAGCAGCAGTACAACGTCACTTCCGTCAACTTATTTTGACCAACACTCTTCCTGGTCAATCACAAATTGAGCAGTGCCTAAAAGAGGAGCCCATCTTGCATGACAGAACCTGGCATAATATCAAAGATTACATTCTCAACAGTTTCAAGCAAAACATAGCCTGCAGGTAAAAAAAAAAAACATGTAGACTTCTCTTTAAACATCTACAATGAAAGACTTGCACACAACATTGTTTATATCATCAAGCAGTATGCATTAAGTGCTTGTTTTTTTTTTATATTCTTTGAGTGTTTATTAGTTAAGTGATAGAAAAGTCTTTTTTTAATAGTATTTTCTATACACATTTGGAATTTAACACAAAAATTTCCTGTTCAGCAATGATCTTATGGTATGCAATAGACAGAGAGAGGGACAAATCAAGAACCAAAGTGTAATAAAGAATTGTTTCATAATCTTTGTTTAGAGCTTAGTGTCAATCATGTTTTTGATTCAGGCTAGGATGGGTGTCAGATATGTCAGAAAGTGTAGGACACTTATTTTCGTAAAATCAAAGACCAAAACAATAAAAGCTAACTTTCTCATACTCTTTGTATAAAGTGCATAATTGTGCTGGCGAACCCAATGCAGTTGTTGCAGATGTTAATGTTTTCATACCATAGTAGGATGGTTATTGGATATCATTCTGTTCTGTAAAAATGTTAATAGTTCAATAGTTTCCAATCAGGCATTTCATTGTTGCTTATGAAATTTTGGCAAACAAAATGTGCCCCCCCCCCCCCCCCCCCATCATGGTGTTGGTGTAAAGAGTTACCCACCTTCTGATTGGTGCTTTCCTATTCGTATTCATGAAAATTAACAAAGAGTGTAGTGTTACTGGATCTTTAAATTGACTTTCTATATAACAGCAACAAATGATTGAAAATAAGGCTGAATATTTTAGCATTATATCAAATCGAATAAGTTGTAATCGGCATCTAAGTAACACAAACTTTAAATGACAGAGATATGGTAAGTTCAACCCATAGGATCGAATTATCAAAGGAGGTTTAAACCTGGACCTGGTTTAAACCAGGGAGGTGTTAGAAAAGGAGAGACAACTCTTCGTAATTCATGCAAACACATGTTTTGGTTCAAAGCGTTAAATGGGATGTCTGGCATTCCACTATACGCTTTGAAGTCATGCGCTGCACTGCTCTAGTTGCATGGCAAAGTTCGGAGACAAAGAACGCATTTCACCTTTTGTTGAATTACAAGCTTTATTTCCCCGTAAAATTTTAAATGAAATAACTCGAATTGATTAAGAGTAGTTTAGGAAAGAATTCAATATTATAAACATGTATTTCTAGTTTCTTCCTAATGCGCAAATTGAAATGAAATGAAAATTAAGCCATCTTAAAAACCTCATATTTTTTATGCGCACATTTCCGCATGTTAGTTTTCTATCCTTATATCTGGGATATTTTGATTTTTCAAATAAAGTACTCCGCTAAAGCGTGCACCAGCGTGCTTTTAAACTATTTGCTGTTAAATTGTCAGTTTTACGCTGCATTTTGATTCGCTGCTCCAATTCAAGGTACACAAGTTCATTGTTGCCATCACATTGAAAGAGAGAGAGCAAAATGCAGTAAGGGCAAGTATTTCTAGAAGTGAGAACGCTAGTCCCAATTTTTGATGCTCTCTTTTGTCAAAGCACCTGATTTCCACCTGTAGTTAAGCGCGTAACTTCTCAGCGGTGCCGCGCATGGCTTCAAAGGAGAGCAGGAGTTGTCTCTCCTTTTCTAACAACCCTCATACGTTTTTTTAAGTGTACACGCACACTGAATGTGATATAGTTATGTATTTCTTTAAGCGTGCACATGCCAAAGCAAAAGAAAGGTTGCAGGTAAAAAGATTGTTAAAGACTCTTAAACATTAAGATGATCAAGTTTACCTGGTAAGTAATTCTGTTTACCAGTGAAGATTGAATTTTCAAATGATTACCATTGTGTAGTGTGTTGTGTAACAGTAAAATTTCTTTCCACTTTGCCTTTTGTTTGCTCATGCATTAATACCTATTAATACATGATACTATTCTTTTTTGACAAATTTACTTCTTTATTTGAAAGTTTGCAATGGAACTCATTTTTGATAAGTGGCCATCTATGTAATGGTCCTTTAATTTGACAACACAGTGTAAGTAGATAATCTACAATGAAAGACTTGCACTCTGCATTGGTAGGGCCTATATGTCATAAAGCAGTATGCATTAAGTGCTTGTTTTTTTAATATTCATTGAGTGTTTATTAGTTTGCTGATAGAAAAGTGTTTTTGTGATAATGTTTTCTATACATGTTTTGAATTTCAGCACAAAAATCCCAGTTCAGCAAGTATCTTATGTTATGCAATAGAGAGAGAGAGAGAGAGCGAGAGAAAGACAAATCAAGAACCAGATTAGAACAAGGAAACATTCAAACCTGTAGGCCCGAATTATCAAAGGAGGTTTAAATCCCCACCTGGTTTAAACACCCTCTTAAGGTTTTTCGAGTGTACGCGCACACTGAATGTGATCCAATTATGTATTTCTTATAAAGCGTGCACATGGGCAATATGCAGTTATTTATTCAGAGTTTAAAATGCTTAGAAACCCCAGGAGATTGTTTAAACCTCATTTGTGAATTCGGGCTGTAGTGTTACTCTTGACACGTTCAGGAGAGCATCATAAAATGAAATGAGGCAATTGCAAAGCCATTTCATTGATGCCCTGATTCTGATTTTGTTCACAGATATTAGATTAGGTCCATAAAAGATTATGGCAATTTATCCTCACCTCATATCAATGGTAATTGCATATTAAGGGAGTGAAAAGTATAATGGATGCATTTTACATTGTATTTGCAGTCATTCAGTTTACAGTCATTGATAGATTGAACACAGTTTGAGTCAATAAGAAGGAAAATGTGTAATTGTATCAATATCAAAATTTCCCTTTAATATGGAAGTTCAAATTTGCAAATACAATTACAGATGACGAAACACTGGTCTCTTTCCTACGCCATGTCAAAATCAGAGTTACCCAAGTTTTGGGTTTGGTGATTATCAGAAGCTTCTGAATGTTCAATTTATTTGGACTCTATGAAGCACCCTTTTCTTTTGATCTTGTAAAACATTGCTAATTTGCATTCGAAAGTTTTGTTTTTATTTTCGAACCTCAATATGTTAACTCAACTCCTTTGGCTTTGCCGAGTTATCTGTAAATAAACCTTAATCAACGTGCCAAATTAAAAAAATATTAAAGGGCTACAAGATCATACTACTGGAGTTGGCCTTTATTGTATGATTTGTAAAGGAACATGGTGTCAAACATGGGTTTTCTTTTCTTTTTACTGACACTGTATAGCATGCTATAGACATCAATACAAGTATAGCTTAATTATTGCATAGAAATGATGAATACAATTCAAATATATTAAACAACTGGGGACTCTATGCAGTTGAGGTTTAAATCATGAACATATTTTTAATTGAAAATGGTACAACATCCACATACTGGACATGATACTGCAATCACAAATTGACTGCAGTTTACGTGTTGACAGCTGATAGGACAGCTGATCTGTTGTACAGTTGATCAATTTGATTGCAGATCTCTTCTGCTTCTACGTGTAAGAGGTCAAAACTCGTTTGGTAATTCTTATGGTATGGATTGTATAATTGTAAGCATTTCCCTTTGGTACAGTTGCAGTTAATTTATGAGAAAGCTTTACAGTTTGCCTCCTTCCAGTTTTTGTGTGACTAAATGAAAGTTTTACGTTTTCTTTAGATATCCACTGTGAAGGATATATTCTGTTGTGGGAATCACATGCACATGAGACATTTTATTATTCTGATGGACTCAACAAATATGAGACATCCATTACTGTGTGGCTGAATGAGCACAGTTTCGAGTCATTTATCAGCATTAACTCTATGTGTACAGAACTGTTATATGTGACCCAGCACCACAAAACAAACAAGAAGTCGCCAGACATGGATTTTTAGTTAAGCGTGGATTCTGAAAGAGCAGACTCTAAGCTTTAAAATGTATAACTCAATTCAAATGGACTCTCCTAACCTATCTAAATATTGGAAAGAAAGGACACACTCTGGAAAGAGTGAAGTGAGAAAACAGGCTCTGAAGTACATGGTGTATTCAAGCATTTAATCTTTACCAAGCTGTGCTAGGTGTGGGATGAAATGAACAAAAAACAGGATGTTGACCACTGGAGCAACAACAATGAAGGGATTATCAGATTAAGGTGAAATTGAGCATGCTACATTAGTACATTCTGTACATGATTAATGTGGACTTTCAATGCAGTAGCAGCATTCTCTTCAAAATTATTGGAGTTGAAAGTGAAGTGTATGGACAGGGTTTTTGAGAAATGGGAAGAGGGTTCTATGAAAAACAACTAACTACACTATTCCATCAAAAAGTGTTCGAGAAACACTGCTGAAAACACAAGTTCCCGTTTGTTTTATGATCCCAAACTTTGATATTAATATAGAAAAAGACTTGCTCTTTCAGAAAATATGAACAACTCAAGTATTGCTGAAGCATTCAACAATTTTTTCATATCTAATGCAACTAAAATTACAAAAGATCTGCAGAGGAATACTTCTCAAATGATATTAGATGAGGGCAAAGGCTTTGTTCCATCTCATTCTCAATTTAACTTAAATATGATAACGAGAGATTTTGTATTGAGACAGATAGAGCTTCTTGGCATAGATAAAGCAACCGGAGAAGATCACATCGGCTGCAAACTTTTAAAGATGACAAAGAATGTTATTGCAGAATCTCTTTGCGATATTATCAACAAATCCCTGTCTACGGGAATTGTTCCACGTGAATGGAAAAAGGCTCGGGTAGTACCAATATTTAAAGCAGGAGATATTTCTTCGTTGAATAACTACCGCCCCATTTCAATCTTACCAACAGTGAGTAAAATTATCGAAAGGACCGTACATCAACAACTGAGCGAATTCATGAATGCGAATGATTTACTACACCCTAATCAATCTGTTTTTAGACCATTTCATTCCACATCAACTGCTCTTGCAAAACTTTTGAATCAGTGGTCTTTGAATATAGATAATAATCAAATTTCTGGAGTTGCCTTCGTAGATCTTCGGAAGGCATTTGACACTGTAGATCATGACCTACTTTTTATAAATTAAAGTGTATAGGTTGTAACAAGACGACTGTATACAGATTGGTTCAAATCCTATTTAAGTGATGGACAGCAAGTGACGCAATTCAAAGGAGCCAAGTCCCACCCTTCAACTATTAAATTGGGTGTACCTCAAGGGTCAATTCTTGGTCCCCTTTTATTTTCAATTTATGTCAACAGTCTACCCGAGTGTACTTCAGAAGGTGTTATAGATATGTATGCTGACGATACGACCCTCACTGTCAGTGCTAATGACGCAACAGTTTTAGAAGAAAAGATAACTGTTGCACTAAATAAAGTAATGGGGTGAATTAAGAAAAATCGGCTCGTCCTTAACACTGACAAAACTTCTGTCATGATTATCGGCTCCCATGCTAATCTCGGGAAAATCGAAAATTTCAGTATTTCATTAGATGGTAGTCGGATTAAAAGAGTTCAGTTCACTAAATGTTTAGGTGTTTTAATAGATGAAGAACTGAAATGGTCTAAACAAATCGAAAATGTATGTAAATGTACCCAAAGAAGTGTCTGCATGATAAAGAGAGCAAAGGCCTTTTTGCCCCCAAAATCCCTAAAATTACTTTATAATAGTCTAATGTTACCACAATTTGATTACTATTCTGTTGTTTGGTCAAACAGATTTCAATCCCATACAACTAAGCTAGAGAAAATTCAAAAGAGGGCAGCAAGAATAATTTTGGACAAAACATATGACACACCGTCGGCTGATTTATTCAAAAGTCTTAAATGGATGACACTAGACAAACGTTTTTATTTCAGCCGCGTTATGATGATATATAAATGCGTCCATAACTTAGCACCTTCGTACCTTCAGGTGCACGTAGTTAAGCCTAGTGATGTACATGAACATCTTACTAGGCTGATAGACAGTGGAAATCTACGTGTTCCAAGATTTCGCTCTGATTGTCACAAGTGCATTCCAATCGTATCTTCTTTACTTGAATGGAACAGGCTAGATTATTCAATTAGATCAGCTTCTTCCATATATTCATTTAAGAGATTGTTTAAGCAAAGTTGCTATCTGCAAGTAACACACGATATTCATTCTGGGCTTTATCATTCCTGTATAATAGCGTTTTAGTTGTTATTTTGGCATTCTGGTGAACTCTTGCTGTGGCATGTATTTTTTTATGTTACTTTGCAATGTACAGTATGCTGGTAAGTATCTACACTGTATATGTCATCTTCTGTATATACGTTTTGCTATGTAATGTACATATGTTCATCAATATTATTCAGGGCTCCATGGAAGACCACTATTTATTGGTGAATGGTTAACCCTGACAAAAGATTAGACATAAATAAATAAATAAATAAATAAATAAATAAATGAATAAATAAATAATATTGGTTAGGTTGACCCATTTCAGCTATTTTCAGGCCTCACACAAAATCACTATGTGCGACTTTTTGTTCGTTTTGTGGTGCACGATCACATATGAAGAACCTTTATTTTCTTTTTCAATTCATCCTCTGTCAGCCTAAGACAAGGATTTGTACATAGTTTAATGAAGATTGCTAATAATGATGCATGGGTGTGGTTGTGTGTGTGTATATATATACTTTAAACTATTAAAGTGATGACTTTGTAATGTGTGTGTGTATACTTTTAAACTATTAAAGTGATGACTTTGTAATGTGTGTGTGTGTATATATATATACTTTTAAATTATTAAAGGGACTGTACAGTACTGGTTGAGGTAGGGATTCATGTTTTGAACATTCCTAAGTGAGATAATGAAAAGCCTCTTATGAAATATGAAAGAGCATGTAATTTTAAGAAGGATTCAACGTTTATTTGATGAAAATTGTATTCAAATGGCTGAGATATCCCCAAAAGTGCTAATAATAAAAGGCGTCATGCCCCAACTTTATTAGTATCTCTTTGAGATACCTTGTCACCGTGTTTTTTGGATATCTCAGCCATTTCAAAACCGATTTTCATCGAATAAACTTTTGATGCCCCTTAGAACTGCATGTTCTTTGACATCTGATAGAGTGGTTTCTGAATATCTCACAAAACGTTAAAAGCTAAATCTTCACCTCGACCAGAACTGTACACACCCTTTAAAGTGATGACTTTGTAATGCGTGTGTGTGTGTATACTTTTAAACCATTACAGTGATGACTTTGTAATGTGGGTGTGTATACTTTTAAACTATTAAAGTGATGACATTGTAATGTGTGTGTGTGTATACTTTTAAACCATTAAAGTGATGACTTTGTAATGTGTGTGTGTATACTTTTAAACTATTAAAGTGATGACTTTGTAATGTGTGTGTGTATACTTTCAAACTATTAAAGTGATGACTTTGTAATGTGTGTGTGTGTGTGTATACTTTTAAACTATTAAAGTGATGACTTTGTAATGTGTGTGTATACTTTTAATCTATTAAAGTGATGACTTTGTAATGTGTGTTTGTGTATGTGTATACTTTTAAACCATTAAAGTGATGACTTTGTAATGTGTGTGTGTATACTTTCAAACTATTAAAGTGATGACTTTGTAATGTGTGTGTGTGTATACTTTTAAACCATTAAAGTGATGACTTTGTAATGTGTGTGTGTATACTTTTAAACTATTAAAGTGATGACTTTGTAATGTGTGTGTGTGTGTGTATACTTTTAAACTATTAAAGTGATGACTTTGTAATGTGTGTGTGTATACTTTTAAACTATTAAAGTGATGACTTTGTAATGTGTGTGTGTATACTTTTAAACTATTAAAGTGATGACTTTGTAATGTGTGTGTGTATACTTTCAAACTATTAAAGTGATGACTTTGTAATGTGTGTGTGTGTGTGTATACTTTTAAACTATTAAAGTGATGACTTTGTAATGTGTGTGTATACTTTTAATCTATTAAAGTGATGACTTTGTAATGTGTGTTTGTGTATGTGTATACTTTTAAACCATTAAAGTGATGACTTTGTAATGTGTGTGTGTATACTTTCAAACTATTAAAGTGATGACTTTGTAATGTGTGTATATGTGTATACTTTTAAATTATTAAAGTGATGACTTTGTAATGTGTGTGTATACTTTTAATCTATTAAAGTGATGACTTTGTAATGTGTGTATGTGTATACTTTTAAACCATTAAAGTGATGACTTTGTAATGTGTGTGTGTATACTTTTAAATTATTGAAGTGACGACTTTGTATTGTGTGTGTGTGTGTGTTTTTGTGTACTTTTAAACCATTAAAGTGATGACTTTGTAATGTGTGTGTATACTTTTAAACAATTAAAGTGATGACTTTGTAATGTGTGTGTGTGTATACTTTTAAACTATTAAAGTGATGACTTTGTAATGTGTGTGTGTATACTTTTAAACTATTAAAGTGATGACTTTGTAATGTGTGTGTATACTTTTAATCTATTAAAGTGATGACTTTGTAATGTGTGTGTGTATGTGTATACTTTTAAACCATTAAAGTGATGACTTTGTAATGTGTGTGTGTATACTTTTAAACTATTAAAGTGATGACTTTGTAATGTGTGTGTACATACTTTTAAACTATTAAAGTGATGACTTTGTAATGTGTGTGTATACTTTGAAACTGTTAAAGTTATGACTTTGTAACGCGTGTGTGTGTATATATATATATATTATACTTTTAAACCATTAAAGTGATGACCTTGTAATGTGTATGTATGTATACTTTTAAACTATTAAAGTGATGACTTTGTAATACATATAAACTTTTTGTTTGTATGTTTATGTACGTGTATGCATGGTTTTGGAATGTAAGAGTGGTGATTTTGTACAAGAAGATTGCAAATGATGGTGTGTGTGAGTGTGTGAGTATTATATACATATATGATTGCACATGTTTACAGTCATAATCATGTGCAATTCACCCTTTGATCAATCAAGCAAAGTTTATGTATGACAATGTCACATAAAGGCTTTATGTTTGTGTGTTTATGTATGCATGGTTTTGAAATGTAAGAGTGGTGATATTGTACAAGAAGATTGCAAATAATGGAATGTATGTGTGTGTATACTTTTAAACTGTTAATGTGTTGACATTCTAATACATAGAAACTTTTAAAGGGATTGTATAGTTTTGGTCGTTCTAATACATAGAAACTTTCAAAGGGATTGTATAGTTTTGGTCGAGACCTTATTTCAGGTTTCTAATTTTTCTTTTTTTGTTCTTTGTGAGATAATGAGAAACCTCTTAAAATTTTACCATATATTAAAATATGAAAAAGCATGTAATTCCATGAGGAATTCAACGTTTTTTTGATGAAAATTGCTTTTGAAATGGCCGAGATATTTAATACAGAGCACTTCTAATAAAGTGTGTGACACACGTTTTTACAATCACTTTGTTTTACTTTGTTTTTTTAATCAAATGAATTGTAAATTCCTCTCAGAATTTTATGTTCCGTACTATTTCATAAGTGGTTTCTTGGTATCTCGCAAAAAGTTTTTAAAAGTCACCATATTTGGTTAGAATTGGGTTAAGGGTGTGGGAGTGGCAATTGAAAATGTTGTAGGGGACAAAATGTGCCCCTCTCCCCTCCCGGGCTTTATAGAGTTCAGCAAATGAAGACATAAACGGGTCCAACGAGTGTGTAATCATTTGTGACATAGCGCGATTGGCACATTCCAACTGAGGACACACAAACCTTACGCGATTGACACATTCCAACTGAGGACACACAAACCTTACGCGATTGGCTCATTCCAACTGAGGACACACAAACTTTACGCGACTGACACATTCCAACTGAGGACACACAAACCTTACGCGATTGACACATTCCAACTGAGGACACACAAACCTTACGCGATTGGCGCATTCCAACTGAGGACACACAAACCTTACGCGATTGACACATTCCAACTGAGGACACACAAACCTTACGCGATTGACACATTCCAACTGAGGACACACAAACCTTACGCGATTGACACATTCCAACTGAGGACACACAAACCTTACGCGATTGACACATTCCAACTGAGGACACACAAACATTACGCGATTGGCTCATTCCAACTGAGGACACACAAACTTTACGCGATTGACACATTCCAACTGAGGACACACAAACCTTACGCGATTGACACATTCCAACTGAGCACACACAAACCTTACGCGATTGACACATTCCAACTGAGCACACACATGCCTTACGCACCAAAATAACGGTCAGTCACCGTTTGTATAGCATATGGGCAGGTTCAATGAAATAAGGAAAATCAAGCCTTTTTTAATTAAAACTTATCTCTTTTTTTAATTGATTGTCAAAAATATCTCATTTCGGATATGTTTTATGGATTAAAAACATAATCTGATTCAGTCACCACTTGAATAGTTTTTATGCACTGTCACCACTTGTAATGCGTGCACCCGTATGTGTGTGTGTGTGTGTGTGTGTGTGTGTGTGTGTGTGTGTGTGTGTGTGCGTGTGTGTGTGTGTCATTTTCAAGCGGTTGTACAGATCAAATTTGTCTGAAAAGTGTGTACGTATAAAACCTTTCAGTGAAAGATGCATTATTCATACTAATACAATGAAAGCAAAGCTCTGCGAATCTTTCAGACTGGCAGCGTCCTTTAATGTGTATTTATTTCTTTCTGTTTTGTGTCAAAGAAAGTGAGAAAATTCATGGCAGTATGCATTTATACAATCATCACACCACCACGCAGCAATGAACATGTTTACATTCGGAACTTAGCTGGCAGTCAAACAATAGCCCGAAGACTTTTGGAGGCGGTAAGCATCACAAGCGCCTCATAGCGTGTAAACATGTGCACAACATGTGTCATTGACCAGGCTTTCTTTTTATTGGGGGGGGGGGAGACATTTGACATTGCTGTGATACTTTGCCACCTGCAAAGACTCTTGACATTTTCTCCTAAAATCTTGAGCATGTTCAGAAAACAAATTTATCCTGGCAGAACACTTTCATTTCAGATAAGAATTGATGGAACTGGGACCCAAAGTATTGCCATTATTATTATCGTTAACCCGTTGAGGACGAGTCCGGAGTATACTCGGGCAGGTGTCTATGGGAAATGCGGGTTGTAGCGAAATCAGTCCGTCCTCGACGGGTTAAATATTAATTTTCTTTCTGCTTTTTGTCTGGTAGGCACTGATTGAGGAAGAAAAACAAAAAGCAAAACATCATCCAATACTGTACATACTGTTAAAGGGATGGTACAGTATTGGTGGAGATGAGAATTGGGCTTTAAACTTTTTGCAAGATACCAAGAAAACACATGATATAGTACAGAGCATACCATTTTAAGAGGAATTCAAAGTTTATTTGATGAAATTCGGGTTTGGAATGACTGAAACATCCAAAAACAAAATGAAACAAAGTGATCGTAATAAAGTGTGGGTCCCACACTTTATTAGAATTGCTCTTTTTTTGCATATCTCAGCCATTTCAAAACCAATTTTCATCAAATAAACATTGAATTCCTCGTAGAATTACATGATCTTTCGTATTTCATAAGAGGTTTCTCATTATCTCACCAAAAAATGTTAGAAACCTGAAATTAGGTCTCGACCAAAACTATACGATCCCTTTAAATGAGAAAATAAATATTCGCGGCATGGAACTTTCGCGCATTGCCACTGACATTTAATGCAGTGTGTAGAAAAAAAAAGAACCCAAACACTTCTGCGTGCATTTTACTTTCCCTAACCTTGACTTCTTGCGAAATTTGTGAAAGCTTCATTCACATGACAATTTCAGCTTTACAGTCTTTTGGACTTTACAAATGAATACTACATGTTGCTTTTCAAATAGATGTTTGGTTGTTCGTTTTTTTTTTCAAATACATGTAGATGGTAGGTAATTCACTTCAAGATTAAAAAAAAAATGAAGAAACACATGAGGATGTAATGATATCGGATTCATCACTGATGAAAAGCTCAAAAGAAAAAAAAAGTATTTCCACCCAGATCTGATTCTGAATATGCCAGTTCACCAGGGATTGAACAAGAATGGGGGGCATGATACCCCGGATATGCAGATTTGCATGCAAATACAGTTTGTAATTTGTTGTACATTGTCCTTTTTCTTCTTCTACTTCTCTTCTTCCTCCTCTTCCTTCATTTAATTTCCCCTCTTCTTTCACTCTCCCTATCTCCTCTTTCTTTTCTGTTCATCCCATTATTGAAGATTTCTCCTTCCAATCTGAAGACGTTCAATGTAATCTTCCTTTTCTTTCCACACATTTAAATTGCATTGATTGAATGTAACAGTGGACGTGTATCATTATCCTTGATCGAATGATGGGAATCAGGACATTTTCTTCACTAATGTTTCCTGTTTAAGGCACATCAGCAGTAAATTGCTCTAAAAATACAGCAATTACCAAATGGATGCCATGTAGCAAATAACGGGAAATCAATTCTAATCATGAATGCATTTTGCTGATGCAGTGTCTGATTCCGAGGAAATGTCCAAAGAGTAAGCTACAGAGTTGAATAGTGCAACCATCACAGAAAAAAAAAAAATCCTTTCTTATTCCAGTTTTGTTATGACAAGTTTTCAACATAACTTCATCAATTACTGTACTTCCATGGAACATCAGTATTAAAAACAAAGATGTGTAGATAACTTATGTTATCAACACAATGCAATGAGTATAAATTATTCAAATTCATGAGATTCTTCCTTTGAGATGTTTTCGTTGCAGCTGATAGATTGACAAATTGCCCTACATCAACGTAAATAAGCACTGAATTGATCAGTACATGTTTTAGTAGTAGCCATGATAAAAGAAATCATGGGCGTACATGCTAGGGCAATTTGTCAATCAGTTGCACTAAATTATATTTCACATAATTTTCAGGGTCATGTCAATTCAATGAAGTCATTGTCTGCATTGTCATGTCTGTGTCATAGAGAAGGAAAAGTCATCTCATGAGAGAAAGAATATTTCATTTGGCCAAGAGTCATCGTTGGGGTGGGGTGGGGTGGGGTGGGGAGGGGGAGGGAAGAGGATGGGCGGGGAGGAAGTGGAAGGGAGGGAAGGAGGAAAGGAGGGGAGGAGAAGGGAAGGAAAGGGGAGAGGAAGAAGGGGGGCAAATGGGGAGATGAAGGGGACCGGAGGGGATGGAAATGAGAGGGAGGGGGAGGGGATGAGAGTTTAAATGAGAAGATGGGGTAAAAAGACAGAGAAGACAGACAGACATTTGAAAGACTAATGAGCTAAAAAATGACAGAAGAGAAATGTCAATTCAGAGAGAGAGAAGGGAAGAAAGAAATAAAAAAGAGAGGAAAAGATAGAGAGAAAAGGGGAGAAAGGCAGGTAGAGAAGAAGAAAGAGGGGAAAAGAGAATAGAGGTGTAAAGCAATTGTTGGAGAGGGGAGGGCAGAATTATTTTGAAAAGGATTTAATTGAAAGGGGGAATATACATGTATATACTCATCATTACAAAGATACAATGCTATACCACTGTTAACACCACTACCAACTGACTGTTTCTGTTTCCAGGTAGGCCTATGTTTACAAGAGGCAGACATAATCAGGGCAAATACATATGTACCCCCCCCCCCCCAAAAAAAAAAAAAAAAAATAAATAAATAAAAAATACTGGTCAGTGATAAGGTTAGAGTAAAGATTAGGGTTAGGGTTAGGTTTATGGTTAGAGTTAGGGTTAGGTTCAGCTCGGGATTAGGATAAGGGTTAGGGGAAGGGTTTTGGGGTACTTGTCCAGGGGGTAATTGCCCTAGATGCAAAGGAGAATCTCAATGGATACACCTACATGTATGTATAATGTGCCAAAATAGTATGAGACTTAAACCAGGGAGGTGGAATATATGAATAGTTTGTTTGCAAAAGCCGATAAGTCCATTTTTGAAGATTTTGAAGTACAGTCTCTGTCATAAAGTGCAAAATAATACCTTTTAAATGATGTATTGGTCACTACATATAAAGGTACATTTTTGAAGTTATGGTCAAAAGAAGCAAATATTTTCTTATTATTCTCTTTATTTTTCTTGACCTTTAATCGCAAATATCTCCATTTGGCAAATATGTACTTATCGGTTTTTGCGAACAAACTCTTCATATGCATCTTCCACCTTCCTGCTTAAACTCCTATTCCACACCATGTTCACATCGATTTTGATAAAGAGAGAGTAAAATTCGATAAAGCAAATGGTAGAAATGTCATCCTAATAGGACTTATGGTAAGAGAGTTAAGACTTTCACAGTTTCACATGTCACTAACAGGTGATAGGCTTATTGCCAACAGAACTCATGCAATTACAGACCCATGACAGGGACTCAAACGCAGGGATAGACTGAAAGGCAAGGTCACAACTTAGGATATACATGTATGGCATCTTTGCTGCATGCAGTTTTATGTGATCTGTACGGATTGACATCACAGTGGGTCACATGACCTCCTGATCCAGGCTTTTTCTGGCCGTCCGCCGACAGATGACTAAATAGGACATGAAATCGTTCGGAATGACGGAGAGGGAACGGGTCACAGAATTCTAAACAAACATGAACCGCTGGTCCAGGGGTAAGATTATACGATATTGCTTGGCAGAACGTAAATAAACTTTCCACTTTAGTGCAATTTGAGTTTTGCAACTGGAGCTCGTCATCACACACACCACACATCTTAGCACTATCCGGAACAGCCATAAGTCTCCCTCCACCCTCAGTGCAACAAGGCATTTTATATAGCACTGACCAGACAGAAGTTTCATGCAACAAGACAGACAATATAACAAGCACTCGTACCATAATCAAACCAGACATTTTCTTCCTTTTAATGTGTTTTATTCAGACTCAAATCTGTTGTCCTTTACCCCTTTCCATAACTCTCTTGGCTTGGACCAGGCCCGAACTAAGTCGTAAAATTTTGAGTTTATGAATGGGTCAGGTCAAAGTGGCCTGTGCCAGGAGCAGACTATTTTGGTGCTGCTGAAGCTAGCACCAGGCGTGGGCCAGGCTCAGGCCTGGTGCCAATCGAAGAGTTTATGAACGATAGCAGTGCCAGGCTCGGGCTAAAATTCCTTGCACAGTCAAATGTCACAATTACCAGGCTGTGCCCTCCGCTGGAGTGCGCGTTTAGTTACCATGGTAGTTATCCCTTACGTGGCTGAGTTTGTGAATGGGTCATCGTAAAAGTAACGCGGCTCTGCTACAGTTACTGCATGAACGCAATTTTTACTGCTTGGTGCGGGCCAACTTAGCTCGGGCCAGGAGCTGACCAAAAATACATGGGTTACTGAAAGGGGTATTTGTCTCTTGGCTCTATTTTCCCCCAAGGACTCTAATTTCTCATACTTGCCTCCCGTTCCGCGTCAGGCTCCATCTTTGTTTGGTACACCTCACCAAAACTCACACCAGGCTGTCATGATTACATTGCACATTGCAGTACATTCATCTTCATTCTTCACGAATGCATTTCATGGAAGGGTGCCAAAATGACTCCAGGAAATGCCAAATTCAGCATGCATACTCCAAATCCTGCACAAACCTACTAACAATGACGATTTCTAAATCAGCAAATAACTTTTGACAAACAAAGAGATACATTACTTATAAAGAAGCAACCTATTAGCTCGGCAGATAGACTAATAGAGATATTGCAAGATGAGAGAAATAAAACCTATAATCAAAAGCTTCAGTTTCCAAACTCAAGTTGTACTAAAGTGGAAAGTTTATCTTTAATTCTCTGTGGACCAATGGATGAGTGAGAGAGAGAAACAAATTGTGCTTGAATCTCTCAGTATTGATGCATAGGTAGAGAACTGCAGAAAGTAACATGATTTGGGGGATGGGGTAACAGAAATTACTGACCTTTTTGCACAATATTTGGCTCAACTACCCATTATTTAAACAAAAAAAAAAGAAAAGAAAAGAATACATGATCCTTTTTTTAGGCAGCGAGTTATGAATAGAAGGAAAAAATTATTCTTGGCTAGATTACCACAAACTCAGAATAAAGCTTCATTGACAGCTTATTAAATCTAGATACTCCATGGCATCTCACATAATGGTAATTTTGCAGAAAAAAAAAAACCTGAAATAAAAAAAATACACACCAAATATATATATATATATATATATATATATATATATATATATATATATATATATATATATATATATATATATATATATGTATGTATATCTTTTTTTGTAAAAAATTGTAATACAAAGACATGAAATTGAAATACCATGGTAAATAAAATTTTAATAAACGTGTCATACAATATATATTATTAATGTTATATAACTTTATGTCAACCATGCAAATGGGGCAAAACATTCTTAATTTGGTGTTGGGGAGAAGTCTCTATCACCCTCCTCAGATATGTCTGCCTGTCTGTGTGCCTGTCTGTCTATCTGTCTGTCTGTCTGTCTACTGCTCTGTAATCCTGTTTACGTGATTTAACAGACACCGTGAACATATTCAGGCCCTAGGATACTACATGCCTTCACATAACCTTGATAACATTCACAAAGATCACAATGTTTCAAAGTGCATGTCTGCAGTTCACAGAATTCCACAGTGACTCCCATTGCCCAAGGCTGTATTTAAATCAATTTGCAAAGGAACTAAAAAAGATGAGGAAGGCAGGAGAAAAAAAAAGAAGAAAAAAAGATAGATATAAAAATAGATACATTGGGATATAGATAGGTAGGTAGAAAGATAGACAGATAGATAGATATATTGACAGATACAAGTGTAGGTAGATATAGGTAAGACACATGTAAAGAGGGACAGAAGAGTTTACAAATATACACTCAGCAAAAAAAAAAAAGAAAAGAAAGTAAACACCTTTTCAGGTTTATATTTCTCATAGAATATTTGGCTAAAAGTTAATGTATTATATACCATATTGAAGGTTATTTAATTGGCTATCAGCCTAGTAGGTCAATAAAATGAAAAACTTTACGCATGAGTGAACACCTTTGTTTTTCTCTTCCAAGGCAAAAAGTGAAAATTGCAAAAATGAACAAGTTGTCATTCATGCGCAAGTGCTCCTCCACATAACAATAAGAACAAAAGACAAATCTAACACAATTAGATACATGAATTGAGTTGCAAAATTGAACCTTTGATCTCTACAATATCTTTGAAGCCCAAAATATGAATAAAGGCATAAAATAAGGGAGAAAAATGAAGTGAAAAAGTGTTTACTTACTTTTTTTGCTGAGTGTATGTAAGAATGATGTCAGGATTCATGTGGATGTAAAAATAGCTCTGACATTAAAAAAAAAAAAATATTGCCAACATGCACAGGCACACATCGAATCACATACACATGATGGAAATGCACTAAGTGGGCAAATCCAGATCCAAACTTGGTTATCTCTTGATATTCACTGGTGAAGTGTGGAATTTGATGCAAATATACAGACAAACAGCAAACTCAAAAGGCAATCACACACACAAACACACACAAATAACACAGCACGAAGTGACTTATCATCAGACCCAGTACACCAGGCTGCTTTATCCAACATACTTTCTGATGTATTTAATCAGCCACATATATGTAGTAATTTCCAATCAATGTACATGTAACATGTCTGACATCAGTAGATGTCCTCAGCAGGAAAGAACAGAATCATTAAATTTGACTTCATAATTAGAGCACTGAATATCATTGTTTGCAAATATTCTGTAATA
Organism: Diadema setosum; assembly: GCA_033980235.1. Classification (NCBI taxonomy): domain Eukaryota; kingdom Metazoa; phylum Echinodermata; class Echinoidea; order Diadematoida; family Diadematidae; genus Diadema; species Diadema setosum. The sequence goes on from CM067066.1 coordinate 3,425,770, forward strand.
ATGCATAATTACATGACACATTATTAGCAGTAGTCCCTGTCAGTGAGTAAATTTCTCATATACAGTCTATGTCACATTCTTTACTTGTTGCCAAAGCTCCTATCATCCTGGTACACATTTCATCACTAGCGAGACAACTCCAGAGGATCGAACATGAGGCATCATTGGTGTCAAGACACACGCACACACACTCCCTCACATACATGCATGCATAGAAACACACACTGGCACACACGAAAAGAAGATAAGATGACGATATCAGTGTCGTGATTAATGGCCCCAAACAGGTCGTTGCCCACATTCCCAGGAATGTCATAGGTTAAGGTGAGCTGCTCATCAATAATCATAATGGCCCTGATAACGACAGGATTCTTGACAGTAGTGTTATCATGTCAGGTAGCCTGCATCTCATCATACATGAAGTTTGCATCGTCAGAGATTACAGCGAGCCATCAGCAGACGAGAGTCTGATAAAATCCCACACCATACTTAGAGCTACTGTAAAATCAGAAACATCCATGCCTTGGAGATAACTTCCTTTTTCACTGCATGAAACTTTCACAAATCATCGCTGGCATTCATGCACTGTGTATACAGACACTTTTCTGTTCATTTTACTTTTGAGAAGCTTGGCTCCTTGTGAAATTCATGAAAGTTACTACTTTCTGGTTTTACAGTATTCATTTCATTGTATCGACTCCTTCAAAAAATTGGGTAGTATTCCCAAAGCACTATGAAGTGCCCAGCACAATTGTTACTACAAGCAAATAAGAGCAGACCTCCCAACCTTTCCGACTGAAAAATACATGTAGGAATGAAGTGACTCAAAAATAGGAAAGAGCAGTTCCAATAGGAGTGTGTAGTAAAATTATCATGAAAAATAGGAAACTCCTATCCAAAAAGAGCTGGGAATGGTCGCAATTCAGATTCTTTCCTCCAAATCTAGAATGTTCAGTTGGTCTGCTAGAGGATAAATTGAAAGAAAATAGGAAAATAAAAGTTTGCAAAGACAGGCAGACGAAAAGCAGGAGAACTATATAAAATAAACCATGAGATTATACCTGCTTATACATCAATGGCTACCTGTGAAATTTCAATCTATCACCTCATTTTTTTTTTTTTTACTGTGACAGAGGATTACACTGAATAGCAATCTTCACTTTGTATTTTTCTTGAGTGAAGTGGAAATGAAAGAACAGAGAAAAATAATCTTGTTTTTAAAAAAGCATCACATGGAATGTAGAAAACAGAGGCTTGTAGCTTTGAAATATGAATTTGCAAAATTCCAGTTGTCTTTCTTTCCATAAATTTTGTGTTTCTTTCCTAAATAATCCAATCAATTTCTGTAAAAATCATACATATAACTTACAGGCTTTTTGACAACAGCAAAATGAGGGCATCGCTAGATCTGAGCAAATCCTACAATGCATCCAGCAAATGAAAATAGAAGATGGATAGCCACCCGTTCTACACTGCCAAATCATAGGGTCTCAAACTTTATCTATCACTCTTGTATGACAATCATATTTTTTTTTGCAACCTCTAAGAAATAATTTCTCAAGTATTCAATCATCAAACAATCCATCAGATGAGATGTATGTGATATAAACCTCCAACAGCTGACTGAGAATTGACTGATGATAAAAATGGGATGCAGAGTTGTACAGTAAAGATGAAAGAAGAAAAAGGAACAGAGGTGGCAAATGGAGAAGAAAAAGAGAGAAAGAAAGTAATGGAAAGAAGCAGAAAGATAAAGAGTGAAGCAAAGGAAGAAAATAAAAAAAATAAAACAGAAACAGTAAGATATAGGAAGAAAGAAAGAATATGGGATAAAGATTAACAGACACAGAGAAATGAATAAAAGAGAGAGAAAAAATGATATAAAAAGAGGGAAAGACAAACAAGAATAAAGAGTTTGACAGACAGACAGACAGACAGACAAATTGAAACAAAATAAAGAGAGAGAAATAGTTGCTATAAGAGGAAGAAACAAAAGGAAAAAATGAGTGAGAGATGGACAGAGAGAAATTAGTATGAGGGGGAGAGAGATGGAAAGAGAAATGAATAAAAAAGAGTGAAAAAATAAATACTACAGAAAGAGGGGAAGAGATGGAAAGAAAGAGAAAGAAAATGAGAGGGAGTGAGACAGATGAATATATAAAAAGAAGAGAGATGGGGAGAGAAAGGTTGAGAACAAGAGTGATACCTGGGGAGAGATATCTATAAATGACAATTTGATGCTGGGTCCATTGGAGCCAGAGCTCCCAAATGATGCATGGATTGAATTGTCCATCGGATACCCCGTGTTTTTCTCAATTCCTTCTTAGGATGCCTTGTCCAGGTATCGAGACACCCAAGAACCGGACAGTTTTCTGACCTATAAATCATTCATGGCTGGATACATGCCACTGCCCTGGTCTGAAGATAACTCTCCCCAGGGAAGGCCCACCTTTAGATCACATTCCGAGATGCTCCTATCCTGATAACATTTATGACCCACCAATGGAAAAGGGAAAAAGACGCCAGGCAACACCCCAAGCGAGTATCAACTGATACCGGGGCATTGTATCTCACTGATCCGGGTCTAAATCCAACTTTTCCGCAGTGTATCGTGGGAGATGCAAAATGGATATACACAAAGGAATAAGATTCATATGATGAATTTCATTATATCATAGCAAAACAAGTGCTACATTGACACCCCCCCCCCCCCATTATAAATACTTGAACCATACAATGAGGACTAAACCTTACAAGATGAGAACAGCTGATAATCGAATGAGGGGATTATTTGTTGGGATCAATAAGTGTAAAACCACAAACATTTGCAGCAGGAAACTTTAGCAAATCCCCACTGCATTCAATGCATTGTGTAGACAAACACTTCCGAGTGTATTTCATTTTTGTGCATTTTTTGGCTCCTTGCAAAATGTGTGAAAGTTTCATGAATGTGATAATTTCTGGTTTTACAGCAACAACTAGAAGCTGATTTACAATGTATGTCTCATTTCATAATGTGTCATAATTATCTTTCTTGAATTTTCTCAAAAGGTTTGCAACTTGGCACCTGCCTTGAGTGATCACAAAAAGTTCACTTTTGCCGTTTCCCTTGTTTTGCCATTTCAGACGAGTTTGACTGTATCACAACATACCTTTATTTCATTACAAAGTTCCTGTTTTCATCCTTGTGATTTTCACAGAGGCTTTCTTTCTTAAAAAATGAAAAGAATAAAAAGATCTGGATAGTCAATCGCTGAAAAGTAGATCACTATGAAGCAGATGTTTGGTACCTGCGGAAACCCATCACACGGAATCGTACTTCACAAAGAGCCCTTGCATTGAGAAAAGTGTTTTTCCCTATATTCCCTACAAGGACATGAATTAATTGACTTTTCCACCTGCATTGAAAACATAGTCTCTCTCATAGCATGATGTTTGGTGGCTGAAGGAATGCTATCTTCAGACATAAAAGGTGGCACATTATCAGACTTTACTTGAATAAGGTTTGTTTGAGTGAGCCCTCAGGACAAACAACAGAAATTCAATTAAAAAATCAGAGGGAAGGAGCGTGGGACTTCAGAGGCCTTGTGCTCTTAAGGCTCTGGGATATAATGTGAAGATTGGATAAACACAGGAGGGTTGAAAAGTCATCTGGAATTTAAATATTCCATCTTGAAACATGCTGCCTCTATGAACACTGAGAGAGTAAAGGATGAACCAAGAAAGAATTAGTATGCTTAGCCATCTTAAACGAAAGAAGAAGAGGAAGAAGAAGAGAATGCTTTGTGAAAGCTACTCTTGTTAATTGAAAATCACACAAAAGGCATCCACAGTGTCATTGTACTTAAAGGGGTACAACACATTCTTGATTTGTATAATGCGTGTGGGTGGGTGTGTTTGTAGTGGCGATCGAGGGGGGGGGGGGAAGGTGCTCTGCTGAATACCTTGCAGTCACAACACTGACATAATTTCATCACTATCTCCCCAATAAAAATTCAGAGACTCGCAACTCTTTCCGCACGAGCTTGAATTTCTTACGATCAAGTTGTGTGTATTTTTTACTGCTAAAGATGTATTTTCCATCACTAAAAGTTCAGCTTTTTCAAGCCAAACCTTAGTTTTGTCATAATATGTTAAAAAATGAGGCTATGATAGCACCAGAAATCATCTAAAACAAAGAGCTTGCCCTGGATCCCAGCTGTGCACGATATCATGTTTTGAGCTTGTGATGTGCGCTTTTATTTATGTGAGCAGGTGATCAGAGTCTCCAGTTTTCTGGGGATCCAGGTAGAAGAATTTCCAGGTTAAGAGATGTTTTTGGTTAGATTCTCTGCAAACTGTTCCATTTTCACTCAGATTGTGCACAACATTCTGGCAAGAAATGCAGGAATCCTACAATTATTTCATAATCATCATTATTTTGGCTTACTAATATGAAAGCAAATGATAAAATTCAAGCAACAGAGCACAAGCTTAAGCACATATGGTTTACCTGGCCCTATCTGTTCTCTGGATGACAGTCAGTCCCACAATGGGTAGATAACTGAGGTGTGACTGTACAGTGACATAAAATTATTCTCATTTCATTATGCTCCATCCCTTCCAGATATCATGTATCTTTCAAACTCTAGCCTTGTCCAACATCATTCTTGCCTCTTTTCCACACCTCAGCCTTATTCACACATTCAGGTTGTTACACAGGGATGTCAGTTAGAATGATAGAGAGGGTCTGAAATACTTCATTAACCCATTGAAGACGAGTCCCGAGAATACTTACGCAGGTGTCTATGGGAAATGCGTGTTATAGCAAAATCAGCCGTCCTCAACAGGTTAAGCCACTTTGTACAAGGAAGGGCCTAAACTGTGATACTACCAGGGTTTGGAGGGTAGTAGTAGTAGTAGTAGTAGTAGTAGTAGTAGTAGTAGTAGTAGTAGTAGTAGTAGTAGTAGTAGTAGTAGTAGTAGTAGTAGTAGTAGTAGTAGTAGTAGTAGTAGTAGTAGTAGTAGTAGTAGTAGTAGTAGTAGTAGTAGTAGTAGTAGTAGTAGTAGTAGTAGTAGTAGTAGTAGTAGTAGTAGTAGTAGTAGTAGTAGTAGTAGTAGTAGTAGTAGTAGTAGTAGTAGTAGTAGTAGTAGTAGTAGTAGTAGTAGTAGTAGTAGTAGTAGTAGTTCTAGTAGTAGTAGTAGTAGTAGTAGTAGTAGTAGTAGTAGTAGTAGTAGTAGTTGTTGTTGTTGTTGTTGTCATTGAAAACTGGCATCCCTATGTTACAGCCGAGTGAAAACACCAGCAAGGACATCAATAACGCTTTCAAGCAAAACTTAGCCAGAGATTGTACATGCACATAACTTGTTTTTATAAAACTTTGTGAACATTTAGAGTTGGATCACAAAGCATATTTTCACCAGTATGTGAGAAGATTTTCCATAAGGGGGGGGGGGCATACATTTTTGGTCAATGATACAATATAACAGTTGCAATATCTCCCATATACAAAGGATCCATAATCTTGAAACACCTGAATGAATTTTGCAACTCCTTGCTATTAGAAATAGATGAATTTCAAAGAATGCCACAAACGATTGCATCATCTCGTTACTAGCCAAAAGGAACCATGATACCACTGTCTCATATCCTTACAAAGAGAAAGATGTGAGAAAGAGATATATAGAAAATAAACTTTATCTCAAGCATGCTCCAAAAGAACTGAATCATTTATTGCTCTTGGATAAATTGGAATGCTGCTTTCATGGAAAAAAAAAATCATGTCAACACTTCTAAGGCCATTCCTTTTACCACTTTAGAAAGGATAGGGCATCAGTTCAAGATGATGCATTTATTGTTAGATATTTGCAGAAAGTAAACAGAAACTTAGAATACACTTATTTTGCTGGAAGATAAAGATCAATACATGCAGGATTAACTCATTTCCCAAGTTATGGAAACAAAAGTGTATGAAGGAATATTCAGACCAAAGTTTAGAATTTATTGTTGGATAGTGTCTCATGTAGTCTACCAGCACAATGAATCCACTGTGGCCTCTCATTAACAATAGCCAGCCACATAACGGCTTGCCTGACAGAGCTACATGTAGGAATGTAGAGCTGTATCGTAAAAAAAAAATCAGCAGAATGATGCTGTAATCAATAAAAATTCAATGTTTAATGTTTACTAGTAATACTTGCAATTGATTGGACAAATTATGCAATGAAGAACCTGTTACAAGTTCATCAAAATAGACTAATATAAAAAATATTAAATTTGTCTTCAATGAATGCTCGGAGGACACTTTATTAAAAGTGATATTAAGTTACAGTGTCACATGTAGGTCTATATACCTAACTTTGTGACCAAACAGGAGACTTAATGTTTAATCCGTTTCAATCAGGGGAATTGATTAACCCTCTGCCTGGCACATTTATTTCTGTCCATATGTATGTTTGTAAACTTTGTGCTCATTTGACTACTTGGCACAATAAGGGTTAATTGAAACAAAGGCCTCGTTCTAAAGTCATCTTAACTAAGTTGTGGCGATTGTACTTCCAAGTGCAAGATTGTGAAGCATAGTCAAGTATAGAGATGTCACAGAAGTGTACTGACACATCAAATATTTGGAAGACCATGAAACACAAGCCCAGGTTGTCCTCTTTAAAAGCTTTACCAGGGCAAAGCGGTGTGCACAGATGTCGCTGAACTGACTATCTCTCTCACTCTCCCTCCCTCTCTCTCTCTCTACTAACTATTTCACTCTTCTGCTTACTCTTCTCTTTCCCTCCATCTATTTTGTTCACTCTATCTTTCATTCGTTCCGTTCCTCTCCATCATGGCCCCTCCCTCGACAGGAAACGTCAAAGACCGGCGATCAATTTTCATTACGCATCATGATCTCCCACTTCTACCATCATTCATAACCGACGCATCACGACTTCCCTCGTTGTCGTCGCGGTCCCCACCCCCTCCTCAGTACGAGGAGGCGTTGGGAACTGGAAAAACAGCTGTCCTTCCCTTTTTTCTCTCCTCGCCTGGGCCAGAGCTATTTTTCCCCTTCCTTTCCCCGTCCCTATCATGTCCTCTTCGCATCCCGCCGCCAACACATCACAGGAACGCCATCTGTGCGGCAGCCGCATCAACGTCCACTCGACTTCCTTCGTCTGATTTCGTCTCTGGTCTGCTCACGACCTGCAGTTAGATAACAAATGTGCAGAACGTTAAACTGATGCAATTTATTTGACTGCTATTACTTGCTCCTTCTCAACTTATCAAAAAACTCAGACAAACTAGGGCCACAATCACAAACTTTCATATTGTGGTAGCTGATATTGACATATCATGGTGTGGGAATGGGAATATTGTGGAAATGCTTCATCTTGTTGTATTGACAATCAATTCCCATTTCAGATCCATTGAACTGTTGGATGGTCACCTCAGAAAATCAAAACTTTTTAGGTGGCTCCAGCCTGGAATCAGAAAGTAGCACTATTTGGCAGTGCACGGTAGGGGTTTCAAAAAACAGAAATGCAGCTAATGTAACTCAGTAAACTCAGGTGATGTTAATTATTCCAAAGATTTGTTAATCCAAAAACAAAATGAGGTTTGTTATTCTGAAGGTTCATTGATATGAATAATGAAATAGAACTCGTCATTCTCAACGTTTGTTGACCTGAAAACAAAATATGGCTCGTTAATCTGAAAATGAAACAAAAGTGCATACTAACAAGTCTTCTGAATGACTAACTTCATTTCAGTTTCAGATTAACAAACCTTCAGAATAACAAACTTTATTTCATTTTCAGATTAATGACCCCTCAAAATAACACACCTTATTTCATTATCACATTATTTGACATACCTTTGAAAAAATAAAAACTGTGGAATAATGAACTGTAACAGCAAACTCATTTATGATACCAATAATCATGTTTGAGTGTTTCCTTTCAGAAAATGCACTGCTATGCAAAATACCCTGCTTGAATTCAGTGCCACGCAATGTATTTATAAGCCACGTTGAGACTCACATATAAATCAGAGGAATAAACGGGTGAATTATAGAAGTAAGCATCTATCATATTGAAGTCAGCCTCCACATTGCTAAGCAGGTGGAAAGTTTGTCAAATACATGGCATTGACAATCAGTGTACAATACTGTAAAAGTTGACATTTTCACGTGCAGATATTTTCATGAATGAGGAGGTCACAGACATTTTGGCAAGGTGCTGTTTTTGCAATTTGACACTGATTTACGTGCACTAATACCCTAGTATGTGGTGTTATTTTAGCATGTTCTTAAATTTGTGACCCAACAGTGATTCGCAAAATCTTAAACCCTTGCAAAAATAACAGCTTTTTCAGTAATGCATTACTCAATTTGTCAACTTTTTGATCACAATCACTCTTTGTTTGGCACAATGATAATAATGACAAAATTGATATATAAATGTGATAATGAAAATAAAAAAGAGAAAAAAAGTACAGTATGCTTCTACCATTGTGACCTACTTGTAGGAGATTCATAGGTGGACTTTTTGTTTTCATTTTTGATGTCCACATCAGTAGACTTGAAGCTAATATTGATAATTTGTACAAAGTACATATTTGAAGATTCAATGGCACAAGCCTCTCAACAAGTGGAGAAATAATGGGTCAGAAGAAAACTGTATACATTTTATGTATTTTTTTGTAGCATTAGACAAAATGATTTATGCAAATTTTGGGTGATGACAGAGTCATTCAACCGTCATAGCACTTGCAACACTTCTGCTATGCAACTTTAAAAGCATTAGAAGCAGAAATAAAACACTGGCCTACACTTTAAGACACATCCACACTTAAGTGGGGTCCTAATGGAAGATCTGTCAGCCATCTTCACCGGTGCAATAAAATATGTTTGTTCCGAATATTACCCGCACAGACAAGAGGCGAAATATGCCGCGACGACGCTCACACGAAAGAATGAAGATGCCAATTGAGTGTACCCATTCCTGACATTGTTGGCAACCGACTGGATATCGCGTAACCGTGTAGGAGAAAAACCTGGGATGCTAAAAATATTTTGGCCCTGCTGCAAGGATGAAAAGTGGCGGGGTTCGGACTGATAATCCAGGTTCAAGTGCCGTGACCAATGCTGACGTGACAGGCAGGAATTGGAAAAACAAGGCGGGGGTGCTCTCCACACCGGAGGAGGGAAGGCCGGTATAAGAAATAGTGTCTGTTCCTGATACTGACACCTACACGCAACTCGGGGACCAATGTAAACAAGACGCTTGACAGGGAGTTATGACAAGAAAACTTGCCATGAAGGGGACGGAGGAAGTGAAAAATTTACAGAATGTGCACCACTTAATGCAGTATGGCATGTTTTCATTCTCCGTCTCTTGTTCAGGCCTCTGTTTTCTTAATTTCAAACTAAGAGCAAAAATGAAATGGATTTGATAGAAGCATGAGATGAAAATTTCCCTTTTCTGTATAGTGTATCTTATCGCTATTAAAGAATAAAAGAAAAATCAACTTCAATGCTTTAGAGACAAAAGCAAAGTCAAGCTCCCAATGAAGTAATGCAAAAATCTACATATGTTGAGATTGCAGATTCAACATGCTGAATTAAATTCATAAAACACAAACACACAGACACACACATAAAAAAAATGAAATATTTGAGGCTCATTCCTCTTCAATTAGATGAAGAAAAAAACATCCTAAAGATGGTGAGTTCAAATCCTCCATAACCATATCATGAATTGGTATTCCTCCTGCAATGAATATGCTTTGACTTCATACCTAGTTTCACAAGGCAGGATGTTTATACGAAAGTATGTTAATTAAACAAAAAACAAGAGTGATTTTATAAAAGACCAACAACAACAACAACAAAACTGATGACAGGGAGAACATTCTGTAGATAATCGAATAAAAATGGATAATTATTCATGTGACAATATATTGCTGTGTTAAAGCACCCAGTGGGACCCCACTACCCTTCCACTCTTGGACAAGTTTTTCTTAACATACATTGATTCAAACAGCATTGCTGAAACATGAGGTTTCTTACATGTCGTTCTTAGGAAGGAACTTCTCCCCCATTCAAAATAGGTTCAAAGCATCAATAGCATTAAATCACATCCATTCCCATCAGTTTAAATCTCGCTGTATCATTCAACCACTTTAAACCATGAGAGAAAGACTGTTCCACAGACAGAACAAAGCGGTATGATCCTCTTTATCCAGGGTAGAGATACATACAGAGATACCATAGGACACAGGCACTTGACGGGATTTGACCTCGGGAGCTCCAATTGAATTCTTAGAGTCCTTATCCACTATACCACAACTAGTGCCCCCAAATTTCATGCAGCACATAAGACTCATAATCGCACAATGCATAATAGTGATTATATTTTTCAGTGATTTTTAATTTCATTCCCTGTATCTACATTGTATTACTGTTTACAGTATCTAAAAATTTCTGCTATCGTTGGTCCCCCCCCCCCCTTAACCAAATTCCTCTCTTTGTACCTGGTGGGTACCATACAAAGTCTAAGACACAATGAGCATTGCAGAGAGAAAGGGGTAAATCCGCTGAAGTTTAAAGTTCACGGCAGATGAATGTAGTTAAGAATTATAGTTTTATAGAGCACTAATCCTTGAATGCTTGGACAACGATGCACATGTTAGGGGATGGATTACAGTTAGAGATGTTGATTGCATCTTGGTTTTGCTGGTAACCCCCCAGAAAGTCAACTTAAAAGGGAAAAAAAAATTACTCTGCCAAGCTTAATCAGGGACCAGTTCTAATGAAGAGTCTTCTATGCTTTTTATGCCATATCAAACAACTTCCTCCACAGTTTTGTTGATTTGCAGCTACCATGGCAACTTGACTTTGTTACTTTCCACTATAATATTATTTCCTGCTTGGCTCATAATATAATATGCCCTAATTTGCACTGCCCCCCCCCCCCCCCCTCCCGGATCAAAACAGCTCAATTTGATTTTTGACAGTCCAGAAAAGAATACTGTCATGCATAAAAGTAGTAAATTACAAAAGACACTAATATGCCAATGACAAACCGTAATCAACACAGAAATAATCCAGAATAAGTCTGAATGTTTATATTTGAATTATAATGTAAAATATCAAATGAGTGCACATCATATGATCAATAGAAACTAGGGACATGTAGTGATATAGTCATAGCCTTCACACCAGTTGCTTTTTAGCGCTCCGATGGAATAGATAAAATGAATCTTTAACAACAAGAAAACACTTAACAAAATGTTCACAGTTTCATAAAAATGAATCTTTGGATACTATACTTCTTTAAACAATCAACGTGGGCTGACAGTATTTGATAATCTTAAATCTTGCTGCTGGGATGGGAATCTACTTACAGTACATATGCCAATAGTACAGTCTACTATGTCGAAATATTGGGTCCCGTGAGATTTTCGTGCCAAAATTGATTTTTTTAGCTAACTTGGTCAATTTGGGGGTGCTGAATCCAAAAAACTTTGGTTCCATTTTTTCTGACCACGTCTTCAGTCGCCATTTTGAATTTCAAAATGGCCGCCATAGCAAACTGTATTTTGACCCAATTCTCATAATGTGAGCACCATAGAAGGTTCAGATTTGATGCAAAAAGCATGTTTGTGATGTCAGACATTCTGATACACCATTTTCTAATAATTGTAGAGAGCTTTGATACAATTTTTAGGCAGCCATCTTGAAATTCAAAATGGCCGCCATAGCTAAATATATTTTTACCCATATCTCAGGTTGTAAGCATTATGTAGAGTATAAATTTGAGGCAAAAAGCAAGCATATGATGTCAATAATGCTAATTATATACATTCTTTTATTTAATGACAGATTATTTTACTTAGCGGCCATCTTGAATTTCAAAATGGCTACCATAACAAATGTAATTGGACCGGTATACACATCGTATGCATTGTGTAAGGTTCTAATTTGGGGCAGAGAGCATGCATATATTGTCAGACATTCTGAAACATCTTTTTCTGAAACGATGGTTCATTTTTATATCAATGGTGGCCATCTTGAAATTCAAAATGGCCGCCATAACTGAATGTATATTTTGACCCATATCTCATGTTGTACGCAATACAGACAGTTCGCATTTCGGGCATAAACCGGTCTCATGATGTTGAACATTCAGATGCATTTTTCCCCTCCCTAAAATTGCAGATCACTTTCAAGGCTGCCTTCTTAAAATTCAAAATGGCTGCTTTTCAGCTAATATCTCTGGTTACAAGCAACTTTTAGACATATCAATGTTTATGGTGGCGTACAGTGTACATTATATAAAACACACACACATAGGGCCTATACATCCTGTAATATTGGATTATTTGTATTGGTCGCCACTCTTGAAATTCAAGAAGTATTTTGACCATATTTGGTGTTGTAAGATCTGTAATGACCCAAGCATGGTGAAACGATCATGTATAAGTCAATCACTTCATTGAATATTGCGTGAGCGGAAGTGTTTCCTGTCCTGTAGGTACACTGTTGAGTTGAAATGCAAAAAGGCTGCCATGTGAAACATTCCTTTAAAAGCATAGAGTTTGGGTATAATTTTGTGAATGGGAAATCATGTGATTTTGATGTTAAAAACAAATGACTTTTAAAAAAAAAAACTGTGTCTGAGTGACTGAATAATGTCCCATTTAGACGATTTGGTTGTAAGAACTTACAATATTAACTCTATATACTCTAATAATTCATGGGATAGTCACTTACATAATTAAATGTTTTCTAGGCTCATTCCCTGCACGTATTTTTAAAGAAACAGCACTCTAAAGCTGTATACAGGGGAGAATTAGTTCTAAATTCTTCCAGAAATAATGACTTTTGCATTTCTTGCTTTTGAGCATGATAATGAATTTTGTGGCTACCGTTGGTGTAGGAAGCTCGAAGCATTTTATAACAATTGAACGATTTATGCATACCCTTTGGAAATATCTACAATCTAATATATCATATTTATAGGTATCAGAGGCACAAATTAGGTTGTGAGAGTTTACGAGGTTTGTTGTCTGACTGGACATATTGCATCAAGTCTCTACGAGGGTAAAGCAGGAAATTGTCCTGATTGAAGTCATCCACGCCAAACTTCTGGAGGCACTGTGTCATAGCACATTCTGCATGATTCGAGGTTTAGATACTTCTTGGTCCATCTGCTCGTGGAGACATCCTCAAATTTTCAACTTCAGCCAGCACCATGAAAGGCATGAAAAAGCAGACCTTTAGTTGTTTCTGTTTTTTTCGCAACAAACTGCAGGGCATAATCTCTCAAAATTGTCAATTGTACCTTTATCATCTAATTTTCCAGTGATGGAGCAGACAAAATGCAAAGCAGTAAGTTAAGCAAACCACCAAGATCCACCAGGATAATCAGGATAATTGAAATGTTAGAGTCTACGTAATAATCATAAATATCTCTGATTTCCCCGTTGCTCTAATACATACAATGGTATGAGGCTATCTGTTGTGAGTGACGGCTGACAGTAACTCCCATGGCATCTTTGATGAACTCTTTTATTTTCTTTCCATGATGTGGTCTCTGTGTCAGATGGAATTGACTGCTCAGTATTTCAACTTTCAGGCTGATTATTTGGCTCAGTTTTGTGAGTTTCTAAGGCATGGGTAGGAATGACGAGAAGGCCATGAAACAATAAGATGAAGAGTGATTGTGGAATTGCTTAGAACTTTAACCTTTCAATACTTGTATCGTTCAGAAATGACTGGATAATGACAAGTCTATCAGGCTGTAGAACCAGTAAAATGTTATGAAGAATTGGTGATCCCTTAGGCCTAAGATTAATGACTTCGGATCCAATCTTACATGGTGTTTTTTTTTTGCACGAGCTGAATGTCTGGCCTTTCTCACAACAATCCAGAGATCATAATATGTTCTAATTCTCCCAGATACAAATTCTTAGTACAGAACATTAAAACTGCCCTTTTCATCTCTTTCTAGAGCATCTCCCTTGAATGTTTGTGATACCTGACTGCCAAACACCACATTCGTCAGCTTCAAGGCAGTGACAATTTCTTACATTACCCTCGTGTTATGATCTAAGTTGTGGAGGAATTCTGATGGATGCAAGCGCCACAGAACTGAGCTATCATTGCTCCTCTGTAGTTTTAAAATCATTGGCTGTACAGCAGTAAGCATCTTCGAAGTCTTGATAATTGAAGATGACCCACTCAAGGGCAATCAGGAAAAAGCCTACTTATTCCTTCTTCATTCTGTGTTATTCCAGAAATATATCGAGCAAACCTTACGTGTTTCAGTTTATGGCCAACAAACAAGCTTGTGAATGGGATGCCTGGTAGGGTGACCATAGCATTTCTTGCCATTGCGAGACTTTTCCTTGTTTGTCTTCATTCTCTTGAGGCAGCATCAAGTTTTTGAAGATCACCTTCAATTACATCAATGCTTGCTTTTGTACAAATATTAATTGATTGGGATTAAATATAATCATTAACGAGGTTCCACAACGCAAATAGCGTGTTGCCCGAGAGGCAAAAATGAACCGTTTTAGCGGGTTTTTTGACTATACGGGATGTAACGCTTACACGCTTGCCCACACTATCGGATAGTGGTATGCCCCCTCCCCCCCCCCCCCTTCCGCAGTTTTTGCCCCTCAGCATCTCTTGATGACGTAATCAGAACCTCATCCTTACATTTTGAATTTTTGGCGGCTATTTTGAATCGAGAGATGGCTGTCATTCTGCGTGAATTGGAAATAAATTCAGTCTAACTAGGACAATTTTGGCACATTCATCTAAGGTTCTTACCACAGTATTATAATTATGTTTTCTATGGCGGCCATCTTGAATTTCAACATGGTGGCCTATCTAATGATCCACAATTAGGAAACAGCTGTACTGGACCGTTGGACACCAAAAGCATGTGCATTCTTGAAAATTTGATGCTTCTACAATGTTATTGCAAACCGAGATATGGGTAAAAACGATATGGCGGCCATTTTGAATTTCAAGATGGCGGCCTACAAACTCTACAAAGCAAGAAACAATATCAGAAAATGATAAATCAGAGTGTCTGACATTATAACGATGTATTTTGCACCAAGTTTGAGGTTTCTACTATGGTCACTTTATGAGATATGGGTAAAAATACAGCTTGCTATGGCAGCCATTTTGAAATTCAAAATGGCAGCCTACAAATTGTATCAAAACAATCCACAATAGCAGACAAAGATTTAACAGAGTGTCTGACATCACACCTATGCATTTTGCACCAAATTGTAAGCTTCTGCAATGCTCACTTTATGAAATATGGGTCAAAATACAGTCTGCTAGGGCGGCCATTTTGAAATTCAAAATGGCGGCTGAAGACGTGGTCAGAAAAAATGGAACCAAAGTTTTTTGGATTCAGCACCCCCAAATTGACAAAGTTAGCGAAAAAAAATCAATTTTGGCACGAAAATCTCACGGGATTACATAGTAGTCTCTACTACAAGGGCTCAGGGACAAGTACATAAAGGAAACAGAATCTTGCTTTTCTTGTCAAGACCTTATGGAGGATTGTGAAGCCTTATGACAAAAGACCACAAAAGAAAGCCACACCCCCTTTCAGTATTAAAGAAGAAAAGTCCTAAAAACACGCCCAGTACCGATTATTTTGATTACATTCACCTTCTGCTCTGACAATGAGGGGATTTCGTCTTATATTGTGCTTTTTTATCCATGTCGAGATTTTCTTTCATCATGTCCATGTGAACATTCATCTTTCTGCCACTTGTGTGGCAACATACTCACTTTCACATGTTCGAAATATGTTTAAGGACACAGTATATCAACTTCTATGTGGTCACCGGAAAGTTCAAATATATGCATAAGAGACACTTAAGAAGCTTTCTCAATGATAATGATGATGATGATGAATATGGTGATGATACTACTACAACTACTGATATTACTACTTCTACTACTGATATTGATAATGATAATATTAATAATATTAGCAGTAATACTGTCCAACAGTCACTGATAGAAATGTTCTATATCATTGCTGCAATAATTTAGAAAATGATGATAGTTGTAATATGATCAAGAATATGGCAAATATTACAGATGATCATGACAAATATGAAACTCATCATCATTATCATCAATGTTACGCCCCTTTTAAACCAACATTCAATGACATAAAAATGCTATTTATACAGTTCTCAAAATACTTAAAGAGATGTGGGGACAAGTGAAAAGGAATTAATCTCCAACTGATGGATCACTTCCATCATCAAACCGTGAAGAAGACGCAATCTCTTATCATATCATCGGGTCTTCAAAGCTCGTTAAGAAGAGTCTGGAGGGGAAAATGAAACTCCAGGAATGCTCCATCACGGTTAACTCCTCCATCGATCAGAGAGAACAGTCGGCCATTGTCACTCATCACTGAATAGAAAGATTTGGACTCCCATTCCCAAGAGAAAGAGGAACATCTCAGGAAGGTTTTCTTTGTTTTGTTTTTTGTTTCTTCTAAGAAGAAATTTGTCATGTTTCCATATACAGTGTATTCCTCTCCAAAGTTTTGACTCCTTCCCCTCTGGTATCATCCCTCACACACGAGTACCGGGAGATGTAATGAGTCTTGAGGGAGCAGTAGAAGAGAGGCAGTAAATCGCACTAATTTGTTTCCTGACAGTCGGTCTGCCATGTTCAAGTTGTTCCCACTGTGATGTAAGAACCACAGCTGGCACTTGACGTCATGTGGGATTACACAATAATAACAATATTAACAACAACAATATGCACAATCATATAACAACAACAACAAAATCTAAGTGAATTATAGAAGATAAATGATTGAAGAGATCTTACACAATGTACAGAAGGATCAGAGGGGGAAAATGACAAAAAAAAACATTTGTTGGATTTCTATCTGACTCAAGAAGTAGTGATGAGACTGGGAGATGGATGGATAGAGAGATAGAGAGAGAATAAAAGAGAGAAAGAGAGAGAGAGAGAGAGAGGGAGATAGAATGGAGACAGATGAACAGCAGAACAGATGCCACCAACAGGCAGCAAATAGGAAACAAGGGAAACATATGGAGACAACTGAAACAAAATATGAAAAGATATGAGACAGGTGCACATGCATGTGTGAGTAAGAGACACAGAGATAGATAGATAGATAGATAGATAGATAGATAGATAGATAGATAGATAGATAGATAGATAGATAGATAGATAGACAGATAGATAGATAGATAGATAGATAGATAGATAGATAGACAGATAGATAGATAGACAGATAGATAGACAGATAGATAGATAGATAGATAGATAGATAGATAGATAGATAGATAGACAGATAGATAGATAGATAGATAGATAGATAGATAGATAGACAGATAGATAGATAGACAGATAGATAGACAGATAGATAGATAGATAGATAGATATATAGATAGATAGATAGATAGATAGATAGATAGATATATAGATAGATAGATAGATAGATAGATACATGCAAACATACATAGAAAGATTGATAGATAAATGGAGAAAGACAGAGGGAGAGAGATGAAGTATTAGAAATTTACATCTGTGAGGAATACCTATGCAACCCTTGACATACATGTGTAAATCATTGTGATATCTTCCCCAATCAGGGTTTGAAATATGGCTCCACATTGCTACCATATCTGAAAGTGATGCCATGCCATTCATCTTTCCATTTGTACCCGAAATTAGTGGCATATTTCACTGCTTGGAGTTGCTTTAAATCAGCACGGTGATGCTATCCTACAAACTTCACTCACTGCCCTTGCTTTCCTTGCAAGTTTTCTTTTCTTATGGGGCATATATCCACAGTCAATACTTTACCAGGACCATTGCATTTCAGCTTCACCTAAGTCTGATATAATCATCTTACCAAGGAGTCGCCTATAGTTTGTTGGCAAACATAGAGAATGTAAAGTGGTACATCATATCATATAGCAGAAGATTACGGCTTCAACCAACTTTTTGCATTTTTTTAAGGTAAGCTTTCATCCACTCCTGTGGACTTTCTGAAGCCAAGTGATAAAATATCACCCCTAACTGATGAAGTTTTCTGTAACATCATAAAGTTATTATCATGTTTTGTCAGTTTGAAGCCAGAAAATAAAAGCTTGTTGGAAAGTGAGATCTCTTTCTTGGTTCGGCTTTCTTACATATCAGTTCTACACTAACGTGCATACCACTCCCACTGAAGGGAGAAGTACAGGTTAACTTTACAATGGAACATCCTGCCCCACTGCATTTTTCAGTATCTAAGAGATATGACATCTAATCACCATGGTTTTCAAAGTTAGCTGAAACCCCTCCCCAGTCCCACTTTCCTTTCAGTTCAAACCAAGTCAAGTCAAGTCTCCTAGCCCACCCACTGTGAGCTCAGTCGCCTGCAGTTACACTCTAATGAATGATTCCAAGAGGCTGTTTTTATAAAAATAAAAGCTCTTCAAAACTTTCCCAAGTGTGTCCAATCACAGCTTTATACATCCACCATCCCTGATTTCTTTTCCCTCATATAATGGGCAGTTGGCATCTACTTGAGCATCTTCTCATTCTTTGTTCCTGATGAAGAAGAAGGAGCGGTCATTCTTGCGTGACAGGAGACCGATATATACCCATCCTCAATTTCTCAAACTCCTATTGATGAATTGTGAGAATGCCTGATTACAGAAGGCTGATGGCTGACCATTTACAAATGCCTTTCTTTGCCACCACGGTCCATCGCCGTAAATAAATGATGCGCAAAAGTGGAGGCAGTCGTATAAAGTTTCTTTTAAGGGGGATAGCTCTCTTGGGGTCCAACTGGTGAGAAGACATCCGGAGTTTGGTTCTTAACCTGTTGAGGACGAGTTCCAAGTATACTCGGGCAGGTGTCTATGGGAAATGCTTGTTGTAGCCAAATCAGCCCGTCCTCAACAGGTTAAGTTGACAACTAGACAGGTAGAGCTGATGACTGCTGATTCACCTAAATTCCCAACCATTCTATTATTTCTAATAAAGATCATTGCATAAGAAGCTACAGTGATCCCAATACTATTGGCAGATGAGTGATATGATTGGTATTATGACATTGTCGCATTATTGTAAAGTTGCCATTGATCCATAGTTTCTTTTTTCCCTTCAATATTCACAAGTGAACAACTGCACTGAACATTGTTCATGATTGAATAGATGTGTCTGTGCAATCTGTACAACTATTATTTATGGTTTGTAGGAAGCACAATTTTTTCTTCAAATAAACTTAAACAGACACGACAAACATTTATGACTTCCATAATTGTTACAATGACTGTAGCTTTTGGCCTTTGCCTACCATCTGGTGCCCAAACTGAGAGTTAAAAGGAATATACTACAATGTATGTATTTCATACCAGTCTGATCAAGTAGATATATTCAGCTGGGTTTAGAAAATGATAAAAACTGTAAGGACAGACAATGCCTGATAAAACTATAGATTTAAATCTTCCTTTTGAATCCTTACTTCAAAGCAACAAGAGTTTCAAACATTAGAAATCAAGAAATATATCTTTCATATGGATCAAAAACCACTGAGAACAAGAGAGTTATGAGAATGGTAGTTGTTTGGCATGGATGACTGATTATGCGGTTGAATACTATGTGGTGAGCCACTTTCTGAACTAGAATAAAGAGGTGAAATCTTTAAAGGCACTGAAGTCATCATCCTTGCCACTTCTAAACTGCCATCGGGCTTTTGCAGAGCTGCCACATCCAAAATATCTTTAGGATTTATCACTGCCACAGCTCAGAGAGAAATTATTTCAAGTGTTTCCCATCTCAAGGGGCGGGAGGTATGTCAGCTAAAACACTTGAAGAGATTATTGGCTTTAAAGTGCAATTCTAACACCATGGTCAACTTGACTTTGAAAAATATATATATATAAATCAGAAGTGCAGAATAAAAGGAGTTTCATCAAAATCGGGCCCAAAATAAGAGAGTAAGGGAATATTTAGAGTTTCACATGTTTCTACTGAGTAGTGTATTGGTTACACTGACATATGTAAATTAGTGGAATTCCAGTAAAGGATGCAAAGAGAATACAAACTTTCAAAAACACATAGTGGAATTCTACTGATTATTTATCATACTACTTGAACATGATATGTAATTGCACAATGAGCCTCTTCCTGACTTTCAACTTTTGCCTTAACTTGCCATGAATCTCTATTGCCATTGAGATAACTATCAATATTTATATTTATATATCTATATTTATCAATATTTATTTTTTTAATAATCTTTTTATCATAGTTCAAGTTATCCATCTTGTAAATTATTCCCATCTGTGTGAAATGTATACAGTTTATCTGATGTAGCAGTATTCTTTTTTTTTTCTCTTTTTTTTCTTCATTTTTAAAGAAAACTCCATTTTGCAATGAATGCTTGATCATGCAGATTGTCATTCATTCTGGGTCACTTGGGCATGCCGGAACTTAACAGTAATTACCGAGCATTGCAGAGATAATGTATGCTAGACTTGTCAATGCTTATACTGGTCTGTAAGAATGATAAGCTGGATAAACAGAGCTGTAGCTCTTGTACTTATTGAGATAAGACAAATAAGGACTTATCTTTTTTTTTTAATCCCTTCTGAAGATTTTAAAGACACTGTGAATACAAGCTTCAATATCAATAAACAACTTTCATTTGAGTGAATAGGCACAGGAACAAAATTGGCTCAAGAAATACTGTCTGTAGAGAACCATACAAACAGACAAACAGACAAGCAAAGAAAGACAAATGATGCATCACGCATTACCCTGGGGTACCGTAGTACCCCGGATTACCGCGTTGTGTAGCGCCACCTCACGTCCACTCGAGGACAGCCAGAGAAAAATGCATGCACTGTAGTAATTCCCATGCCACAGCATGTTATGAACTATGGGTGCATGGCACGCTGTGCTACCACTAGCGTGTG
The DNA here is from genome assembly GCA_033980235.1 of Diadema setosum. Lineage (NCBI taxonomy): Eukaryota > Metazoa > Echinodermata > Echinoidea > Diadematoida > Diadematidae > Diadema > Diadema setosum. Next base: position 3,446,744 of record CM067066.1, read on the forward strand.
CTTCAGTGCAGTGTAGTGCAGTGGCTAGCGCGCGCTAGCTTCAGCACCAAAATGATTTCCTCTTTTTGGCACCCAGTATACAACCTCTTTAAAAAAATAAATAATTCAGCAAAATGGCTGATTTTTAATTGGTACCCCGGGATACCATTTATGTCATCAAATGCTGACAAACAAGCAATCCTAAAAAAAAAAATCAACTACCATACTCAAGACTGAAATATAGAGAGGTAGGGCTACAGGGCATGCCTTTGAGTAGATTGCTAAGGGACTAGATCCGAACCAATCTGACTAAAAGCAATGTTTGATAGGAAAGATTAGGAGTACAATGGAAAATAGATACCAAGAGTGAGAGATGGGTCACCAAACAGAAGGATCAGACAGCATTGATACCATGTGGGGAAGAGAAGGCTTACCTGCAAGCACAGACAATACACGTCATTACTGTGATTGTTTTATTTAAGTCTTTTTGCCACTAAGGCAGCTATCAACACCAAGCAGCACTATACAGAACCAATGTGTCCATTACATGAGGCAGAAAAAAAAAGCTGTCAATCTGGTTTCTCCTTATACTTGGTCATTTGTCTTTTTGTTTGTTAGTTTGTTTGTTTGTTTGTTTTTGTTAGAAGAAGAAATGAAAAGAAATGAAAAGAAAAAGAACTAAAGCATTTGTTGAATGTAGTACAATCTGCCAAGCATTGCAAGATGAAGCAGAACTGTGGCACAGCTTGAAACCTTGAGTTATGAGAACTTCTAAACCATACACAATATTACAAAAATACCCACATACAATACATAATAACATCTGTGTGATTAAGACTTGGAAATATAGCACATTAATCAATTATCCTTACTTTCTGAGGTCCAACTCTAAAAATTATACTTCAAATCATAATGACAATGCATTGCTTACCTAGTCTTTGGTATGTGTTAGAATTATATCCAACTTTTGCTAGTTCATGAGATTTGGAGTGAATTGAATAATCAAAGAGAAATAAACCTTACCTACCCAGGACAAAGAAAAAGTGACTTCAATGAAACCTATTCTGGAACTTTACCAAATTCCTATTTGAAAAAAAAAAAAAATGTCTAGTTATGTGAAGAACTGTGTGGTAAAAAAGTGAACAGATTTACAAATGTGCAACTGAAAACATTAAAACCTACGTATTTACATCTTTAATCACAAATCAATGAGATAAAGCTTCTTCTGCAAATCTGAAGCTATGAAAGATAGAAAAAATAGAATCAAACAGATAGATTGCAACTGATTAAAAGATCATCCTACATCAATGCAAATGAATAAGGAGAAACAGAATGAATCCATTCAGTCACAGACTTCAAAATTTTATGCCAACAAAGCGACAAAGGTTTCCTTTGAGGGAAAGAAAGTTTTGCCTGTCTGTCTGACGAATGAGTGACATTTTTTCTTTCTTCAAGGGGGACACAGCTTCCAAATGAAAATTAAGCATGTTGTCTCCACCAGAAGGTGCATAATGCTTGACCCTTGACCCCCTACACTTCATAACAGCTTCATTTAGAACTCTCTCAGTTTCGATCTGCCCGCCCATCATAACTGCCACCGCCACAGGCAAATCGCGGTTTGAGAAGAAACATGATTCATTATGTAGAGGGATTCTATCTGGGCACATGGTGATTTAAACTTTGGAAAGTGATAAAAACAAAGGATATGACAGAGCTTCTCCTTAAAATCTTACTTGTATAGAAAGGAACAAAAAATAAATAAATCCTTGAAAAAATGTGTTAAGGTTAGGTCTTTAAACAACAACAACAACAACAAAAATAAACTGCAATTCAAATTTTGACACTAAAGGAATATGTAAAATACAAATAATTACAAGCATGCCCCTATATAAATCAGTGGCAGTTGATCATACAATACTCCTATAATCAGCAACATCAAAACCACTGATAATATTTCTGACAGCAAAACTCTCATTAGTCAACAATGTCTGTATGATTAGCATAGTTATAAAAAATACTTATGTCATAGGTAATTATACTATTGAGTGTAATCATAAAATATCATGTTGATAGTTTGCTATTATCATTAATGTCTTATATATCATCACCATCACAATTCCATCATCATTACCAAATCATGATTATTTAATCTAATTGAGACTATTGAATTTTTGCATTAATGACATTCTAATATGCCTCTTATTATGTTTCCTAGGAAAGACTATTAATGTTATGTATTGTCATGAATCAATTCTTTTTAAGTGTGATTTCCAATGAATGGCATATTTCATCATACACTTCTGAGTCTGCTCCCAGCTCTGAAGTTTATTCCACTAGTCATTTGCAAATGAGACTTGTCATGACAGTGTCTCGGCAGTATGCCGCATCATTTTGAAATCAAATGTTTCTGCTACAAGTCTTAATGTAACGCCTACATCTCAAGACCACGTAAAACTTTGCAATAACAACCCCAGTGAGGAAAGCTGATTTTGTTTCAATGTCTTAATGTAAAATTAAAAGACAATGAGATCTGAAAGACCCAAGTGTGGTAAATATCCTCCACCATCTGCTCACAAACAGTAGAGGGATTTACACTGGTAGCAAAACCTCTAGGTTTTTCACACATTTTCAACTTTCATTAAAAGCTGTTATGCAACTCCCCAAAAACTCAGTGACACTCCAAACATCAAAAATCTTCCTCCAAAGTGATTATAGAATTTGATCAGTCTTTCCCTGTCTTTCGTAAATGTGGATGATTGCTCACCATTTTCAGCAAAGGACTTGTACCTTTAAAGACTGTACAGTACTGGTTGAGGGTAGGATTCAGCATGTAACGTTTTGCGAGATATTTAGAAACCACTCAATGAAATGTTAAAGAGGATACAATTCTAAGGGGAATAAAAAGTTTATTTGATGAAAATCAGTTTTGAAATGACTGAGATATCTAAAAACGAGGTAAAACAAAGAGATCCTAATAAAATATGTGACCTGTCGCATTTTATTAGGATCACTTTTTTGAAAATCTCAGCCATTTCTAGACCAATTTTCATCACATAAATGTTGAATCCTTCTTGGAATTACATGCTCTTTCATATTTCATAAGGGTTTCTCATTATCTCACCAAAATATGTTATAAACCTGATGTAAGGTCTCAACGAAAACTATATGATCCCTTTAAGTGTACTTTGTATTCTATTGAAGAAAAAAAAAATGAAATTACACTATGACACCTGACACTTGACACGGGGGAGCAAAAGGTCATAATAACACTTCAATCCACAGCCGCTTGATCAGCTCCTAATTACTTCTCAGGGGACAAAACTCGCGCTGTGTTTTCATTCCCTTATCTCCTCCAAATATTAGACTAGCGGTTCTTATCTTGTTGGATGTTTAATTGGCCCATACCTCAGTAAATGGGGCATGGATTACGACAAGACTGAATGGTAATCCATCCTGTTTATGCAATGAAAAAAAAGAACCCTGAGGCTGTAAAAGTGATTAAATTAATTTCATAAAGTAACTCCGGTCTTGACCTCAGTGCGCTTGTTCGTTTAACCCATTGAGGATGGACTGATTTTGTTAGAACATGCATTCCCATTGATCCCTGCCCGAGTAGACTCAGGACTCATGCTCAACAGGTAAGTTGGGCAAATGGAGAGAGGCTTTACAAATTCAGACCTTGATTGATCACGTAAGTCTTCTGGACAGAAACTTCAGTAGCCTGGCTGTCTGACAGATAACTTGTGAATCAAGTATTAAAATCATTCACTGAACACTTTTACTTCACATGACAGTACGTCGATTGCAAATGTCATTGGAAATTTGTATGAACTAAAGTAAACTAATGATGGCAACAACAAAAAAATTCCCTTAACAATTAAGGAGGCTGTGGGATGAAGATACCTATGTCTTAATCAGATGATGCTAATGATGAGGTTGAAAGATAAACTTGCTTCTTGAGACAGACAAGATTTTGATTAATGGCCAATTGAGGGCCAGATGTTCTTCCTGCATCACTTACTCCTCAAAACGTGACTTTTCTCTAACAATTTGATCCAGAAGAAAAGATGATGTTCTGACTTCTTGTGACCCCAAACCCCTGGGAGCTGGAGGAAGCAAGTCAGAAAACACCCACTCTCTGGAAAAAACAGGGAGCTACATTCAGCTTGCTCTCTTGTCTGTCATTTCAAAATCATCCCTGCACAATAATCTCCTGTTTCCACAAATCAACCAGAATTTGCATCACAGCTGTGCAGTCGTTTATACACAACATTTGTATGAAACTTGCAGCATAACGTGAAATCAAATTCTCATTCAAATGTAATTCTATCAACACTGGCTGTTACTTCTGTTTATGTCATGCTACATGTTCTTGTCTATCTGGAGATCAATGTCAAGCCCCCTGTTCAGACGTAAGCCAGTTTATACCAAAACTCGATAAAGAAATGATGTATTAAGAATCATTGTACAGCTGACAGTCTGTTCAGACACTAATCTCGTCCGTTCTGGAAAACGCCGTATAGATGTGCAGTTTCTCACTGCGCTTGTTATCATGGTCATAAGTAACAGGTATAGGGTTACCTTTCATGCACACTCCAATTAAGTCCCGCCCAGTTATCAGGTTCTATGGTCGCCATACGTTCAGACATATAATGGACATTATGGAATGCTGATTCGTTATCGAGTTCTAGTTTGAAACCATGCTCTGACTGTCGTTTCGCTATACGTCATTTCATTATATGTCATTTTGTTAGTCAGCGTTCAGACATATAACTTCATCGTATAGCTATACCGTTTTGGTAATAAAAGCAATACCATTCTAGTATAAATTTTTTTGCGTCTGAACACCCTGAAGATCAGGAGGCAGAGACAGAGAGTAAAACATACAGAGAGAGAAAGAGAGAGAATTAGTAAGGACTGGGAAAGGAAAACGCAGCAGATGTCAGGTTTTGTAGTATGTGAGCTTCTTGGTTGGCATGGAAACCAGTAATTCCATTTTGCATTTTGTAATATGGGAGTTTCTTTCAAGGCACTGTGATTTGTATTTCAATTTCAAATGTTATCTGAGCATTTGAAGGCACAGCAATCTTTAATCAAATTTTGATTAAACAGTAACACAGTATAATATAATGCTGTATACCAACGGAGCATATGAGAATAAGTGGTGCTCAGCATATGAGCGAGGAAAACAAAAATTGGTATGTGGACATTGATCAAATTGAAGTGTGCTCTCCAAGTAAAGCACATAGTTATTGAAAATGCCATCTCCCAAACACTTGCAGCTGATAGATCTGCAGATCCCTCTCTCATTAACCGGTTGAGGACGAGTCCCGAGTATAATAGTTAAGCATAAAGTAAGAATATTTTTCCTCTCCATCTGGGCTACAAATGGTATCAATTTCCTGTCTTTTATGTCAGTTTATCTGTATTATTTTTTTTCATTCTTTGATACATTTTATATCAAATCTTTCATTTTTCTAAATGTAAGTACATCACTGGTTGAATATATGGTGTACAAGCAGATGTGTGAAAGTCTTCCTTAATTAAGCAGCATTCATTCCCATAACTTACAAGTGTTTCACACTGACAGGCAACTATCAAGATATAAAAACACAAAACAACAAAGTGACCTGTGACCTTACACCAAAGTTGCTATGCAACTGTGTCAAAAGACATCTGAAATATCCTCAGAAAAAAATCACACAGAGGAGCAATCAATTTGAAGAAGTGTGGTGTTCCTCACCTCAAATGATGTTTACTAGACATTAGGGAGCTTTAGATATTCATGACAGGGATGTTCAGAGGAAAAAAAACATGTTCTGAGCATGCGCAAAAACACGCATCAAGTCGATCTACTATTAGCTTGCGTCGTCTGAGTTTTTCACTATGCGTTCTGGGCTATTTTTACGTCCGCTCAATTCATGATGTAGAACTTCTTCATGCACCCATCACATTGGGGCGCCATTTTATTTTTTATACGTTGCGTCCCAGCGTAATCTAAAGCTACTTTCCCCTCTCCCCTTGCTGTGACGCAAGGGGAGAGAAGAACGTTCACTGCAATCGTTGTCTCAAACGTCCACCCCACAAATCTAAAGCTTCCTAATAAGACTGCTGTGAGCACCTTCCAGCAGCAAGCTTCCATTTTTTTTTTTTGGGGGGGGGGGGAGGGAGGAGGTTGTCACATAACTTCTAGACTCTTTACCAGTCACTACATACAAGCCAACATAGGTGAAACTGCATTGAGATCATCCAATTAGCTGAGGAAGTTTTATTTCTTTAATAGCATATTACCCAAATGCTTTCAAACTTCTGGACTATGGGAGCTCTGATGGCAGACACTCGCAAGTTTTCTCTTGTTTGGTAGCATTCCTGTTTTTCATTGTTAATGGAAATGGCCAAACACGGCAAATTCTTTTTCCAGTATTGGGCTCTCCACTGCACCCCCCCCCCCTTTGTCTCTGTTCTTAATACGTGCTCCTCATCCTCTACATATTTATTCAAGTCTACAGTCACAAACCAAACAGCATCTGGCCATGGACTATTGTATGAAATGATGCCATATACCATTTTTTCTATCATCTTTCATACTTTTTCTTTCTTTACTCCTGGAAGGCAGAGGAGTGGTGGGAGACATTAAAAAAATGACCACAAGGAACGAAGGAGTGGTTCTCGGGGAGCAAACAAGTCAAATTTAGGTATTTTTCTCAGATTTTGAAATAAAACAGAGCGCCCACTAACATCAAGTTTGAGCTGACGTGACGTCCCCACACATCTCGATTCACTGAGGTCATTCATCAGTGCTGCCAACCATAAGTGATCTTCTTTCCATCCATCCAGCACTGGAAAAAGCAACCATGAATTTGAGTCAAGCCTCAGTTTTGACTTCTCTTGAAAATCTCTGAACATTTTTCTCCTTTTTCAAACACCAATCCTGTTTTGTTTGGAGATCCTGTATGAAGATGGCCCCCCAAAAAAGAAGAAAAGAAAATAAAGAATCTGTAGTGATATCAGAATATTTAGAGCAGTAAAAAGAGGAATGTAGTTGTTAATAGTCTTGCAATAGTCTTGTAACTTTGAGCCCGTGACCTAAATTACTTCAAGGCTGTCTCTATTTGGTCAAGCTTTATTTCTTGATCATTCTTCATCATACTCTTTCACTTCATTTGCACTCCATTTCCTCCATAAATCCTATCCATCTCTTAGCATGTCAGGTTTCATATTAATGCCAAGGATTAGTTTGAAGTTCAATTTCAATGCAAATCAGCATGACTTACATGATATATGATTGTTTTTTCTTTTTTAGGATTTAAGAACTATGCAATAGACATCCAAAAACAAAGCAATGATTTCTCTCAGGAATTCAGCAGAATTCCCAAGCGAAGAAAAGTAAAAACCTTCCACGGTTGAAAAGTTCCAGTAAGAAGAAAAGTAAAGAAAAGAGAAAAACTTGTCCTATTCTGGATTAAATAGTAAGCCATTGATTGTGGACGTAACTGTCATCATGTCCATTTGCCATAATCTCTCCGGCACCAAGAGAAATGCAGAGGGATAGAAAAACGGTCTCCTTACATGGTCGCACTCAAGAGATGCAGTATTCTTTCTCTTCTAGCCCACTGACTTTCCTTTGAAGATAAAACCACAGGTTGCTTTCTGAAGTTACAACAACAGCAATAACAACAACAAGAAACAACCACACCACCACCAACAACAATAATAGCTTTCACCTAGATCTTATTCCTAAATGGAGAGCAAGCTTATATTAATCCTCTCTGGATCAACTCGTCAAAAGTGTCATTGGAAATGTGTGCAAACAGGACACTGCTGTTAATGACTGTGGCAAAATGTAACTGAAAAGCTTCAGAAAGCTTAATGCAGTCTGCACCAGTTTCAGAATTGAGGAAGAGATTCACAACAGACTTAGTTCGTGGCAGCAAGAATTACTTTATGGTTGAGACTGGTAGAAAATCCTAAAATCATTGTGGTTGCTTGCACTGTAGCTTCAACTTGAAAACAAATTGTTAAAGGAAACAGAATTAAAATGTTCATTTTACGAACTGACCTGTATGATTAGAGACATGGATATAATGTTATCAATAGAAATGCTCTTGAAATGATGCAAATGCACAATGACTTATGTTCATTCAAAGAATATATAATTATGTGCCATATATTTTATGATGTCTTTTCTATCATTTTTCTTCAGATTACTTGGATATGCCCTAAAAAGAGCCTTCTAAACCAAGATTCTACCAGTGACATTATCTGTCAATCATTGCTAAAGTACTAATATAATCAACAAAAGACATTGGAATGCACCCTTCCCTAGACTGAGCATAACTTGCATGATTCCATGTTACTAATATGATTGATAAAACACATTGCAGGAAAACATACAAGTTATGCTCAATCACATGAACACATGAAACACATCACAGTGGCTGGTACTGAATCGGGGTAATCACCTGTTTAGTAGCAGCCTTCGCTTTGGAGACCATGTCCTGCTGCACAGTGGAGAAAGAAGCGTTGTTCTTATTCACCTGCTCCTTGGAAGACTTGGGATTCATCTGTCAAAGAACAAACAAACAAACAAGAAAAAAAAAACATTGTAAGATAAAACAGCAATGGAGTTGTGTCTTATCATTCAGTTCTGCCAAGCATTACCCCAACACATGAATGTACGTCTATGAAGGCCTAAACTCTGGCCGCATTCACAACACAAGAGTCATCTGTGTGTATACCAAAATGTAAAAATAATTTCTACAAGAAGATCATCATCACTGTACTGAAGTCACTCAAACAACAAAGGAAAACATTGAACTACATAACAACACAATAGAAATGACAAAACCATTACGTTGATATATTCTATATCACACACACCAAAATAAAGAAAACACTTGGCTGTAAATGAACCATTTGAATATCTAGACTGAGCATGCCTAAACAAGTACCCCTGGGTGAAAAGTTGTTGGCTCAAAACCTTTCCTTGCCAGAAAAGCAGCTTTCCAACACCATTGTGCACAAGTCAGATGAAGAGACAGATAAAGCAGTAGGCAAAGTGGCAAGCAAAGGGTTAAGGACGGCTGATGGTGATGCGGTAATCTCAGCTCTACCACCAAGCTCGGGAAGATCAGTCGCTGAATGATGCTACACTCCGGATACGAGACAGGGATTCCCAGGCCCACTCTAATGAGTATCATTTGACCTTAACCCTCCTTCATTTCTTTCATCATCCAGTGAGGAACATCAGCCTGCTCCTAGGCTGTATCTTAAGGTCTCCATCAGAGAGTGAACATCACATCCACTGAGAGACCATTTCTCCATAGAAGACACTCCAGTATCGACTCAGAAGAATATGGCACCTTAAAGTCATGAGCACACGAGGAAGTGAGAAAGTGGATGAGGAAGGAAAAGGGAGTGGAGAGAGAGAGAAAAGAAAAAGAGAGGGAGTTAGAAAAAAGAAAGTAATCGGCGCATCAGCAACAGTAATAGATAATGGCACCACTACCCAAATGATGATGATGATGATGATGATGATGATGATGATGATAATGATGATGATAATAATAATAATGATAATGATGATGATGATGATGATGATGATGATGATGATGATGATAATAATAATAATAATAATAATACTAATAATAATGATAATGATAATAATAATGATAACAATAATGATAACAATAATGATAATAACAATGATGATGATGATAATGATAATAATAATAATAATAATAATAATAATAATAATAATAATAATAATAATAATAATGATAATAATAATGATGATGATGATGATGATGATGATAATAATAATAATAATAATAATAATACTAATAATAATGATAATGATAATGATAATGATAACAATAATGATAACAATAATGATAATAACAATGATGATGATGATAATGATAATAATAATAATAATAATAATAATAATAATAATAATAATAATAATAATGATAACAATAATAACAATAATGATGATGATGACGATAATAATAATGCTAATACTAAATATAATATTGATAACAATGAATAATAATAAAAAGAAGAAGAATACTGTCAATATTGTGAAGAAGAAGAGGGGGAGGAGGAGGAAAAGAAATATTCTCTGATTATAATCATGTCATCTCTAAATATTGACTGGTCAATAGTACTGAGTTATAAACCCAGAATATTCACAATGTTAATACTTGTATCTATCACTCATTATAGGGACAAAACAAACATAACCAAAAAAATAAGTTTTAAAGGCATCTTGTCGTAGGCTTGATATCCGTGCCATAGTAAATCACTTTATGGATTGAACAGTAGTTAACAATAGACTGCAGGGAAATACTTGAAATTGAATAAGAGTTTTATTTGATAGCTAGGCCATAACTATGCATGCATGTATACCCAAAAGCATGGACTGCATTAATTCCTACATACATACGTATACATACATATAACACACAAACATAGGTATAGTATATATAATATATAGGATACATTTTTCGATAGCGTTCAAAATTTCACTTGATTTTTCCCTTTAGATGCCTCCCATCATCAATCGGACAATCACTCTGAACTAGGAGCAGGTTTCAAATTTCCCCATCCCAAAGCCTGTTAGATTGAAACCTCTTGGAAATGGCCAATTCATTGCCATCCCATTCACCCCAACGACCATCTTGGCCAATTGGGGGGCTTTCTCCACATACATCCAATCTAAAAGATCACATCCCTCCAAAATGAGGAATATAGCTAGATGGAGGGATGGTAAAATTGAAAGAGAGAAAAAGATGAGGAAGGACTGATACAGGGTGACATGAAATGAGAGATAGAACGAGAGAGAATGTTCATATCTTCATAATCATTCTTCCATATAACTGCAAACTTTATGTGTTTCTGTGTTTTTTTTCCCCCATGAAATGGTATGCGGAAAATATCATGTGCATATGAAGAGTTTGTTTGCAAAAACCGATAAGTCCATTTTTGAAGATTTTGAAGTATGGTCTGTGTCATAAAGTACAAAATAATACCTTTTAAATGATATATTGGTCACTACATATAGAGGTACATTTTTGAAGTTATGGTCAAAAGAAGCAAAATTTTTCTTATTATTCTCTTTATTTTTCTTGACCTTTAATCGCAAATATCTCCATTTGGCAAATATGGACTTATCGGTTTTTGCAAACAAACTCTTCATATAGTGACATCACGAACACAAAGAGTGACATACTTCACAGCCTGGGTCCAGCATCCTTAAGCAGGCACTGGAAGCTTTCTGCATCTCTCTTGTACTATCATAGCCTTACTTTTGAACATATACCCAGTATGACAAAACTGAAGTTGGGCAGGAGAATGGGAGAAGATGCATCTTGAGCAGGAGGGACACACAGCTACAGTGGGAGAAATTCAAACTGAGGACGAGTCCCTAGTATACTCGGGCAGGTGTCTATGGGAAATGCGCGTTGTAGCAAAATTAGTCTGTCCTCAATGGGTTAAACTGGAGAAAAGGTGATTTTGCTAAAGTGGCCTCAAAGCACGAGAATCCCCACTGAAAGTGGAAGAGCTGGAGTCTCGACAGCTTACACTCGCTTACATAGACATCAGTCGTTATTGCAGATGTAACTTCAATCAAGGAATAATGGATATTCCCCTTGATGGTCCACCATGTGTCTGTCCGAATTCAAAACTCTGCTGGAATCTTACAGAGACATCTGTCGTTATTACAGGGCCCTGTTTTATCAAAAGCTCATATCGATTCTAAATTTCCTTAACACACAGCCTGCCATAGACTTATGATAGAAATCAACTTTACAATCAATTTTAACTCTTCATAAAACAGGGCCCTAATGTAACTTTGATCAAGGAATAATGGTTATTCCCCTTGATGATATGTGACCCGCTACAACAAAAAGGTCCTAAAGTGGCGCGCGGTCGAAGCCATGAAAATCGAGTTTAAAGTCAGAGCATCATAATTGGTCAAAACTTACGATTTTCTGATTTTGACATATTATTGGAGTCTGATATGTCTTCTATCATCTGTCGAAATTTTGAAGCAAAATGATGAAAGGAAAGACCAAAAAACAGCGTTTTTCTGGGCCATGTTTTTTTTGGTTTCAATGAAGCAGAAACTGGTTCGAAAATTTGGATTGAGCGCCACAGATAGGCTCCGCCCCTAACAACGACCGGAGTGATCTCATTGGTCAGTTTGCTGCTTGCCGCTAACCGAAGCGTGAAGCTCGCACACTGCCAAGTCGACTGGAGCGTGCGGGCGGGGTGCGCTATGCCCAGCCGCTTCTCCTGGCATCCTGGTCACTGATTGGTCGGTGAGGAGACGGCCGACGCTGTGCTTGAATGAGCATTTCGGGGGTTGCTAGGGTTTACCTTCTATTGTCCGTAGGTGAAAACTAACTTGCGTGTCCCTTGATCGCGATTGCGTCGCAAGGAAAACTTTCAGGGCGCTTTCTTCTAAACAGTGATTTCCCAGACGTCTCGACATGCTCTCTTTTAAACATCGATATCTCTGCAGCCGATTATTTTCATAACATGAGTTATATATCAATTTAAAGCAGAAAGATTAGGGAATTTTGTCATGCAATTTTCAAATAATCGACCTCGCCCGACTTCAGGATCATTTTGTTGTAGCCGGTCACATATATCCCATGTGTATGTCTGAATACAAAACTCTGTAGGAATCTTACAGAGACATCTGTCGTTATTACAGATGTAACTTTGATCAAGGAATAATGGTTATTCCCCTTGATGATATATCCCATGTGTATGTCTGAATACAAAACTCTGTAGGAATCTTACAGAGACATCAGCCGTTATTACAAATGAAACTTAGATTAATATATTCCCCGTGATGTAGTCTACCAGGTGTATGTTTGAGTTTAAAACTCTTCATTCTCCAAGGAGTAGCAATGAGCTGCAAGTCCCAGTTCTCACCCATCAAATCAACGGAGACCAATCAGTGAAGTGACGTGACTTCGGAGAGCTGCCAAATGTAACATTTCTCTATTTGAACAGTGAGTCATAACGGCGGGCAATGGTGCCTGTGCCATTAAGGTAATATTTTCTTTACGCAAACAGAACACACAAAATTAATCAAGCTGAGAATGTTTCTTTACAATAGTACACAAATGAGTGTGTGGGTGTGTATTGACATTATAACTAGGTCCTACACATATCATGGTACATGTTCATTATAATGCACATATGGAATCCTACAACACATCATTGAGTGAGCTCATAGTTCAATATTTGGAAAGATCAACCAACCTTATAAAGCGATAAGAATATTGCATTCATATTATCAGAGAGAGGCAGATAAAATTAACTTGAAAGACAGATGAAGGGGAAAAAGACCCTACAATAACCCAAGCTTATCATTTCAGGAGTCTCCAGGGGAAAAAAACAGATCTCTTGTACAATTTCCTGCCTGTTTTGATTAAAATTGCAGAATTTGAGAGAAAGAGTATCAAAAAATGAGTGAACAACTATCAGTATCATTCATGTTTGTGCCTGTTTTTCTTCAAGCAAAAATTAGATTACACTTTAAAAGCATCAATATTCACTAGTGAAGATGCATACAGTAGGCCCTACTACTTCAAGGGTACTTATTGCGCACATAAAGTATTCAAATGAAGAACTTGCCACAATTTAAGGTCCTGGTTTTGTTGTTTGCACTCCACTCTAACTATGAGAAGAGCTGGTTGACCCCATAAAGCTCATGTGAAAGTTGTAAGACAAAGCCTCGCAAACAGTGCTATTATTTAATGTATCCGGACAGTCAGAAATGTGTCTTAACAAACCATCAACTATACCCTTGCAAAATCACCCTGACCAAATATGACCGAGGATATAGTCAAGTACCAACTGGAGGCCAGAGGCACTGGCAAACATGACATGCCCCATTACTGCTGCTTGAATGTAACTTGTAGATGAATAGAAACGGACATGAGCAGGAATGAAGAAAACAAAGCACAACATGTGCAGTGGGTGATGTGTGTGTCACAGGGCTATTTTTTGCCATTCCACCCTCCACGATTATCTCTGCGCCTTGCGCCGACTTTGTCTCACAGTTAATGAAGTCAAACTGCCCCTGTCTCATCTTGCTTGAATGCTGGAAAACCCACCTTCCTTTCCACAAATCCCACTCCCTTTTTACAATGGATGGGGGATATTAGTCACTTGCAGTGGTTGAACTCAAGAGCAAAATGCAGTGCCGAATGCTTGATCTATTTCACAAAAACCAACATACCCAGTTTTCTTTCACATTTCAGATATCTAACGGTGTTATAGATTTTGTTATTGTTGTTGTAATCGACAGAGACAGAAAATCACTTAAGAGGTAGCAGCCTTCCACAGCGATTACGCTTTACAAATTTCATCAAACGTTCAGGTTTTTCAACTTTTGTGTGGTATCAGAAAAATTGAGCATCAAGATCTCAGCTCCACAAGACAGCTAGCCTCAATTTAGCAGTGTGAAACTATTCATTGAGCGTCCTTTTAAATCCATTCACCTCGAGTGTAAAGGATATCATTCATGAGCTGATCCTTTAATTGCGACCATGAAATGAATGTTGTGATTATTAGCACCATGAATTGTCGTACAATGTCGGAATGAGCCATTTCTCACCCAGATCCACGCTTCATGGCCAAAATTCTGTTTCGCACGCACAGGCAGACGTCCTGTTTGGCAGGTGCTTTTGCTCACAATAACAAGGAATATCATCACATGTTCCAAACTCAGCAGGGAAAAAAAATAGAGTCCAATGTTTTTTTGGACACAGAAAAAAAAGAGTAATTTCTGTTCCTTATTATCAATTTCTTCTCTTTTCCTTATTTATTTTTATTTATTTTTTGATAGCTGCAGACGTCATCCTCTCAATTTGAAATGGAAATGCTGGCATTCTTGTATAAATGACGTACCTGGGTACAGACAGTGGCAATGAAATAAGTGTGAGTGTGGTTGGATCTTGGATTACTTGACAGAAGAAATTGAATGTTTGTCTTCTAGTAACCTCACGGCAGAAGGCTGTAAGTCCTATACTTTAAAGGGAACGCAAACCCAAAGAAAAATGTGGATTGAGTAAAAGCATTAATATAATAGAACACATCAGTGAAAGTTTGAGGAAAATCTGACAATCGATGCAAAAGTTATGAATTTTTAATGTTTTGGTGTTGGAACCCCTGGATGAAGAGAGGTTACGATGTATGAGTGGACAACAATATAAAAAAAAAAAATTCACTTTTCTAGCAAAATGAAAAAGTACTTGACTAACCGCTTTCAGAAAGCAGGGGGAATAAGTGCTACCCCTAACATATGTCAGTATCAAGTTGACGGAATGTGTAATTTTCATGAAAAATGAATTTTTATTGAATTTCCTTTATATTTTCTTTATATTGTAATCCACTCATAGGTCATAACCTCTAGTAGTCTCCTTACCTAGCAGTTCCAACACCAAAACTTTAAAAATTCATAACTTTTGCATCGATTGCCTGATTTTCCTCAAACTTTCATTGATGTATTCTACTAATGTTACTGCTTTCACTCAATCCACCTTGCTCTTTGGGTTTGCGTTCCCTTTAAAGGACAAGTCCCCCAAGATGTTGCATCCAGCCATGCATATAAGGGGTGCTACTACTTCTGCAAAGGGTCCTATACTGAGAACCTAGATTGAGAGACTGTGAACACAACCACTGAGCTACACTTTTACAACTGTTCCTCAAATGAAAGTGGTGCTGCAGGAGTACAGGTATTGCTAGTTTATTGGTTTGGTTCAGGAATCACTTTATACCACACAAGCTACATTCACACAGAAGCTATAATCATTGACTGTAGCCAAATCATAGATGATAAGATCTAAATTGCACCCTAAACTATGGCTTGCGTTCACACGACACCTATTCTTAAAGATTGAACCTTCAGCAAGAGTCTGAATCGATGATAAAACCACAGAATCGGAAGAAATACATACATGCCGTGATAGCGATAAACCCGATCATGATACAACCCTTGGTGATATGGTATGACACAGTATGATAAAGTATGATACATTAATTAGTGTGCAATACGCTCTGGATGTGGATGTCACCCAAAAGCCGAGGGGGAAATGGGTTCACAAAGAGGTCATGCGAACTTTTGAGTTTTTTATCATTGTGTCCACACGATGTAAAATTATGAGTAGGAATCCCCCCTCCCCCAGCTAATGGATGGATTAAATGTTGAGAAATCTTGCATTTCTCATCATAAAGACAGTAATCTTTCAGATAGCTTATTTTATTTTAGTGCATCTTCATGGTACTAAACTATGAGTTTATCATTGGAGTTTAAAACTTTGAGCTAAACTTGTAGTTTAGGAATGTCATGTGAACAACAGGGAGATTTTTGCTAGTGATTTTCTACCCCTCCATCTTCTTCCTCCCACCACTACCTCCCCTCTCCATCCTCCCCCCCCCCCCCCCAAAAAAAAGGAGGAAAAATAATGTTCTGCTAGTGATCGAGGGCTCAGTGACCTTTACTGGCTGATGGGTTACTTCCGAAATTGTGTACTTGAAAACCACAACCGGCCAGGAACCATATAGATGCCCTACTCCGATGGTCTTTTTTCAAACCAGAGACAGTTCTTTCCAGAGCTGCAGTATTTACACATGTGCAATCCACCTGCCAAGTATATCCATTGATTGGTTATGGCACTTTTGCCTACTGGGGGAAAATCTGCTTCAGATATGGAAAGGTAAACTTTGACTGTGTTTGTAGCTCCACGGTCTTAAAATTAATAGCAAGACTGTCATTAAAGGCTTTCCTCTAACAGATCAGGAAACCAAATCCATGAGGACCACTGTCTCAATATTCAATTGCTATACTGTGCATATACACTCATCTTCAGCTGCGATAGGGTTAAAGGGATGGCATCCTTTAGTATTGGTTGAGGTGAGGATTCAGCATTTAACTTTCTTGCGAGATACTTAAAAAACCACATTATGATATGGTAAAGAGCATACAGTTCTAACAGGAATTTACAGTTAATTTGATAAAAATTGGTTTTGAAATGGCTGAGATATAAAACAAAAAACCAACGTAAAACAAAGTGATCCTACAAAGAGGTGGGTCCCATCTTTTATTAGGATTGCTTTGTTTTGGATATCCCAGCCATTTCAAAACACATTTTAATCAAATAAATGTTGAATTCCTCTTTAGTTCTGAGAATTATATGCTCTTTCATGTTTTATCATGAGGTTTCTCATTATTTCAAAAAAATAATTGTCAAAAAATGTTAGAAACTTGAAGCCCCATCTCAACAAAATTGTACTATCCCATTAAAGTGAATTTTTCCATCTTCAGATGGATTCCACACTGCATGCTCATTAAATATGTAATACTTTGTAATTTCAACTTTCTTAGCTTCAACCAATTATCTCCATAACACATGGGGCTGATGATTAGAAGATAGCCCAGTCTTATTGTTGACTTCAATGCTGGGTGAGTTGTTCTATATTTACAAATATCGGCTTTTGTGCATACTTTCCATCTTGACACAGGGGAGGCAAGATGGTTTAATAATCCTTGAATCACACAAGTTGAATACCCATAATGAAAAATAAATGTCTCTTCTAAGAAAATCTCATTACAATTACCCAGAATAGTTTTCAATTTGACAACCAAGTCCATGGCATTGTCATAGCAAGTGGTATGATTAACTAGCATCCAACTTAAGATCCGACAAATGCTCATGCATAGCTCTCATTATTCAGTACTAAGTCATGTCAAATTCACGTTCTGTGCAGACAGGTTAAAATAAAAGTTATTACTTTCCATGCAATCTTTTTTTCCCAGTTTTAGTCTTAATTTGTTTTCCTTGAAAGCGGATTATGCTGATAATGGGAAATAAGCTAGCAAAGTATCAGGCAAATATTATAAGCACTGTCTGGACTGAAACAGAATCAATTTTCATTCCTCACTATCAATTACAGAGCAGTACGGTACTTGAATACCTGCCCACAGCTTCCATTACAACAAATGGCATTTCAAGTAAAATCAAGGCACTCAAAAATTGCCCACGCATATCACTACTTCCCTAAAACCACGGATGACAATTTATTTTGATTCATGTAAGTGGTAGATTTCTTGAAGGAAGGAAAGAAACTAAAAGCTATACATTCGTCTTCTCCACACCACTGAAGAATATGGGTAACGGGAGAGTACAGTTAATAGACAGAAGTATTTTGATAAACTTAGTCCATGAGGAATAATACCGACTCCACAGTGCATGATTCACTATGGCCACCTGTAAGAGATTTTGTTTTAATTAATCACCACTTCCTGTCTATTAATTCTACCTTTTCACACTGGGAATTTTTTTCATTTTCTTGCAGCAGGGCAATTACTATACATACTGCTGCATTCACAGGCTGTGCCTTCTGAGGAATCTGACACAAATTGGTGTTGTATTCAATACCATTATGTCTTCTTAACATTTGTGCTGACTTTACTCATTTAAATGCACTCCACCAGATTTCCACAATGTATAAATGGTCTGTTGAGAATGAGAAGGGCGTTAAGTGGTCGTGAACAATGTAGTTGGTAAGTGAGATCAATGTAATGTATGTATTTCAAATACAAATGTATACAGATTTATTTCCTACATCACTATAGAACATGTTACTATAGGCATGAAGTAAATCTATCCCACAAGAGAATGTACAAAAAAAAAAAAAAAAAATCTGCTATATCTACTAAGCTTAATGAGAAACGTTACAGAGCCCAATCTCAAATGCATCAATGCATGCAGTACCAGGTATTTTTCTGAGTGAAAAATTCTGAGCCATTTTCCGTCACTTATTAAACAATTCTGTTCAATTCAATAAGATGATCTGTACACATACTATGTAATTTAAACTTTTCGCTGCCAGACATGAATTTTTCGGGTTTTCAATGAGCTGATGCCTGGCAAGGCAAACTATCACTTGGCATGAAACCTTAACTCATTCTACAGCTATGGGTCAATTGTACTGTCCACTGCTGGGTGATGATAAAGATTTTTGAAACAATTGGGGGGCTCTTCTTTGGCCACCTGTTGGTCAAGCTTTCTTCCCACTACAAGAAATCCAGACCTCACGAATCCAGACAGCCTAAAGACAGCTGACACTACTGTCTCTTTCAGCTACTTCCTACTATTAAAGGTTTGCAATTGCAAATCAGACAGCCAGGCTGTGATCAAATCACAGCTGTAGCCTTCTCGCGAGGAACTGTGCTGCCACATTGTAAGGGTTAATATCATGAGGTGTAAACCTATCACTGCCAATTGTCATTCATTCTTGTCTGATTGCTCCTTCAGTGTTCTGTCCTTCTAGACATTGGTGCAGGATCAAAGATTGGTACCTGTCTTTCATGGTTTTCAGGAATTTGTGAATTTTACTTCTTTCATTGTAGTTCACTTTCAATTCAATTCAATTCAATTCAATTCAATTCAATTCAATTCAATTCAATTCAATTGAAGTGATTTTATTTCCCCATAAAGTAATACAAAGCAATATTCAAAATGCTTACATAAGTACATACTATTTTATGGAACTTTGAATAATATAAGTTTCAACAAAACATGGATACAATTATAATGATATCAACTTTGTTTTTAGATAGATAAACAAGTAAGCTACGTATACAATTTTATTTTGCAACTTTATATGGAAAAGAGGAATTCACAAAAGAATAGCTTGGAAATTCTGTGAATTAATCTAGAAGATGAACACTTTCCTCCAATCTACTTGACAGTTAATCACCATTCTATTAATGACAAACTGCTCCTATTTCTGTCAGCTCTGATCAGAATCAATGTGTCTTTAAATCTGGAGATTCTTGGATGACAGTGAGTTCACTGACTCAGTTGATATTTTGGGATGAAACCATCCCTTGACCATCTGTCCTCCACTTTCATGTCATTTTCAAGATGTTGTGCCTGAATCACCACATAGGTACTGATGTTTTCAATTTGGTCAATCATGTGTTCCAGCTTTTGCAGCACTCGATCCTCGACAGAAAATATTGCAAGCTATTCCGAGACTAAAACTTACCAATACAAGGAGGAAATCTCTACGTGGGTGTGGTCACGACCTACATGTGTCCCTCCTGGGGTACGATAAATGACTCCGCCCCTCGGTATATAGACAAGCGCTTCACAAGCACTGGAAATTATGGATTGCGTTTGAAGTGCTAGGAGGCATAATGCTATTTCTGCGTTTCCTCTGAACTCGAGCTGAACTTGAGAACTCTTGCCTGGGAATTCAGTTTTATGTGATTGGAGCTCCATTAGGGAGTGTAGATGTTCTGATTCTAGCACCATTAAGGAGGTGATGATATGAGCTTGCGGGGAACTTCTCTACTAAAATGTGGATCATGAGGGTATGGAATGGGATATTGGTTACTATCTGTGATATTCCTTGCAATAACCATGAGTCTCACGAGAAAGAAGGCTGGTCTTTGAGTTTTCATGAGAGGGATATTATACAAATAATGAATGTTTATGAGTGCAATGGACAGAATATTTCATGAGGTGAAAGATGAAATGATGCATTCAATGAAGTGCAGCCGATTTGAATAGATCAAACATTTCATCTTTCACCGAATGAAATATCCCTAATTCCTAACTCCTAATTCTATGGTATCCAGCTAATTCTTGACGTCTGCTTGCTGCCGTAATGCTGTGAAATGAAAAATGTATTATCTATCACCTGCTATATCTTGGAGCAAATGCTGCCTCTATATTCTCACACATTTACTATCCAATCATGGTTGACAGCACTGTTACGAGTGGAAGAAACAAACAACTTTGAGAAGTGTGCCAACTGTCAAATATCGTTGGTTACTGCTCTGTGGTAAATTAATTCCTCTAATATCTAAAGTGTCTGCTAGCACTTTCATGGCGGAAATCTGTCAAGATGCATTTTAGAGTATTCACCAGGAAGGTATGTGTATGGCACCCACAAAAACATTGGTTACAAGAGTCTTACAAGAGAGTAAAAAAAAAAAAAAAAAAAGAATGCCACAAATTCAGAGACAAACAGCTTTATAAGAACTAGGCCATTCTTTCTCATTTATTTTCGTGTCAAGCTCATGGTTTCTACATTGCAACAAATTTTTTGTTAGCTTGTAGTTTCTACTTTTTTATTCACATTCTAAGCATAGTTAATTTTTTCAAAACGTAACAGATCTAATGTGGTCTGCATTGCATTATTAGTTAGTAGTCATGACAACTAGATAGATATGATTTCCGCTATCAAATTTGAAAGGGTTGGATATATACAAAAGCCAAATATCCATGAAAGTTGTATCATAATTATCTTCTAATCTTGGGATATTAAAGTCTGAAAAATGGTATGATTTAGAAGAATGTGAGTCTCATTGATTGATGGTAAACTGTGGATCTCTAAGACAGTAGAAAGCAATTTATTTACAACCTACTTCCAGAAAGTTCCCATCTCTACTTGCTGATATTGATGCAATCATAATGATTTCATCTGCCTATGCACATATGCTGACATTAAAAAAAATGAATAAATATAGAAATGCTTAAGATAATAATGTGTATCATCATCAATTGGCTTAATACTTTGCATTTTTAAATTCTGAGCTGTGCAATACTGGGAGAATATACTTCAGAGGTATATTCTGCAATGCTCATGAATTTGATAGAAACATTTGCTCATTGATTCTTCAACAAAATCATGTAAACACAACTATGATTGCCATTGAAAAAAACAAACAAACAAAGTATTGTTTCCAAAATTCAACAAAGAAATAAATAATAAAGCAAACCTCAGCAGACAACATACCCAGTGACTCATATAAAAAAAAAAAAAACATACCCAGTGACTAAATACCACATGCACATATTGCTACTATATGGCTATACTTTGCAGCCACACTTGAATCCTGGCTACAGGAGAATCACATGTTCCCTCTTATGTTGCTCTCTCCCTCTCTCTTCCCTATTCCCTCCTCCCCTCCCCCCCCCCCCCTCCACCAACTTAATTAAACCTTTTCTAATAAATGCAACTGTTACTAATGAAGTTTGGTGTAGGAAGTTTCAAATATTCTCTCTTACTGCAGGTCACAGAAAGAAATTATGATGGAAAATATGTAATTGAAAATTCCACATAGGATTAACCAATCCTTGAAGAGTTAACTGAGGGAGAGGTTTCCCCCTCCTTACCCAGAGGTACATGTCTAGCATGACTTACACAAATTACGGCATCCTTTCCATGTTGTGGAAATGCTATCTGTCGTCGCCGAAGCTTACAGGGTTCATTGCTAATTTTGGTCATGGCAGGTTGCTGCAAATGGGCGATAAAGTTACTTCTATGATTAACATTCTCCCCAGGTCCATCCCTTGCCTGAAAGAGAGACGCACTCTGTGGAAATTGAAGCATTAACTTCTAGATATGACATGACTTGGCTCCCAAATTTTAGAAGTAGACAGATGGTGATAAAGTGTGTGTGTATGTGTGTGTGTGTGCTTGTGTGTGTGTTGGAAGGGGGAGGGGGGTTGTCTGAGATCACTTGGATGCATACATATGCTTCAGACGAAGACATGCATACACACACAAAAAAAATAGTTCCCCTCTACAAAATGAAATTAAATGCTCACAGATAAATGTCATCTTTTTCATGGAGATATTCTACATTTCTATATCTAAACATACAAAAAGGGCTTTGAATGCTATTCACCTAATTTTTTTTTTTCCAGAGGCATGTATTCGTGACCCATTTCATATATTCATACCATAGGATAACAAGTGATCTCGATGCAGTCAAAAGAGGATTTGACTTGTCGTGATGATAAGTTTTGATTTTCCCTGTCAACTGCAACAAGAACAAAAAGGGGCTTGTCATTTCGGCATAAAAAATGATTTCAGGATTAAAAAAAGATTTTGTGTATAATCCACCACTTCACCTGCAGTTTGATGAATCATCATCATGAAGGACACTCTTATCAGTGTGACCTGACTCACAAGGTGTCTTGGTCTAGTGGATCACAAACTGCACTTTAATCAGGAGGTCCATAGTTCAAGCCCCATCATCACACTTGTGTCTTTGAGCAAAACACGTCATCTGCGCTGCTCCTCTCTACCAGGGTGTACGAATGAGATCTTGCTAGAAGGGAGCTGAATAATACTGTGGTTGAATTTAGCACGTGTTCACCTTAACACTCTGTGTGCCCAGACACAAAGGCCCCATTTACACCAAAATAAGTGTGGTACCCAAGTTTGTCCAAGCCCAGCCTCAGTACCACATTTGTGTGTTTATGTGTGTGTGTGTGTGTGTGTGTGTGTAAATGCATGCAGGCCCAATCGTGGCACAAAAAGCGGGGCCAGCACAAGACCTCTCCAAGGAGGTAGTCTCCGGCCGGCCTGCATGAGGCTGGCCCAAGGCCCGCTTTCTGTTGATGTAAACCCAAGTGGACCCAAAATGCGCAGCCAAACTCATTCGGCTGTATTGTAGCAATCGCTGAAGAAAAAATGTTCACATGTACGTAATGTCCCACTACAACAACAACAAAAAGGCAATATGCAAAAGGAAACTTCACTCCCAGGTGCGGCTTGACAAGGCAGTGTAAATGCACACAAATACTGGGCTGATATGGGCAGTATCTCGATGTAGGCAGACCTCGGGCCAGCCTTAGGCCTGCCCACCACTTTCCTAGTCCTAGTTTAACTTACTATAAGTTTTTCATCAGCATGCAGTTAATCCCTATAAACTTGAGCTAGATGTAAAGTTTAAAGCCCACTCAGGAGTATTATATGCCTTAGTCCAAGAGGAAGGCTATGGTCACACAAAACGGATTAGGGGGATTAGGTAATCTCTTTTCATTGGCAATTAGTTTCGAGACATCTGTACCAATCAGCAATATTGCAAGCATTGTATTTGTAATTGAGAGCATTGTAAGGGCTAAAAAGGCAGTCCCAATGTGGTTGCAATGTGGGTGCAAATTTGATAATTTGCTGATAATGATGTTAATAACTTTCAAAGTGCTTTGAACATCATGATGAAATAGAAACGGCCAATGGGAAAGGACAACTATAATCATAATGTTGCAAGTGTGAATTGGGTTTGCACGTTGCCCACAACAACAAACCATCAGAACACAGTGATGATAGTATCAGTCCCGAGTATCCTCAGGGACAGACAGCCTTCCTCAGACTCTTGTGGCTTGAGGTGGAGAATATTTTAGTCTGCCTCACTGGCTGTGGTTTGATCATGCACGCTAAGAACAAGAAACTGGTCAATCCCACAGAACATATGACTCAATATCATCCAGCTTGAGTATACCTCAGGCAAAGATGTGATGACGAGGTGTGTAGTGGGTGGGACTGCAGGAATCATTGACCACATCACATCAAACTGAGCAAACTGTTGGTAGAATGTGGCTCCAGGAGCAAGGCCTGATTCTTTGGAAGAGAAAGATAATAAATACTGAGAGAACTCATGGCAATCTTCATGTACAAATGTGTGTTTCTTTGAGATGTGGTGTGGTGATACTGTAAAAGTGGAAATTTTGGCAGCGAAGATTTTTTTTTTTTGGCGCATTTTGCAAATGACTTAATCCATTCCACAGATCAATTTGATTGCACAGAGTAAATAAAGTGTTCTCATTTTGAGTGTTTAAATCCCAAGGCCTGTGTAGTACACAACAAACTGAACCCTAATGCATTTAAACTGCACAAAATAAACACAATTCGAAGTGCAAACAATGGTGTAGGTCAACTTATGAAACAAAAGTGGTGAAATCCATGGTACTGTTTATTTGTGTGTGTGTTTTTTTACCCTTGCCAATATACTTTGCAAACTGGTCTCCAATTCATCAAGCCTGGTCAAATATCTTTATACACAGACAAGATTGTCATGTATGTATAGTTGATCTATCTTTCCAGCAACTGTTGCATATCTGTGCTATCTCACATGATCCAAGCTCTCTTCACAAAAGACTTGTGCTATCTCACATGATCCAAGCTCTCTTCACAAAAGACTTGTGCTATCTCACATGATCCAAGCTCTCTTCACAAAAGACTCTTAAAACACCACACATGATAATCTCACTCATCCTTCTACTGACACTCATATATTCATTTTGACAGCTCTTAATGCCATGGCCTAAAAAGACCTGTAACATCGGACAGCTAATCCAACCCCCCCCCCCCCCCCATCATTTCACTTGATAATCTTTTATCTAGGCTTTGGTACAAAAAGCAGCCAGAAAGTACAAAGGGACTATATGACTGTTATATAGCTTTGCAATATGCATGTACCCTTCAGGTAAGATTATATCACCAAGCAGCTTGTGATGATAAGAAGCTAAACTTTACGCCGAGACGGGAGAGGTGTATAAATTCAGAGAGTTGTCAAGAGTGACAAGAAGGAATTAAGGAGGCGAGTATTCTGATCACACCCTACGACTACATTAGGGAAATATCTGCGTGGAATAAGGGCTAAGTGGCATAAAATAATAACGAGGACATTCACTACCACAGGTATAATGCACTATGGGTTGCAGAAAGCAACAATGGGAATATGATTAGTCACTGAGTGATTGTTATGCCATCGCTGATAACACCCCATTATACAATGGCACATTTATTATATTTCTAATCCACATAAAACCACCTGTCAGTGAGTACTGTTCTCTATTTATGCAATATCTGATTTGATGCAATACCTTAAATGCTTCACAGACTACATCTTCTGTACCCACTCTGTACAACACACTCATTTCACATCCACATAAGACAGTAAATATAAAGGCGGGCTTCTCTGAGCATCATGTTTCATTGCTGGATCTGATCCTTTTCTTTTTTCTTTTTTTTTTTGGGGGGGGGTGGTGGAGGGGGAAGTTTCATTAGATAAGTTTGCACTGCTTATGTTGTATTTGATATTTTGACCAAATAGAACCAATACAATAAAAGAGGTTAAGGATTTCTTCTCTCCGACTTATTCTGCCCAAGAATGTTTCTTCCTGATGGGACAAGATACATTTTATATCATCTACAGAAATCACCTTACTAAAAATAGAAAAAAAGTTATTCACATGGTATTGCAGTAAAATCCTAATTGGTGTTTATAGTTTCAGGAGAGCAGATGGTCATAAGTGCTGTGAGGATTTATAGCTATTAACCACACTCTTGAACTTTGGTGTTGGTTACCATGGAAACAAGGAAATACTCCTCAGCAAACACTTCATACTATGTTTCATACAGAACAAGTGAGCTCCAAGTTTCCCAAGCCTTAGCCCCTCCATCAGATGATGGGCAATAAATTGTCACTTTGCTGATATCTGTTCGTAATGGTGATCTCTGCATCATTTTTTGATAGATTTCACAGGCACTTTAGTATTGTGTTCCAGCAGTTCTCTCAGCTTTGTAGAGCAATTTAGAAATCTTGCCATTTTCAGGATCAGAAGTAGAAGATACAAACATCAAGGGGACCCGTCTCACTCACTTCTTGTTTTTTTTTTTTCTTCCTTGGTCAATTAATGCCAGAAGCAGAACCCAATCACGATATCCAATCGCTCCCGTGTAAACAACCGAAGAGACTCCAAGTCTATCCACGCTGGGCAGCTTGAGGGGGTCTGAAACGGGTGATTTAGCGGGAGCAGAGTTCCAGGCATAGCGCCACGCCGCCTGCAAATTTGGAGCCATTATGGCCAGGCGCTTTTACCCCGTTACAGAAGCAGATAAAGAAAAATGACAAAGTCCCAAATAACAAACAAGAAAGCAATCACACAACCTCTCTTCTATCCTCTTTTTTTTTTTTTTTTTTGGGGGGGGGGGGGGAGTGGGATATCCAATTATGTATGGCATGCAGGTTACAGTTTATATTATCGTCTGATGGTCATACTGATAGACACTCAATAGCCCTATAGACATATTAGACAAAAAAAAAAGAGAGTTGTCTTGATTCGTTACAACATTTTGAGCCCTTCAGTCTTTAATGTAAAGAACTCTGAGAGATAAAGAGTGGCTGGTTCATTATCCATGACATCTCATTTCCTACGGTTAATTTAATTTTTTGATTAAAGTGGTTTGGAATGAAAGGACATGACTACCAATAAGCCAAGCTTTATCTTACTCACAGATGCCACTATAAATGAAGAGTTTGTTTGCAAAAACCGATAAGTCCATATTTGCCAAATGGAGATATTTGCGATTAAAGGTCAAGAAAAATAAAGAGAATAATAAGAAAATTTTTGCTTCTTTTGACCATAACTTCAAAAATATACCTGTATATGTAGTGACCAATATATCATTTAAAAGGTATTATTTTGTACTTTATGACAGATATCGTACTTCAAAATCTTCAAAAATGGACTTATCGGTTTTTGCAAACAAATCCTTCAAATACATGAAGCTTTTTTGAAGGAACTGAATTGAAAGATTTCTACCATAACATGCTTTTAGTGACTGACCCACATCATCTTACAGCTCTGAATATATCTGAAATAGGCATGAAAAATAAATTCCTTTCTTTCTATAACAGTTAAAGAGGAAAAATTTTGTGCGTGCCTGTGTGTGTGTTTGTGTGTGTGTGTGTGTGTGTGTGTGTGTGTGTGTGTGTATTTTCTTGCTTTTGTAGTTTACAGCACTTTCAGTGAACATTACTTGTTTATGTGTCTGTGGATGAGAGCAGTGCATCCAAAATTGAACATTTCCCAATGTAAAATTACGACAGATTTTATCACAAAAATTTAGACCAGGGCAAAATTTGCAAAATAAAACAAAACAAAATGGTGTTTCACGTCTCTATTTGATATAAATGCTACAGATTTCATGTCACACAAATATTGCTGTTGTAGCCATGTGGACATGGTCACAGACTAAATATCGTGAGGTTTAGAGTCATGCCCTGGTTCCCATTTCGTAGAACTTGTTATCAGTAACAACTGCCACATTTCTATGACAAATTTGCTCTCAGCCAATCAGATGCAAGGATTTTAGTAGCTTATAACAACTATCGTAACTTGTTATTGATAACAAGTTTCATGAAACAGGGCCCTGAAGCAATCCACTTTATCCTCCTTTTGGAGGGGACTTCAAGCCATCTGTCCTGTGGTCTGCTTGCTTAAAAAGCCTTCACTGCTTCCTTAGCAGTCATGTAAAACAAATCAATCAAACATTAAATTCACGTGAATTCAAAATGAAAAGGAAGGCAAAAACTTTGCAATACTTTATATCATGTTGGATTCCCGCCACAGGTGTTCATTTCCAGGTGACAGTCCTTGAAAAAAGAAAAGGAGTTTAAAGTGAAGTGATAGTCATGACACCAGAATGACACCTAACCACACATTGTCTCAATATACTCCAAAGACAATTTCTGTTTAAACAGGAGACAGGTTTGTTGACAAACTAAGGGTGATTACTCTTGCGGAGCAGTGGTTACAAGGGCAGGGTTTCCTGTCCACCCATGCAGGGTTTGTTATTCAGGTCGTTTTAACACGTACTAAGAGTGTGTTTTTTGAATCATGATTCTAGAGATTATTGCTGGAATTATAATTCAAATGTGACCCGCTAGAACAAAAGGATCCAAAAGCCAGGGGAGGCTGATTTTCTGAAAATGATAGGATCGATGATTCTATTAGCGCATGTTGAGTGGTTTAAGAAATCAGTGTTTTGAGAAAACCGCCTTCAAAGTTTTCCTTCTGATGCAATCGTGATCAAGGGGAGGCAAAACAGTTTCACCTCTTGACAATAGAAGGTTTGTTCCTAGCAACCTCCGTGATGTTCATTCAAGGTTAGCGCCAGTGGTCTTCGCACGACCAATCAGTAACTAGGATGCAACGCACTGACCAAAAAGATCACTCCCTCATTACTAGGGGAGGAGTCTATCTACGGCGCTAAAGCCAAATCTTCGGACACGTTTCTGTTCTGTTGAAAGTTGGAAAATCATGACCCAGAAAAATGCTAATTTCTTGCCTTTCTTTGATCATTTTGCTTTGAAATTTCGGAAAATGATATACATTAGACTACAAAATTATTGTAATTCAAATCGTACTAGAAATGACAGTTCGCATGTGTTTTGGAGAGACGATTCTTCAGAATTACAGAACAAAAGTCGTGGGTATGGATTGACCTCCAAACTGTGTTTTAGGGGGTGGGGCTTACGGTGACCTTTCAACCACTTCCGCAGAAAAATAAAAACAACAACAACACACTCTTCACCACTCAAGAGTGATTGATGGGACCTCAAAAAGAAGCCACACCTCCACTCCTCGCTCTGAAATTCAAAGCTGCAGAATCTGCGAAGCCTTCCTCAGTTGTGTGTATGGGCAATAATTCTAACTGTAATTGTACCAGGTAATCATAATTGTAATTCAGCACTGCAGTTATGTTTCTCAACCCGTGTGAAAACGGTCTCAGTCAATAATTTCCTTCCTGTTTTGTCTGTATGGCAATATTTCCTACCCTCCAATCACCAATTTTCAGACTTGTTCTTGGTACTGCATATTGTCGGTCTTATGCCAAAGGGGCCTTAAACCACTTCCACTATTATGCAAAAAGGCCCTTAATGCTATTGACTTTGTACACTAATAGTGCCCTTTTGGCATAACAGGGGAAGTTTTTTAAGGCCCTTTTGGCATTAGGCCGACTATATGATAAGAGTAATACTTCTGTTGACAAATCCTCCTCAGCAAAAAAATAATCTATATGCACCCAAATATTTCAGAAAAACAAAAATTAGTTAAATTTTGTGTACAAAGCAAACACAGAGCTGCTCATCATCTCCATCACACACAGTTGCCAACTTGCGTTACTCTCTAGACTTCTACAGTTCATAACATTTTTACCTGCCCACTTTTTCCCAAAAAATTTCTCTGATTTACTTCTCTGATATTTCTGTTTTCTTACAAAGCAACATATAATATCAGGATGGAACTTCCCTTTAATAATTTGAAAGTTACGAACTTTCATATGTGAAAAGAAGAGGCAGGCCTTTCAATTATGAATAACTTTCAAACACAATTTGACAAGAATCTCATGCAGAAATCTGCCTTCATGGATATTTAGATATGTTACTGAAAATAAAAGTAATCTTCACCGCATCCCTGAAAACTTTCATCACCCCACAAATTGGAAGCTTTTAACCGGGGATCAATATTTAGTTTCCAAACAGACATGTTTTTTGTCAGTTAGATCTTTTACCCAAATTTGTTATGCTGACCCCAAAGTTGCCATTCTGAGCTCTAGGATATTTTTCATAAGACTAGAGTCCCCATAACATATTCAATTGGGTGGTCATCTGCTGTGTGAAATCATCAAATGTTTAAGGGCCACTGACATATGGGCTAAATGGGAAGTTCACCCATGAAAGCCCTTAATCTGAAGGCTCAAAACATTACCATGTACAAGAATAACCATCACACTTTCGGGTTACAAGAAACGAACATGAGCTTCTGAAATACATGTAACAAAAGGCTTGGTAGATTTTCAGTAAGGAGCAACTCTAGCAGTTAATCAAAATTGGCCATGATAAGCAGGTATCGCACATTTGGGCATTTATTACAAAATATTGAATGCATAGTTTTTCTTTCTCCTTTGTATAATTCTTTCTGTGCATATATCTGAATAATTTCATGCTTTATATGTATGCATTTGTGAACGAGCAGCATAAACAAGAGGAATATATGCGCACAAGAAAACCCCACTTGTAAATATTGTGTCTTCTTTCCGTAAAAAAAGAGAGATATTAGAATGGTTATTAATGTACAGGTGTGAATAATAAATTGCCATATTCACTGAAACCTTTACAAATTGCACATTAATATGCTATACATAAAACAACTCGCACAATACAATGTTCTATGATTAATACACACAAAAGAGGGAAAGAGGTATGGTACATGGTATCACTTGGACTTGCTCTTAGCAGAAAATACAATATCACAGTTCTACCCATGCGGAATTAGTGTGTGATCGTGACATACCTTTTTCATGGTATCATTCAAAGTTTGAAGAAAAAAGAAAGCCTGTGAGAGGAAAAAAAAATGGAACACAATATGACATTTCCTGATTTTCACTTGCTCTTTAAGGAAAATCTGATTCCACAGTTCCACGCTTGCTGTAATAATGTGTGATCGTGAGGGACCTTCCCATGAAGTCATTCAAAGTTGCTGGTGTCCTCGGAGGTTCTGTCCATTGTGACCGAAGCGGCCTCACTCCCCATATTTGACAGGAGTGGTGGAGGTCGCATAATTCAAAGCCTCTTACCACTAATAGGTCCTGAGTATATTGTTCGCAATCCTACTTTTAAATCTGTGCACGAACATGGAGAATTCTGTTTCCATCACAATGTTTTTTTTTAGTTTTTTTTTTTTTTTTTTTGGGGGGGGGGGGGGTGATGTCAGTGGAATACTTGATAGAATCCAGACAGAAATTTGGAGAGATGCTGCAATCAAAGACAACAAATGCAATTCCACATCTTGTTAAGTCCTGAAACATTTTTATCTACTCAGTAGTACAAGCTGATACTGAATTCAATCATGCTCTGGTTGGCCACAAAAGGTACAATTAATATCCTCTTTGATTTCTTTTTTTTTTTTCCTGTCATGCAGAATTTTCAATGCACCTTCAGACAAATATGATTATGGGACATTCATTGTACATTTCAACCATGCATGACTCATTGTTACACACCAATCCTGTGAGTCACCATTTTGAGTACAATGAGATCTTTCTGTTTAACCCTCAGCATGCCACAGTCGTGTTTATTCACGTCTGACAAAGAGCTTTGTTTACATTCACCAGCACATGTCAAAGTGTCACATTCCCTTCACGTCAAAGGTTTTTGTGAAATCAGCACAGATTACAGTCATTATATGTAGTGTCATTCACACAGACAAAACAGCGGGATGTCGATCGCGATCCACATACTGACATTTTTGTAACCGCTTAGACAAACAGAAATGTCTCGCTAGTTGCCCATCACGATAATTTGTCAACCAAACTGCACATTACAAAAATCTACCGAAATGATGACCCTTGCCCTCATTTTGTGCACTGTTGTGATGTGTCTTTGAATGAAGGATACAAAATCTCAAGATTTTTTTTTTTTTGCTCCAGCGCACGCACACTCACTGTGGTGCAAATTATTGTGCTATTTCTAAAATCATTGGGATAATTCAGAAATAATCTCAAGATATCTTGGGATTTTAATCTTGATGCTGATCCCGCCATTTACAGAGATTTTTATGTCCCCACAGGCAAAAATCGAGAGATTTGTATCCTGCTAATTCACATCAGTGTGAATCCAACTATTGTCAATGCTTACTGACCTTGACAGACTGCATCATATACCTGACCGACTTTATTCTTTAGGTAAATCCCCCTGGGTCCTTTTGATCTCATGACTGTTCAGATATTTCCCCCTGGAATAATGTAGGCCTACTGTGACCATCAAGTCTCCATACATGATTCTGACTCTGAAGGATCAACACCATTAGTACCTAAGAAGTGTCTGAATAGTAAATTGCCATGTTGAGAATTAAGAGCTTATGTGACATTTTTTTCTTGATATACATTATATCTTTGTAATGTATAGAATTGAATGTCTGTCTATCACAAAACAGGAGATCGATGAAAGCAATATGTTACAGGACATCCTGACTTAAAGGACATGCACATAACTGTGCACCTTGATTGAGTGAATGCAGCAATATCAGTAGAACACATCATTGAAAGTTTGAGGAAAATCAGACAATCTGTTCAAAAGTTATGAATTTTTGAAGTTTCAGTGCTGTTATTTCCTCAAAAAACTTTCAGCAATGTGTTTGACTGATATTGTTGCACTTGCTCAGTCCATATGCATATCAAAGTGAACTTGCCCTTTAAACTTTCAACCATAAAGACCTGTCAAGGAAGGGATAAATGGTGACCTCAGTGACTTACGGTGAAAACCGCTGGTTTTGACATTGTTTGCAAATCTGATCGCCTTCTTTGTGAAGTACTCATTCACCAATATCTTCATACTTCACTCTCTGATGCAATTTGACATAATTTCATGGTGATCATGAGAGGCTTTGGGAAAAAGAGAGTCCAAAATAGATGCCTGCATCATTACTATCCTCATCATCAATCAACTCAGCCGAAGGTGTGCAGGATACAAATCAATTTAGGAGAACGGAAAAACATTGCATCCTCCAAAATCACACTGATCCTTTCCAAGGATGGAGGCTGTTTAGCTACAGGATTTAACAATTTAAAGAAATATACAGAAAAATATCCATGGTTTTGACCTTGTTTATGAAACTAAATGCTTGCTCACTTGCAGACGCTGTTGAACTAATGTCCTTGTATTTCACTGTTCAGGGTAACATATAATGGGTTTTCTCCTGTATGAATGTTTCACATTAAGTCCAAGAAAATGCTCGAGTAATGAGAATATTCATGGAGAGTAAGCCCTGAGAGGTTTAGAATGGAAGGTGGCCATTTCGAACAAAATCCCATCCCATCTCAGATTTCTGCCGTTAGAATGCATATATCCTTCATACCTCTTCCCTCTTGTCGTTTGTCTTTTATCCCCCCCCCCCCCATGTTTCTGCTTGTGAGAATTTCAATGTTAGGACGGCCACAAATGTATCCTGTGAAAGTGTACACTTATCCAGGGCTCAGGAATCTCCTTGGCATCTCACGTCACTCTAGACAGAAACTAGGCACATAAACAACATTTATGAAGATTTCAAATGCAAAAACCAATAAATGTCCTTTTCAAGGTTTTCTATAATTGTAAGGTCATCATCAAAATATAGAGAAAAACAATTTTGATCATTTTAATGATTCTGTACTCATTTCATAACAAGAAGTATTTATGAAAATATTATTAAAATTATCATGTACATTTAGATTATCTTCTTTGTTTTTCAGCAGCTTCAATCTTGATATTTCAAGTTGATAAAATTGGATACCATTTTTGTATTCAAAATCTTTATATCTACTCTGTTGGTAAACTCTGTAAACAAAAGGCTGCACATATGAAAATTTACCTGACCATAAGTCATAGAAAACACTTTATGCTCAAGTTAATATTGATAAATGCATGAAAACTGAATAAAAATGAAAGCAAATATTCAATATTCCATAACCCTCTAATTTTATGTCCAATTGAATGTGACTTTCACTTTCTTGTTTTCTTTTTTGACCTTGATATATTTCTATCAAAGTCAGCACGAACAAGAAATAGAAGGTTCCCTTTAAACCTCTGCCTTAATGTTCCCTTCTCCCAAGTGCACGTACCTCTACACATCATGAACTCTGAGACTTAGAGGGATCTTTTATCGAAGCAATTAAAACCCAATCGCTATCTCGGCAGCCAGGCTACCAGACTCCTGATGGTACTGGAAATGGAACTTAAACTTGAGTCCGCGGCTGTCATTAGCGCACCCCCTATCTCACCCATGTTGAAATTTCCCCTAATCTACAAGCATGACTGAGCACCATTACTCCATTAGCCGCTCCAGGAATGCAGTTATGAATTTATGCTGTATGAATTTTTGTCAGGGCGGGGCGGTAGCTCACATTTTCCCCTACTCAGATGACCTTGTCAAGTCATATATACCGAAGTGTATTATGATGTACAGTTGCACTGTTTAAGTTTATGACAGGCAAGATATCTCCTCACATTCCCTGTGACTCTACACATCATTTTGATAATATTGACACTCTGCTGATTTTATGCACGATTTAAAATAAAGGTCTCAAATTCAATTTTTTTTATCAAAATGTCTATGTGTATTTAGTCAATATAGGGAAGAAGATTAGCTACTGAACTCTTCTACAGAATAAGTGATATCGTCAATGACTAAATATGCAATATTTCTTGAACACAGTTCTTTTTTTTTTGGGGGGGGGAGGGATATTCCTATATATTATTCAAAAGTGGGGTACAATTGTACTTGTTATCTTTGCTATGACAATCTACAACATGGATGTTATACACTGCTATAATACATTCATTTATGCTGCAAGAGAAGCTCCTAAAATAGTGCAAAGAAAAGGTTTAGTTCTGGCCATGATATAAATGTACAAGGAGAAACATATAATACAAACATTCTATGTGGATATACATACATAGAAATATAAATAATACAATGTGAGCATGTATGATGTATTCTTTTCTAAACCTTGAGGCACTGGGACGCAACAGAAGCACCTGAACATACAGATAACATAAAAAGATATATAAATAGATAAGCTCCTAAAAATAGTGCAAAGAAAAGGTTTAGTTCTGGCAATGAGATAAATGTACAAAGAGAAACATATAGATATATGACATAAACAGACATATATTATTATACATATAAATATAAATAACACAATGTTAAAATGTATATGTATTCTTTTATAAACTGTGCGGCACTTGGAGGCAACAGAAGCACCTGAACATACAGATAACATAAAAAGATGTCTCCCACACGTGGGCTAATGACAATTTGAAAGATAAATCTGACCTTCCGACAGCCAAAGATAATCATGAGCTGTTGTCTCAATGTCATGTGAGCCCATTAATGTGATGTACACTTGTAATTACAGCTGTTGGCACTGATGGAGTGGATGGCCACTTTCTTGCCACGTGCAGGCAGGATAGGAGAGAATGTCAACCCAACACCCAGTAAATCAATATGAATGATATTCTCCTATGGTGTATATTTTAGTCTGGTGCATTTAGTCTGATGCTATAAACAGGAAAGCAACATTGTTACTCAGCTAGAATGATTTTGCATCACTCCTTTAAGCCAATCCTAAAGACACTAGGTACAGAAGAAAAACAAAACAAATAGACTATCTGTGCTGTCAGTGTATTAACCCATTGAAGACTTGTCTTGAATATACTTGGGCAGACATCTATGGGAAATGTGTGCTATAGCAAAATCAGCCCCTTCTCAATGGGTTAAGCGCAAGCAAGTCATCCTTCAAGGGAGACATAACTAACATAGAAGATTACACCTATTTGAAAAGATGTATACAGTTGGCTGACTTATGATGCTTCAAAAGGGGATACACAAATAACAATCTGGCAAAGATATTCCTATTAGAAAGCATATTTTTAGGTGAAGCATCTATCAGAAAAATTAAGAAATAGCTGAGTTTAATAGTACGGAAGATGTTCATAAATGTGGTAGTAACTGAAAGAATAAAGCTAATCTGTTGTCTCACAAAGCAAGAAAACATGAAAATGATTACGATATTTCGGCCGTAAAATCTGCTAGCCTTCATCTCGCGAAGTAGACTGACTTTGCCAGATGAAGGCCAGCAGATTTTGCAGCCGAAATGTCGTAATCATTTCCGACTTTGCCAGACATTCTTTTAGCTGAGTATATATATATATGCTCAGTCTACCAATTATTGATTTGTATTTCAGCTCCTGAGCTGAGTCAACATCTGGCTAATTCTTTATAATCAATGCCCATCAAGACTGCTTCAATAGCTGGATTCACAAACAGGATGTTTCAGTATTTGCATTGAGATGCAAAAATCTATTTCATTTGACACCTTTCACACATGATAGACAGGGCAAACTGCCACAAGAATTTCAAAACAAATCAAGTTGGCATGGCCAGCGTTATAAAATATCACTTGGCTGCAAATGTAGCACTTTTAATCTTTAGACAATCTCCATGCCTAAACAATGACTGGAACGTGACCCCAGCACCACAGTGTGTGGACCTAGTGTGGCGAGTTGCAACATGGGTTAAACAAATTGATGATTTCTTTGCATGCCGTTCACACCCCTAATCTCAGTGCAATTTATTGTGCAAGTTTTCAACAAAATTAAAGCGGGACTGACTTTCGTATCCTGATGTACATGACCTACGAATCAAGCTCCTGGGCACCGAGTTGAGGGTCCTCTGGGCAATAATATTAATAATGCCCCCAAAAGCAGTCCATTTCAGTATGTTATTGAAAGGTATCTACTTACGTTCTATTTCATACTGGTGTCAAAAGGATGTCATCAAGTACTGTATACACAATGTATTTAGTGAGTCTATTTTTCATGAATCGGGACTTCCAGACAATTTAATGAGTGGCTAAATTTGTGATTGTGAAGTGGAATACTGAATGGAGAAATGTATGAATGCATGCCACATTCATGTCGGGATCAGAGTTAATATTTTTGCATGTTTTTAAATTCGCAAATAGCACCCGACTAACGAAATTTGCCAAAATGAAAACCTTTAAAAATATTTGGCGAATTCAATATTGTGAGATGTGGAGGTCAGAAGAATTTTCTACATCTTGGAAACTTTTTTCTTGCCCTCTTCTCTGTTTTTTGTGATTAATTTCAATCTGGTGTTGTTCTTCTTTTTAAAGGTTGACACTTGCCCTATTTTGTTTGACCATTCGAGAACTTGTCCAGACGTCCACCTGTGATTTAGCGTAAATGTGGACCATATCACCGGATGTGCTGGAGAAAATTAATTGAGCAAACCCGGGCCCCAGTTACCAGTCTCTGCTGAGTGTGTTTATTTCTGATGTCAGCCTCATGCTTTGTATCGAATGTCCGCTAATTTTCTTCTCTGCGGGCATACGAAATGCAAGTTTCCTTGTAAGAAGCTGTGTCGCCATGGGTCCAAGTGGAACTGAAGGTGATTTCAGTAATTCCAACCACCTGGGGAAATCAAATTACAAGCATACTTTCTGGGACCTCCTATAATTTGTATTTTACTCGCACGGCCACTATGAAACGTGTTGTTTTACCTTGCTGGCAACTTTCAGCACACATCTCTTTTTTGAGAGGAATACAAAGACATTCAAAGCGAAGAAAGGCTAGCATAAATGAAATTTTGATCAATGTTTGAAACAAATACTGTAAACATGTAAACAGGTTAAAAATGTCATCACGTTTACTAGGAAGAGTGAATTCCTTTGAATACATTTCTGTATTATTTCAGAGTATCGTATGTTATCCGAAAATGCTTTGTATGCAATCAATAAGGACATCTGGCAAATCGAATGTTTCATTCTCAGGTGTAGGATTTGATTATTGTATTTTGAGGGAAAGCCGTACAAAGAAAGTTTCATGATATGTTCTTGATATCAGATTTTAATCTCAGACCCAAATATACACGTGCATTGAATGAATGCAGCGATACTTGCAGAACACATCAGTAAAATTTTGACTAGAATTGGAAAATCTGTTCAAAAGTTATGCATTTTTATAAAGTTGCAGTGCAGCTATTGCTGAATGAGAAGACTACTACAGTTTATGATGTCGCATATGTACAAATTAAATGATGAGTTCTAATCATATTGTTGCACTCCCTCAATTTACAATTATATTTGGGTTTCATTCTCTTGTAAGTACAATAATGCCAAAGAGGTAGAAAATTCAACTGTGTGAAAAGCAAGGTGCTGGCTGTCACGGATCAGTGAGACAATGTTTGAGCCCACAAAGTTGACACTTTGCAAAGGATGACTCTCACCTTTAAGGAGTAAACTGAATTTGCTCATTCATTTCTGATTAAATTTTTGCTTGAAGAAAAACAAATCTTAGTGACTGAAGCATAATTTGAGAGCCCTCGAGCACGAACAATTTCAATACAACTTTTTGAAGAAACCTGCCAACTATGACACTTTCTACCAGCTTTGGACAGTGACGGCAAAAAATCAAATTGAGTATTTTCCTCCTTTTTCCTGTATATCTGAGACACTCCACTCTGCGGGGCTCCCTTGACTGAGCTAACCTCTATGACATATCAAATTCAGCCACGCAAATCTGAAATGATAAGCACTGGCAGTTTCTAACAAGGGTTGCTATGGAGAATCAGCTTCATATATGCACAGAGAAATCATTAAAAAAAGTTCCTTATATCTTTTTTTTCCTATGAAGCAGTCTAACATGCTTGATCAAGTCAACAGCCAGTTTCATGAGTACTAGAGACAGCTTGCATTTAAATCAGTCAGAATAAAAAAAAAACTATGGTAACATTCAAGGCAACACTTTCATCAGTATGCTAGCTGTCAAACATCCAACACATAGAATTTCAAAGAATTATATAGATTTTTTTTTGCATGAAAAGGAGGATTGTAGTCATTCTTGTACTTCAACTGACAGAAATTAGTCAATTAATGACAAACAGACCAAACCTCCATCTTCTGATCAAACACTCAAATCTGTAAATACAATCACATCCTGAACAGTCCTCTCTTTGCTATCGTTAATGAGCACATTCTTGACTTTGAGCACAAAGATACACTACATGTACTGCTTAGAGAGTGCTAGCTCACAATAAGGGTTCTTCTTATCCATGGGGTTTAAGAAAGTCTTGCTTTGCTTAATATCTTGAATAACAGATTATCACAGCAATTATCCAGCTCCCTCATTCATTAGCATTTCTTTGATCCTCATTATGCATTCTATACATCGCGGGGAAGCTCTGCTAAACTTCTGCTTGACCAGCTGCGACCTGTAAAGCTGCTTCTCTGCACTCTCCTCTTCCGATCAATAGCAGACAGGAAGGGTAGGAGGACAAAAAATCAATTTCATGTGGAGCCGCTGAGTTTTCCTATCTCCATAATTCCCACACCTCGCCAGGCTTTGCCGTCTTGTTTCTGTTCTGCTTCGCACTCCACTTGCGTCTGAGTGCGACTGGACGACAAAGTGGGGCAACGGAACATTTTTTGGCACGCAGGGTATCAAATTCCCCGGCGATGAAAATGGTGAAGATCGAAGAAGATACACCATGGAAATCACAAACCACAGTAAATCAATTATTATTGACTTATTGTGCAAACAAGTTGTACGCTCCGTGGACATGGACAATTCCGGCCATGCAAAGTCCCTAACCTCTTTCTCCCAGAGCCATGTCTTTACCTGTCCTATTCTCTTGTTACCCCCTGAACTCACCCCATCTTCTTCGTCCACCTGTTTCATGCATCCATCTTCATCAGTATTCTCTGTGGTTGCATAGCATGCATCCAGCGGTGATACATTCTTTTGGGGTATATAATCTTAGGGAGGAGTATAACACTGGAGAGTGTTAACCCACTGTGAACTTGGGATCCTCACCTCTTTAGCATCAATCTCTCTCTCTTTATCTTTTTCTATCTATCTATCTATCTATCTATCTATC
Organism: Diadema setosum; assembly: GCA_033980235.1. Classification (NCBI taxonomy): domain Eukaryota; kingdom Metazoa; phylum Echinodermata; class Echinoidea; order Diadematoida; family Diadematidae; genus Diadema; species Diadema setosum. The sequence continues at coordinate 3,486,841 of CM067066.1, forward strand.
TATCTATCACTGGCGTAGCCAGGGGGGGGCGATGGGGGCGGTCGCCCCCCCTAAGATTTGGACCGGGGATTTGGGAGGCGGAAAAAAAATGCGTGTATACTGTATGCATGCACATGAAGCGGGTCTCCTTTGCAACCTTTCATCAAATAAGATATTTTTTTGAATAGTTCACTCAAAGTGTGCACCAGATCGTTGAATTTCAGTTCAAAATATGCAAAATTTCTCGTGCTTGGGAGGGGGTATCCCCCTCCCAAACCCTCCCCCTCTGTGCCTCTTTCCCTAGCTAAGTACACTTTTTAGATTTACAAAAAATTCTGAATAATTCCGAGTCCACAAGACTTATATTCCGAAAACTGAAGGTTCCCTCATAAGGGGAATTTCCCCTCTTAATCGACCCTTTCCTCCCTCAGTCCCCCCCCCCTATCAGTTTTTTTTTTTTTTTTTAATAGTGATTTCCCAAATGTTGATTCCATAAAATATGCGTATACGAGATATCTCAATTTCAACCTTAAAAAGATAAAAGCTCCATCGGAAGGGAAGGGTGGAGATACACTCGCCCACGCCTTCTCCCTGCTCCCCCCCCCCCCCCCCCGCCATGCAAAGAAGTAGACTGTGGCTATACCCAGATCGCTTTATTTCAATTCTAAAAACGCAAAAGCTCCGCGAGCGGGAGGGGGAATCCCCCTTCCCCTAAGCTCTAGACTTTATACATACGCACAGATGGTGCATATTCGGAACAAGAGTTAAATTGACACTTTTGACACTTCGATGAAAAAGTATTGCACCAAAAATGTGCACCAGATCGCTGAATTTCAGGTCTGAAAACGCAAAATCACCTTCGTGTGGGAGGGGATATGCCCCTAACTACACCCTCGTGTGCATGCATGCTCTTTCTGTTTTATTGCTGAACAGACAGTGTTCATGATATTCAGTGCAAGAATATTAATACAAGAAGACTAGTGTATTTAAATGATACCATTTTATAGGCAAATTGTTCAATAATAATCTACACTAAAATATATATACTGCTACCTTCAACAAGTGGGCCTGTTTCACGTCGATAAAACGCGCAAAAACATGCATCAAATTGCACCATTTGCAACATCAAAATGCAAAAAGTTCTTACCGTGGGAGGGGGACACCCCCTCCCACACCCCTCCCCTCCCCCCTCGCTTGTTCCGCTCGCTCGGGTTCAGTCGCGTTCATGATATTCAGTGAACAATATTAATACAAGAAGTGTATGTAAATTATACCATTTTATAGGCAAATTGTTTAATAATAATCTACACTAAAATATACTGCTACCTTAAACAACTGGGACTGTTTCACGTCGATAAAACGCGCAAAAACATGTATCAAATTGCACCATTTGCAACATCAAAATGCAAAAAGTTCTTACCATGGGAGGGGGACACCCCCTCCCACACCCTCCCCTCCCCCCTCGCTCGCTCCGCTCGCTCGGGTTCAGTCGCGTTCATGATATTCAGTGAACAGAATTAATACAAGAAGTGTATTTAAATTATACCATTTTATAGGCAAATTGTTCAATAGTAATCTACATCAAAATAAACTGCTACCATAAACAAGTGAGACTGTTTCACGTCGATAAAACGCACAAAAACATGCATCAAATTGCACCATTTACAACATCAAAATGCAAAAAGTTCTTACCGTGGGAGGGGGGACACCCCCTCCCACACTCTCCCCTACCCCCTCGCTCGCTCCGCTCGCTCGGGTTCAGTCGTGTTCATGATATTCAGTGAACAGAATTAATACAAGAAGTGTATTTAAATTACACCATTTTATAAGCAAATTGTTCAGTAATAATCTACACTAAAATATACTGCTACCTTAAACAAGTGGGACTATTTCACGTCGATAAAACGCGCAAAAACATGCATCAAATTGCACCATTTGCAACATCAAAATGCAAAAAGTTCTTACCGTGGGAGGGGGACACCCCCCTCCCACACCCTCCCCTCCCCCTCGCTCGCTCCGCTCGCTCGGGTTCAGTCGTGTTCAAATACAAGAAGTGTATTTAAATTACACCATTTTATAAGCAAATTGTTCAGTAATAATTTACACTAAAAATATACTGCTGTTTCACGTCGATAAAACGCGCAAAAACATGTATCAAATTGCACTATTTGCAACATCAAAAGGCAAAAAGTTCTTACCGTGGGAGGGGGGACACCCCCTCCCACACTCTCCCCTACCCCCTCGCTCGCTCCGCTCGCTCGGGTTCAGTCGTGTTCATGATATTCAGTGAACAGAATTAATACAAGAAGTGTATTTGAATTACACCATTTTATAAGCAATTGTTCAGTAATAATCTACACTAAAATATACTGCTACCTTAAACAAGTGGGACTATTTCACGTCGATAAAACGCGCAAAAACATGCATCAAATTGCACCATTTGCAACATCAAAATGCAAAAAGTTCTTACCGTGGGAGGGGGACACCCCCCTCCCACACCCTCCCCTCCCCCCTCGCTCGCTCCGCTCGCTCGGGTTCAGTCGTGTTCATGATATTCAGTGAACAGAATTAGTACAAGAAGTGTATTTAAATTACACCATTTTTTAAACAGATTGTTCAGTAATAATCTACACTAAAATATACTGCTACCTTAAACAAGTGGGACTATTTCACGTCGATAAAACGCGCAAAAACATTCATCAAATTGCACCATTTGCAACATCAAAATGCAAAAAGTTCTTACCGTGGGAGGGGGACACCCCCCTCCCACACCCTCCCCTCCCCCCTCGCTCGCTCCGCTCGCTCGGGTTCAGTCGCGTTCATGATATTGAGTGAACAGAATTAATACAAGAAGTGTATTTAAATTATACCATTTTATAGGCAAATTGTTCAATACTAATCTACATCAAAATAAACTGCTACCATAAACAAGTGAGACTGTTTCACGTCGATAAAACGCACAAAAACATGCATCAAATTGCACCATTTACAACATCAAAATGCAAAAAGTTCTTACTGTGGGAGGGGGGACACACCCTCCCCTACCCCCTCGCTCGCTCCGCTCGCTCGGGTTCAGTCGCGTTCATGATATTCAGTGAAAAGAATTAATACAAGAAGTGTATCTAAATTACACCATTTTATAAGCAAGTTGTTCAATAATAATCTACATCAAAATAAACTGCTACCACAAACAAGTGGGACTGTTCGACGTCGATAAAACGCGCAAAAACATGCATCAAATTGCACCATTTACAACATCCAAATGCAAAAAGTTCTTACCGTGGGAGGGGGGACACCCCCCTCCCACACCCTCCCCCCCTCGCTCGCTCCGCTCGCTCGGGCTCGGTCGCTTCGCTCCCTCGCAGACTAACCGCCCCCCCTAAGATGAAATCCTGGCTACGCCGTTGCTATCTATCTATCTATCTATCTATCTTTATCTATCTATCTATCTATCTATCTATCTATCTTTATCTATCTATCTATCTATCTTTCATCTATCTATCTATCCATCCATCTATCTATCTATGTATTTATATCTATCTATCTATCTATCTATCTATCTCTCTCTCTATTTATCTATATGTCTCTATCTATCTATCTATCTATCTATCTCTTCTTCTCTCACAAAACTTCTCCCGGCATATTTCTCCCGTGTTCATCCTTTTACAACACCCAAAAGCCAAGGACCCCTAGCTCTCCTCGTTTCCTCTCTTCCTAATGTCTTTTGACTTTAAAAGATCTCTTGCTTGTAGTAATCATCATCACCAAAATCATCATCACAATCACCATCATCATATTCTTCTTCTTCATCATCAGCATCATCAGCATCACCAGCATCACTATCACCACCATCACCACCATCACCACCATCACCACCATCACCACCTTCATCACCATCATCACCACCATCACCACCATCACCACCATCACCACCATCACCACCATCATCCTCATCATCTCATTTTGCTTGCTCTATTGGAGTAGACCTCAAGCTAAACGAAACATTTGATGATCAAATCATCAACAGAAAGTGGCCACACCAGTCCCACACAGCTGTATGAAATGTTGATACCATCATTCATTTGCGGTAAACACAATCTTTGTTTTGCCTTTGTACTTCAACTGATTTTTGTTGTCTGACCAATGAATGAAAATGCACAGAAATAGCTTAACCAGAGCAAAACAAAGCTGGATTTTCTTGAATTATATGTTTACTACCAAAGATATTTTCCAGTATGCTGTGCAAGTCTGTGAATATTTTGTTTGTCCAGCGCTGAATCCCTTCAGGACAGAATATCGCTCCATCTTGTGGCATCTCATCCATCAATGCCTGCTTCACCCTCAGACCACTCTCAACCTTAGATCTCGTGGGTGTTTCATGAAAACAGAGATTGTGCAGTCATCCAACAAAACAAAACAAAACAAAACAAAACAAAACACAAAGTAACTATATCCTCTGCAAGGGACTTTCACTCACACACTGCATTAAAGTCATTCACACCACTTTCTCCTTGCTCGATCTCTTTCATTTCCTCCAAATGCTTTTCAGTCTTCTGACTTCTATTTGCTCAGGTGATTATCCATCTTCATATTTAGGCCAAGTACACAATGTCATCTATCTCTCTCAGCAGTGAAAATCATCTCATGAAATAAATGCTTTCTGAGGGAGGTAGCAATTAATCATTTTTTTTTTTTTACACATTTCATATCATTGACACACTTCTCCAAACTGCAATAACCCAGAACAGCTTAGAAGTGAATGGAATTATGCCTCTTCTATCTCCATATTTAGTCTAACATTTGACATGTTTGTCATCCGATGCAACAGAATTGATGAATCATCTATGATCCCATCAAACACACTGTTTTCCTTTGGTCAATGAACAACAAATCTTAATATAGCATTAGGCTATATCTACTTTATGCCACAGTTGCCCACTAAATCTGCCAAATTCATTGGCTGCTCAAACGCATTCAGTCTAGAAGGTCCTGGAGCAGTGAAATGAAATCTAGTTTGTTCTCTCACAAAGTGTGTAGCCCTTAAAATTGAAGTTGTCTTATATAATCTAAATTGTCTGTGCATTATATAACAGCACAATAAAGGCTGTTACTGTCACTATATATATTTCCCCTTTCTTTTTTTTTTTCTTTTTTTGAGGGGGGGGGAGGGGGGAGAGGGTTGCCTGAGTTTTGCAAGGGATTATGGAAACAAAAGGGAACTAGGAAGAGAAAACAAAATGAGAAGGAAGCCAGACAAGTTCACATCTACAATTTTTGTTTTGCTTAGATATCAAAGTAGTGTCCCCTCCCCCCAAGGATTGCCTCCCGCAATTATTGACCCATCTTGACCCATTACAGGCTTCTCTGAGGACATCTCTTTCTTCACACAACTTTCACTCGAACCATCATGCAAAATCAGAAAGTATTATCACCACCTGAAGCATGAAATACCTCACCAGCAGGGCCACTGTTTATTCTCCCCGTGAATCCGATATCCCAAGCCCGATAGGGGGTACTTTCCCCAAATAATTGGTCTATCAATGCAATGCTTTCCAGAGCTGTGCAAAATATACTTGAGTATATCAATTCACACACACTTGCCCTGAAGCAGCTTTGCCGCTAAATTCAGACAATATTTTCTTTTCACTCTTGAAAATAGAAGGGGAAAAATCAGACAGGTGACACAAAGGGCATTTTCCTTATAAAAATAAAGTAAGAGGAAAATTGAGATAAGGAGTGATGAAAAGGAATGAAAACAGTGTGTCTCTGAGAAGAATATATGTGACCGTGCACCTCAAAACGAACATAAAGTCGCACACACTGATTTTGCGTGAGGACTGAAAACAAGTGAAATGGGTCAACCTAGCCGAACTTGACTTTTTCATATTTTCTGAAAGAGCAGGTCTTCTTTTACATTATGCTAAAATTTGGTATCATAAAACGGGCAGGAAAGTGTGTTTTTTAGCAGTTTATCTCGAACATTTTTGATAGAATAGTGTGATTAGGTGTGTCTTCATCCCTTTTTCATTTCTGAAAAACCTTGTCCACACTCTTCACTTTCAACTCCAATAACTTTTGCAAGGATAGTGCTACTGCTTTGAAAGTTGGCATTGATTATGGACAGAATGTGTTAATGAGACATGCTGAATTTCAGTTTAATCTGATAATCCCTTCATTGTTGTTACTCCAGTGGTTTACTTCCTGTTTGTTTGTTTTTTTTGTCCCATTCATCGCACAGCCAGCACGGTTTGGTAAAGATTAAGCGCTTGAATAGACACTGTACTTCAGATCCTCTTTTCTCAGTTCACACTTTTTCTGAGGTTGTGCTTTCTTTCCAATATTTAGATAGGTTAGGAGAGTCCATTTGATTTGAGTTACACATCATTTTAAAGCTTAAAGTCTGCTCTTTCAGAATATGGTCTTAACTGAAAATTCATGTCTGGCGACTTTTTGTTTGTTTTGAGGTGCACTGTCACATATGTGATCATTGTAAAGTATGGAGGAAGAGGGATGTATTGGGAGAGATCTAGAAAGGAAGCAGGTCCTTTTTTTTTCTTAAGCTTGAAATGAATGCATCACACCATTTAATTCATTGTAATGATGCAACAAATGTCTAAGCAATTCATATCATTGTTCTTCTGGAATACAATGTGTCATAAATATGTGTTGTTAGCACATGCACAGTTCATGTGCTTGTCATTATTCATGCGCTTTACCTTAATATTGGCAGCCATGGTCATGCATAGCATCAGCAGATTTGGGAATGGCAGTCCTCCTCGGAGCTTGCTGTGTGATCAGCATGTTATGTTGTGAATACAGCCATAATCCATGAACGTTAACCAAACTATGACTGGCTAATCTTTGAACTGAGTAATGTCTGTTTGACACAATGATGCCATCTGAGTATTTAGATGAAAGTTAAAAGGAACAGAAAATGAATGCTGTCATGTGTTACTGTTGAAACCAGTTTTGGTGTTTTATCCCAAATGTTCTTTTGCTGAAACCACTACCACCATAAGATAATTTTTTCATAGAAATTGAAAAGGACTATTAAAATAGGGTGCTATTACAATAAAAGGGGTCAACTCATTCTGATGAGAAAAATGATTTCAATAAAAGCAGTCACATACAGGGCAAACAAAGTCAAACAGGATGAAATGAAATAACGTAAGGGTGAAAAGAAAATAGAGGGGGGGGGGGGATATTAAAGAGACCCTGCCTGGATAAAACTGTGCTGAATATTGTATTGGGAAACATTCTTTTTCTCTCAGAGGTGTATCATCCAACTAGGTTTGGTTTTTTTTGTTTTTTTCCACGGTCAATTCAGGTGCCTTTTTTATAAATGTAAAATTCAGTTAAATTTTGGAAACATTCATAGGAAGCCCTTGCGAGCAGAATACCGAAACTATTTTTCTTTTTTTACAGAAAAATGGCATTGGAGCACGACAGGAAGTACACAAATAGATATCCCACACTAAACACGCAACAGAGAAGCTAATATGTCAGAACATTTACATAGCATCTCATTACGGTGATGGTCCGTCTTGGAATTAAAGGAAACCTGTATCTCAATTGGACGGCTATTTATGTGCCGCTGAACATTTGAAAGTGATTCAGATTCGTGGAACACGGCATCTGACAATGACATGTCAGGAGGTGGAAATAGACCCAATGGAATTAACGGGGTCTTACGAATTTGTTCAGGGGTGAAAAGGTCACGGGCTACGCTCACTGCCAAGAGCTGAGTGAGGGATTTCCCAGTTAAAGTGATGATTTAGATCTTGATGTCAAATGCTGCATTTTTAGAATATTCATTTCAACCAATCCTTTATCTAAAACTTAAACCAAATCAACACTCTGCTTACAAATGGCTTGCTAAAAAGAAAACAAACCCAAAACAGAAGAAGCCCAAATGCTAGAGACAAGCTTATTTAATAGTTTTTCACATTTTTAGATAAATCAATTTCTACTTCTCTTTAATAATTGTGTCAAGTATTCTTCATGTCTGAAAAGTATGGTATACTTGAGATACTTAAGTCAAATACAGGTTATCTGGCTAAGACAAAAATAAAGATCTAAAATGCAGGAAAAAAAAGGAGAAAAGATCGCAACTCACTAGACCCAATTCTTAATAGATTGACAGATATATATCTCCTCACAGTTGTTGTTGTTTATGTGATTGTGCTCATATATATCTTCTATCGATGCCAGTGACAATCATCCAAATTCCATATGCCTCTAGATTTTCTTCTCTCCTTACAAGTCTGACCCATTTCCTTCGGTCCTTTGCTCTTTCATACTGCTCTCCTTCCGAAGATGAAAACGTCTGCCTTCAAACTGCAGAACATCCTCCTGTGGAATCACATTTCTTAAATGCATTCTGATCGTGTTTAGAGTTTCTGAGTGTTACAAACTCCCTGGCCTGCCAATCTAACATTGTTGCTTACACGGCACACAAATGCAGGAGTAAATACACATTTATGTTCAGGCACACACTATACACACATCTAATCAGTGCAAATGAAGGAAAATCTAAGTTTTGCCTCCTAAAACATGTTTTAGATGTCAGTCAATTCAGATTACAAATGCACGCCAACAGAGTAAAAATATCTGCAAAATTCCTGTGGACCAACTGATTTGAGAAACATATGTTTAGGAGGAAACTGGTTCGAGTCTGCTTTCATCCATAATAACAAAACATAATAACTGCTGATGTAACATGTCTCTAAACACGTTTACAAGCGAGTTAATTCCTCCGATCTGAAAGGGCTTTGTTTAATGTCTGCCTGTTCTATCTTCCTCTATACAAGGATCCACTTTCTGTGTCACCAAATTGCTGAGGAGATCCTTTTTCTCCGCTCTAGTTACAAACTCCCTGTCAAAGTTGGAGAACAATGGTGGGGTTTGCAAATCCCTGCTGGATTCCGATGGCACCCAAGTTGATGGGCCATTACCGAGCTCAAATGATCTCCATTATCGGTGATTACAAACGGTAAAAGGAGTCAGGGGCCAGACAGAAACAGTAGCTTCTGGTACTGGAGTTGGAGCTAAATGGTCCTGCAAAAATCACTGGCATACTTTTCTCTACATTAATTTGTCTGTTTTGCTTTCAGAAACTTGATCATTTCAATCCTCTGTGTTACTGTAAAACCAGAAATGTTAATTTCGTGAATTTCATGGAAGCCAAGATTTGCAAAATTAAAATGCATGCAAATGTTCTTGTCTACACTGTAATGCATTGGATGCCAGTGGTGATTCGCGAAAATTTCCTGCCATCAAAAAGGCTGTTGGATCCAATTCGTGAAAATTTCAGCCGCAAAATATATCTTGCTTTACAGTAGTTCTTATACACTGGCTACAGTAACCACCTACTGTATCTTGCATATGCTGCACAATTTACAAGCTTCATACCAAAGTAAGTCTAAACTCAGGCATTCCTTGGGTTCACTTCCTTTATCTCGAAGCTCCGCTCTTGAAAAATACATACGTTTTATCTTTGTTCTGCCTTTTTTTCTTATTATTTCTCCTTTTACTTCTTGTGATTTTGTATGCTAATTTTGTCACTATCACTTGTAAATATTGTGATTCCTCATGATTTTTTAATAAAAATAAAACTATAAAAAAAGTCAGTCTGTCTCTTTTTATAAAGATTCAGTACCAAGCAGGGGGACCTGAACCACAAACCCTGGATCGACAATCCTTTGCCTTACCCTATGAGCCACAACAGCTACTGATGACTTTACCTGCAGAATGTATACTGTAAAAGCAAGATATTTTCGCTGTGTGAAATTTTCATGAATTGGAGCCAACTTCTTTTTCACGGCATGACATATTCGCAAATTGCCTGTGGCATTCAATGCATATAGCATAGACAAGAACTTTTGCATGCACTTTAATTATGCGAATCTTGGCTCTCGAGAAGTTTGTGAAATTAAATTGAAAGTGAGCATTCCTTGTTTTACAGTAGTCTTTTGTTTATCATAATTGTCATCACAATAAGGGCATTTAAAAAAAAATTGCACAATCAGATAGAATATCAATAATCAAACACGCAGAAAAGAAATGTTTATAAACAATGAGGCAAACGAATCTAAACAAGCAAGGACATGTCACTCACCCACTTCAGATTTGAGGTGACCTGTTTGGTCTTATGCTTGGCCTTCATGGCTTTGTGGGAAGACACCTTGAACGCTGCTGCCGTCTTCGGTCCCTTGTGGCCCTTGGACACCCCGCCCTGGTGCTGCCCCCTCGATCCTGTCGACTTCTTCGCTAATTGGCTCTTCTGCTTGCCAGCTTTACCCATGCTACGAGTGGAAGAGAAATGTCGATCAAATCCATCACGTTTATTTACATAATCCTTGTGCATGATTTCAGTGGTATATGGCTTTAGAATGCACAGATCAGTGAAAATACTATGAAATAAGCCATGAACAGCTACTTTAGCAACACGACACACTGTAAATTGAAACATTTTCAAGTGCATGAATTTTTCGCAGATTTTGCGAGAAGCCAAGATTCGCGAAATTAAAATGCACATGAAAGTTCCTGTTTCCACTATATATGCATTCAATACCAGCGGCAATTTGTGTAAATTTCCTCAGGCCATCACCTCCAATTCGCAAAAAATTTAATGCTGTGAATATTTTTGTTTTGACAGTACATGATCCAAGGAATCATTAATATACATATTTACTTCTGTAACTTTTTTCTTTCAAGAATACAATGTACAAATGAAAACACAGAGTAAATGGAGACTTTGGTAAAACTGAAATTTCTTTAAAAAATCAACTTTTTTCAACAAATTTAATAAATCATTCAGACACAAAATATAGTAATTTCATAAATCTTGTCTTCTGTGACATGTTCCATGTTGCATGTTGTTTTTTAACCCCGTTATAACAGATCTTACCATGACAATGTCAAGACAATGTCAAAACAAAATTCCTTGTTTCAGGCAATAAAATTTGTAAGGTTTGAGCGCCACCATAGCTACTACAATTTTATGATGTTACATATTAATGAAGAATGATATAAAGAGAATAATTTTCTTTATGATTACCTTTCTTTGTACGTGACATCACAAACTGCAGTATATAGTCTTTCATCCAGCAATGGCTTCACAAAAACTTTAAGAATTCATTATAACTTTTGAATGGATTGTCTGATTTTCTTCAAACTGTCACTGATGTGTTCTACTAATATCGCTGCATTCACTCAATCCACATGTATATTTGGGTGAACTTGTCCTTTATTGGAGTTAGAGATGACAAGATCAGAATGTCTGCAGCAAAATTTCCCTACGAACCAATGAGTTGGGTTTACATCCACAACAGTTTGGTCTTTCACTTTTGTTGAGATTGCCCAAACCAACTTGCTTCTGCCTTTTTACGGACATCCAAGTTTTTTCTCTTCGGAAGTTCTAATTGCTAAGGAGACACCTGCGCCATAATTTGGTCGACCAATCAATGAAGGTATCAGCATACATAATATTTTATTTAAAAAAGAGAAAAAAGTAGAAGACAGAAGACACTCTACTTTAAAGTAAAAATCAAACGCATCCGTTGGAAGAAGATATAGTTCTGTAATAAGATGCTTGTTACATTTGTGGCTGGAGAAGCGCAAACCTTGAATCTATAAAATATCACCTGCGGGGATTTGTGGCTTGTCGAAGACCGTGACATACGAGACAATTTTTTGAGGAGTGCGTGCCGATCCGGACAGAGGGATGCTCCTTCTGTGGAGTAGGATTACAAGCTGATAAGAAGTCTTCCATTTCTCTCCTGTCCGTTCCTATGTTCAAGGGGTTTCTTGAGTCCTACGACTCTGTTTCGAGTCTGGATGCTGCTTTACAAGCACCGTCAAACACTTTTAAAGGGATCATATAGTTTTGGTTGAGACTTACATGTGTGTAACATCAGGTTTTTATCATTTTTTTGGTGAGATAGTGAGAAACCTCTTATGAAATATGAAAGAGTATGTAATTCCATGAGGATTTTAACATTTGATGAAAATCTATTTTGAAATGGCTGAGATATTCAAAACAGAGCGATCCTAATAAAGTGTGGGACCCACATCTTATTATGACAATTTTGTTTTACTTTGTTTTTGGATGTTTCAGCTATTCCAAACCCGATTTTCATCAAATAAACTTTGAATTCCTCTTGAAATGGTATGGTCTGTGCTATTTCATAGGTGATTTCTTGGTATCTCGCAAAAAAAGTTAAAGCCCAATTTTCATCTCCACCTATACTGCACCATCCCTTTAACCCCCCCCCCCCCCCCCTTCCTGGCTTTTTGTAACACGGAGAAGGGCACTGGGATGTTTGAAATTCTAGTAAACAGGAACATACCCATGAAACAGTATGCTCTCGAAAGCACAGAAATGTACTCTGAAGGGAATATTGTATTATGAGAAGTTCATGAAACTGAATCAAGGAATCAGTATATACTCACGTAAAATTAGACAACTCCTAAAGTTTCTACAATATGAATATAAATTTTGATTAATATCCAAGATTTCAAAATCACCATAATACAGGCACTACATTTGTAATAGAATCACTTTGATATACATTTTTTTTTTTTTTTTTTGGGGGGGGGGGAGGTCCTTTTGTCATGTAAGGGTATCTTGATTTCATACAGTTTTTGTTTTTTCACAACTGGTTTATCAAATATGATACCAGATTGGATTTGTGCATGAATGAAATATATAATGGAGGCACTATTCAAAATGTGTATCAATTTTTAAAAAAGAGAGAAATGCTGGGGCTTTGAAAAAAAATATATATATAGCTATGCGACCATGATTACTCGATACAGTGAGAAGATATAAATTTAGTGGATTTACTGGATAATTAGCAAAAAAAAAATTATTCTAGATTGACTTAGAACCATTTTCTTCCAAAATTACATTGTTTCCGTTATCTCTATAGTGGAAGTTGATATCAGATAAGTGTCAATGTAATGACATTCGTTTTGATACTTGTTATCACATCAAATACACAAAAATATAATCAACTTTACCCACACTCCTTCATTGCCACTTGATTTTATATTTCTGTGCATTTACTATCACTCCAGATCAACGGTTGCGTATCCAAACTGATTAGAAAATCAAATTGTAAAGAGCTCCTATGTTCTTCACCTTTCTAGTACTTATATGAAAAGGCTCCTGACTGGTTTGTACACAGGTTCTCTGGTAGACTGGAGGAAATTCAAGAGAAGCACAAGTATGCCAGTGCATATCAATGCCAACAAAAGGTGTAACTCTCTGAAATACGGCGCTCCGGCACGCTGAGCATGATCCCGCACGTATATATATCCCTTGCACTCCTCCTAAACATCGTCTGATGGCCTGTAAGAAGCTTAACCTAGATGCCATGATATGAGGAAGAAGAGGATCAAGGAGAGATAAAGAAAAAAAGGTCTGAAAAATGTTGGATCTGGACAGTGCCAGCTGCGAGACGAGAAGTACAGTTGAACCTCTCGTATCCGGACAAGTCGGGACCGGGGCTCATCCGGATAAGGGATTTGGCCGGATACGGGAGACTCAATGCTTTATACATGTACATACATACACATGTAGGTCCTACTGATGTAGCCCATTGTAATACCACATGTAGTAATGTGTATACTGCAACCTTTTCATTGTTACACTTCAGTAACAGACCCCAAAATAGAGGTGTATGTTAATGTTGGAAGTAATATGTAATTCATGTGCGTTTGTGTAGGAGTTCTCAAGGAGTTGGGAATCCCCCTTTCCTCCCGTAATTATTTTTTTTTAAAAATCACGGCGAGATTGCGTCCGTATAATAGAGAGATCCGGATAAAGGGAGGCCGGATAAGAGAGGTTCAACTGTATACCGTTACGCAAACATAAAAGTAGACAAATCTGTCTATTCTCTAACTGTCTCCTCTCCTCTATTCATGCATTCTCTTTTCTTTCTTTTCCCCCTTAATTCTTCCCTTCGGTGGCAGACGACTCCTTGCCTGATCTGGCGGTATTCTGCCGTTATCTGATATCGCCATGGAAACGAGAGCCTGGTGGCTTATCCCCCTACAGGATGATTCCCAAATACCACAAGTCGGGGGCTTTCTGAACTCAAGGTGAGTCACTGACATTTCAGTTTGGTGTCAGAAGGGCCTAGAATCGGTGATGATAGAATAGTGATATCACAATCCCGTAAGCGTGACACTACAGCTGGGTGTAACTTTCCTTTTATTCCTCGCTCTCTTTCTGGGGTAGAAGGAGGGGAACTGATTGATGATACTGCCATAGGGATAGTTGTCTGAAGTTTCATCCTTTCATACCCATTATGAAAAACTTACACAATATATAGATATCTCAATAATCATCGTAAAGGCATATATTGAACTCGTGCATTATATTACCCCAGCAGCATCAAAAGTTCCTGTAAATTTAGTGTAATGCCGTGAAAGGTTCTGCAAATTTCAATTCATTTCATATGCACTTTCAGAGTACAAACACATCGTTTGTTTTGGTTTTTCTTTTCTTTGCAAACCCAGGCAGTGACCAATAATGACTGTCTCGCATGGGAAAATTGCAGGGGATATCATTTTACATGGGGTACATACACCTGCTGTTACCTGATACATGTAGGCCTATGTCAGGGTGTGCGGTTTTGTAATATTTCTACATCCGTGATTAATGCCAATTCAGTCACAGGCATTCAAAGCACCTGTCAAACAGCTAGTCGCCTGTATCACTGATAGAATCATTCACTGCATGGTCCTTGTCTTCTTTTCTTTTTCTTTCCTTTTTTTTTGGGGGGGGGGCATTTTGATGTATAACACATACTCATTAAAATTGTGGAAAGATACGAAGAGTTTATTTGCAAAAACCGACAAGTCCATTTTTGAAGATTTTGAAGTACGGTCTCTGTAATAAAGTACAAAATAATACCTTTTAAATGATATATTGGTCACTACATAAAAAGGTACATTTTTGAAGTTATGGTCAAAAGAAGCAAAAATTTTCTTATTATTCTCTTTATTTTTCTGACCTTTAATCGCAAATATCTCCATTTGGCAATTTTATCGGTTTTTGCGAACAAACTCTTCATACTAATCACATGCAAATTTTGAAATGTTATGAAACACACTAACACCAAATACCTTTCCCCACACCTTTAACAGGTACCTGCCCTCAAAATATATACATATACCGATACACTCAAGTGCATATAATCATGATACAAAGTGTGTTTTGTATGTACAGTCAAAGCTGTCTTTACATAGCAGCCACCTGTTTTAATAGTGACCACCTGCTGTATGCAGTCATTAAAAAATTCCCTTTGAACGAAAAGTCTTGTCTATGTCCCTATATCTACAGTGGCCTCCTGTCTATAATGGTCAGTGCTTTTGTCTTCCTTGGCTGGCTGCTATGGACAAGTTTGACTGTATGTATGTATGTATGTATGTGTGTACAATGTATGTACTTTTGTATGTATGTATGTATGCACTTTTGTATATATGTATGTGTGTATGTATGTATGCTTGTAACATTGAAAGTATGGTAAGCTTTGAGGCCAGTAAACCTGCTACAATCAATGTGCCAACTTCCATCTATACTTTATCCCTTGGAATCAAATCACAATTTAACACAAATCAAAAGAGAGAACAGCCTGGCTACATGCCCACCTTCATCGCTGATCTTTATGGAAGAAAGGAAGCCAAAAAATAATGTCTCCCCAACCACACTCCTCATTTCATTTAGGCTGCGTTCATGCGAAATTAGAATTGCGTTTCTAAACACATTTAGTCGCTACACGTATTTAGTTGTGTTGCGTTAATGCGATTTTTCCATTTAAACACGTTTCAAAACGCCGATCTGAAGCACGGAAAAAAGGGCGTTTTGAATCATGACTCTGCCAGAATCACGATCGCAGAAAACCGCATGAACGCAACCATGATTTCAATCATGATTCTATGACGTCATTGTGCGCTGTGCGCATGCGTGTCTCATGGGGTATCCCACAGCTTCTAGTTCTGTTCGTGCGCTTGTGTACGTCTTATGAATCGTGTGTTTTGGTACCATACTTGCACTTGTTTGTTTACATCAACGCCATACACCGATTCTATATGCTAGTATCTAACGTTAACTGTTTAATATAATAATACATGTAATTACTCTCCGATTGAGTTAATAAAAGTAATGGCTGCAGCGACGAAGAATTAGGATTATTCCTCCATTTGTTCCTCGATCTGTGGGCAGAGCCTGAATGCTACAGCTTATCAGAAAGTATTCACCGAAATAAAAACGTAAATGCCTGTACAGTTGGAATAAGGAGGTCTGGCTCGAGTTGCAGAGACAAGGTCAAACTGCGCAGTGCGCTGCGCAATGGCAAAGGATGAGCTGAGCAAGAATCAGCGTTGCGAAAGCCCGCATGAACGCTCTTCTGCTGAGACCGTGATTTGAAATGCCGTTTTGAATCATGATTCATGTTTGTGATTCTGGCTACGAAATTCGCATGAACGCGGTCTTAGTCATCACCTCCAACATCACAACCTATAGTTTACTCTATAGGCCCGTTCACAAACAACGAAAATCGAAATTTCAATTGCGATCCAAATTTCAATTTTTTTTTCGACCGTTCATACACAGGGAAAATTCGCACTTCGCAGCAAGGAAAGAACGATCAGTGGCCAAATTGCGCATGCGCGAAACTTGCATGACCGAAGACTGACCCCGCAGTCCCAATAGTGTTTCGCACGCGCTACGAACGATGGGATTAAAAATACCGATTTCCGAATCTCGATCGCGCTCACACACACGACGCTTGGTAAAATAATCGCGATTATTCTGAAAAATCGCACTAATAGTGCGAGTTGGATCGCGATAAGGATCGCGGTAATTAGTGAGATTTTTCTGTCCACACTGGAAAAAATTTCGAAATTTTGATCGCGATAAGAAAATCGATTTTTAAATCGCACTTTTTCCCTTGTGTGTGAACGGGCCTATTGATGCAGAGGATGTGACTACTGTTAGTATGAAAAGTCACTACTCATGTTTCAGTGGTTATGCACCTATGCAGCACCTTTTAACCATGTGCATGGAAAGATATTCTCAACATTTTTTTCCTCATATTTGAGTCTACTACTTGTACAAGTAGTTACCTCTTGTATTATTCATTCACTCCCTGATTTTTATAGACACAAATTGCTTATTTCATGACACCCCAGTAAGGACCCTTCAAACTCTCACATTATAAACAAACCCACACTCACAAATACAAGCACACATAAAAACAAGCAAAACAAGAATAAAAACCACACACACTCTATATTCAAGCATGTAAAGTCATAATCACATATGTGTACATTATACATCCAGAGGCACGAAGTAGACACGGTCACTCGCACATGCATACACAACGCGTAGGTGCACATTAGTGTATTCAGTGGCGGATCCAGGTGGGGGCACACCGGGCGCGCGCCCCCCTTTATTTTTGTCAAAACAAAAGAAATAAAAAGAACAAATGGGAGATGGGGGTGCGTGCGCCCCCCTTTAATTTTGTAAAGGGCCCCCACTTTATGAAATTCCTGGATCCGCCCCCGGTGCATTACATTCTCATCGATCTCCAGTAATAGTACATGTATAAGCACATCCAAAAATTGCACATAATTCATTTAATTCACCACTGCAGACTCACAGCCTCTCATGTTGCACCTTTTTCGTTTTCTTTTTCCTTTTTTCTTTTCCCACTCATTTCCATTTGTTGAATTCATTGAGTTAGTACAATACAAGTTGCAATGGCAAATTACCAATTCCTGTATGTGCTTCTTTATGCCTTTTTTTTTATTCTACAGCTACAATGTACCATCACTTTCAAGCACCTGCTTCAGATGGCAGACCCCTGAATTTTTTTCTCTATATAACTGGAAATAAGTTGACTATCGATTTCTTTGATTTTATTGCATTTGTTAAAATACTTTAAATAAAAATTATCATGATTATCATTCTTTACATTTATTATAAACATTTTTTGTTCAAAATACACTGTACATGTACCATGAATTATGTCTGATTTTCATGGAAAATGCTGAAATCAAATCAATCAATTATGTCAACAACAACAACAAAATAAGTGGGAGAGAAGAACTGTAGACTAAACATAATTTAAACTTTTTGAGCTGTACAAATTTTATGATCAGGTTATAAGGTCATATCTCTGTAATTATATTGGTGCTAGCAAGACTTCAGGAATACTGCGTGTATTGATGGTGCAAGATTACACTCCCAAGGTAAAAAGGACTTCAAAACATTTCTCACATTCCAATACTTTGATAGTCATGTCATATCTTTGGGTTTTTTTTTTTAAATCATCGATGTTTCACAGAAGAAAGTTTATTTTATTACGTCAGAAAGTAGCAGATCTAGAACAGATGGTTGTGACAAAAACACCAGAAATATTTATTCACACATTTGCATATGTTTGACAATCACATGAAAGGAGACATCTACTGTTAAACTGAAACATTTTGAAAAACAAACAAACAAATTTATCACACACACACACATACACACACAAAACAAAAACAAAGTGAACAGTTGCCTTATCATCAGATGTCTGTTCTGTGAACTGGTTGTAAAAATGCAACAATCCACTTTGGCACATGAAATGGAAACTGACTAAATTCTATTACCCCATATCCCCCCATCTCTCCCCCTCCCCCCCCCCCCCCCCAAAAAAAAAAGAAGAAAAAAAAAAACAGCTGAAAATGCAGGCCAGTTTTAGTGGAGTAATTCTAGGCCCCAGAAAATTACAAAAAGTGTCTCTGCTTGCATGTAAGTGAGCCCCACATTCATGTTTGCACAGAAAATGTAATCTAGACCACACAGTGGCATCATCCGTGCCATGGATACCTCTGTCTCCATCACTAGAGATGACGATGCCTTGTGAGGTGAACTGCTTACATCTGGGTTTTTCTCTCACAGGGCCTTGTGAAGTGGAGCTTCCATGTGTACATTGTGACAATCTTTTTGATATGATATATATGTGTTGGTCTTGATAAGGTGCAGAGATGCCTATAGGTACAATCTAGGATACTGTTTAAAGCTTTCTCCAGTTCAGCAAGGCATTCATCTAAAGATACTGTAAAACAAGGAATGTTCATGTGCATTTTAATTTCGCTAATTTCACCAGAGCCAAGATTCATAAAATTAAAATGCACATGAAAGTTCTTGTTTACACTATATGCATTGAATGCTAGAGGCAACTTGCGAAAATTTAATGCCATAAAAAAGGCAGTCGGCTCCAATTCGCAAAAATTTCATGCCGCGAAAATATCGTGTTCTACAGTAGGGCTAACATTAGATCATAAGGTGTCCAAATTCAAATCAAACTAAACTTTCTTAACCTGCAACAAGATGAAGACATGTATTATGAATTTCATTTCATTTCACTTGAGAGGCATCTAAGGCATCTAAAGGAGACTACAAAAAGGACTCTCATTCATGAATGTAATCAAATGGCCATTCTGGCTCTTTGGTGCAATCAGTTTGCAACAGGAGGTAATATTGAACTCATTAATTAATCCATTAATCTCTGTATTTTCCAAACAAAATTTGAGACAGAGAGTTGCTGCTTTGAGAAACTGGACGATGGCAGAATATTCCATGAAAAGTAAAGAAATCAGTCAAACTCTTTCCCACTCAAAGGCAGGTGTAAATGGCAGCCTGATCTAGAAACTTGATGCAGGCTGTACGAGCAATTTGTCATCCACAGATTAAAACAAAACAAAACAAAACCTTACATCCACAAGGACAAGGTATTGTTTACCTTGTTGACTAGATGACACATCTGCGGGGAAGAATCTTATAAGGTTACCAAGAACTACGGAAGAAAGGACGCAGGTGTCATGTTGCCCAACGGAGCGAGAGTTTTCATGCAGAGACATAGATCATCAGGACGCCCGATGGTATAGGCCTTCTTCTCTAGAGGCAATGAATCTCCTACAATTGCATCCTCCAAGCCGACCTCAATCTTCGAACACTGACTTCCTATCTTTGAACACCACTCGAGTGTAGGAGTTTGTCTTTAAACACTGAGTGAGTATAGGAATATGTCTCTTCACCACTGATTTAGCATAAGATCATGTCTTTAGAGTGTGTCTGTGAATACCAATCTAGTATAACAGTTTGCCTTTGGAGCTGAAACCAATATACATGTAGATTGAGTAAATGCAGCAATATTAGTAGAACACATCAGTGAAGTTGTAAGGAATTCTGATAATCCATTCAAAAGTTACAATGTATATGCCTGGTATACATTTTTAAAGTTTCAGTGCAGCCATCATACAGGATGGGAAGACTACTACAGTTCGTGATGTCACTTTTGTTCAACAACATACAGAAAATTTATAGAGAATTCCACAAAATTTATTATTCTTTTCTAATGAAAGGAACACACAGTCCTTTGACTTGTTACTGACCTATGTTTCGGGTAATATAATTCCCCCTGCTTTCTGAAAGAGGTATAAAGTGAAGTGCTCTTTCATTATGCTAGAAAAATGAAAACATGTTGAATTTTATTGATGTTTTTGAATATCACTGTCCATACGTGATGTCAGAAAGTGTGGTCATCCTGTCATCCAGCAATGGCAACATCAAAACTTTAAAAATTTAAAACTATTGAACAGATTTTCCTCAAACTTCCCTGATGTGGTCTACTAACATTGCTGCATTCCCTCAATTCATAGGTTTATCTGGGTTTTATTCTACTTAAAGCAGAAGAGTTTGTCTTCGAAACTAGTTGAGAAGAACAGTGTATCTATTGAATAGTGAGTGAGTATAGGCAGGGCTCAACATTAATGGTGGCCCAGTGGCCTGAAACCACTAAAAGTTGATGTTGGGCTACCAAATTTCCAAAAAGACTATCATTTTGTGGCCTGATCAGACATTTAAGATTCAAAATGGATTGTTGTGCTTCCACTCTTTTCTGGCCACTCCATTTTTTGTTTTTGTTTTTTGTTTTTTGCTACCAAAATTTTAGATCTAAAGATTTTAGAGGCCCAAATGGGCCATCAGGGAAAATAAGGTAGTGTGGGAGTATATCTTTGAACAGTGACTGATAGAACTATGTCTTTGAGCACTGATTGCGTACAGGACTATTTCATTAAACACTAAGTACATGTATATGAGGATTATGTCTTTGTCTAATGACAAAGGATAGGAGTATAACTTTGAACATTGACCAAGTATAAGAAGTATGTCTTTGATAACTTATTATGTATAAAAGAATAAGTCTTTGCTAACATATTATGTATAAGAATAAGTCTTTGAACACAGATGTAGTATAAAGTTAGCTACTGGACAGCCAAGTACTAGCCTTGCCTGGACTGTACTGCCCTGTTAGAAGAGCACACATAATATCGCTCCCTTTTCTGGGTCCTCTGTGTGAAATAACTTTCTCAGCAGGGGCATTCTGCTTCACTGTGCAACTTTGGGGTAGTTTTCTTCTTTTTCTCTTGACAGGGTCTTTCAAGAGTTGTCAAAATTCATGTGGATTTGTACTTTGCAAGGTTTGGCCAGCGTTGCACTTTTTCTCCACCGTACAATGCAGTTTTTCTTTCATTCCTCAATGTGTGTATATAAATTCAAGAAATGTGACACAATCCCTGAATCTCAATATCTGCACTTTGCCAAGGTGCGACTTGTGCTTACTGGAATTGAAAGAACCGTTAAAGGGACGGTACAGCATTGGTGGAGATGAGAATTGGGCTTTTAACTTTTTGTACGATACCAAGAAACCACTTATGAAATAGTACATTCCATAAAATTGTTAGAGGAATTCAAGGTTTAATTGATGAAAATCAGTTTTGGAAAACAAAGTGATCATAATACAAGAGACCCGGGGGTCTAGCGCTCACCTGAGTATCGCAAGTTCACCTTTCACGCAGTCACTAATCTACATTATTCACAGCTCTACTAAAATTTGACCAGGCATTCTCAAGAAGAAGATGAAAATGTACAATAAGGGCCCAAATTTTTTAAGATTCCTTAATTTGGGGGGATTGGGGCCCCCTGATGCCCTCTGGGTGGGGCATGGTACCCATTTGATAAATTGAGATCCTGACCCCCTAGGGATGCTAACTGCCAAGTTTGACGAAAATCCATCATGAGGTTTTCAGGAAGAAAATGAAAATGTACAGGCCCCCATTTGGACCTTCCCAACCCCCCCCCCCCCCCCCCCCAAGAGGGGCACCCCTGGATCTGCTATGAACAAACTTGAAACTACAGTCATTAATGTACATTGTACTCACTCATAGTATTATCTTAGCTCTATAACTCCTGATTCTATAAAGAGAAGATTTTTAAAGATTCCTTCATTTTGGGGGTTTCGGGCCCCCCTGGGGGCCCCCTGGGTGGGGCATGGTGCCCATTTTAACAAATTGCGATCCTAACCCCCTAGGGATGCTACCTGCCAAGTTTGGTGAAAATTGGTCATTGGGTTCTCAAGAAGAAGATGAAAATGTACAATTTAGGCCCCATTAGGACCCTTCCCCACCCCCCTCCCCTGGGTCCCAAGGGGGGCACCCCTGATTCTGCCATGAACAAACTTGAAACTACAGTCATAAATGTACTAACTCATAGTATTACCTTACATGTAGCTCTATCACTTCTGGTTCTAGAGAAGAAGATTTTTACAGATTCCTTAATTTTGAGGGGTCTGGGCCCCCCTGGGGGCCCCATTGGGGGCCCCCGGGGTGGGGCATAGTGCCCATTTTAACAAATTGAGTTCCTAACCCCCTAGGGATACTACCTGCCAAGTTTGATGAAAATCGGTCTTGGGGTTTTCAAGAAGAAGATAAAAATGTGAAAAGTTTATGCACGACGCACGACGCAAGACGCACGACGCACGCCGGACGACGCACGATGCACGACGGACGCCGGACAAAGGGCGATCGCAATAGCTCACTTGAGCCTTTGGCTCAGGTGAGCTAAAAAGGTGGGTCCCATGCACCTTTTATTAGGATCGCTCTGTTTTGGATATCTCAGCCATTTCAAAACCTATTTTCATCAAATAAATGTTGGATTCCTCTTGGAATTACATGTTCTTTCACATTTCATAAAATATTTCTCATTATCTCACCAAAAATGTTAGAAACCTCATGTTAGGTCTAAACCAAAACTATACGATCCCTTTAAGTTTTCACTGCGTAGGACTCATATACAGTGTGAGACTCCATTTCTCCTATCCCACTTTTTGGCTAGAAATCTCCTTTGAGGCCATTCTCTCAAAATCTCCTGCTTGATGCTGAATTTCTGCTGCATGAGCTGCATGTCTCCTGTTGAAGGTGCATATTCTCCTGCATGAATTTAGCTTTCTCTCACCCAACTCTACTTTTGTCCCATATGTTCAATAATTATGCTAAGATAGCACCAGAGAACATCTATAAATATTTGGATGCAAGGGATGCCGCGCTTTGCGCTCATGACGTGCACTATGAACCCATGATATTGTGCTCATGTTTCGCGCTATCAGAGTCTCCTGTTTAACAAACTGGAGACCAGGTGGGAGAAATGCTTGGGGTTGGAGTCTTCGGTACAGCAGTACAGCAGTAGCATCTTATCCAACAGATATAATACAAATGTGATATTAAAGATAATTGTTATTGTGTTGTCACTCTAATTTTATGAATATTTTTCTTCAGAGAAGAAAAGACAATATACTCATGATTTCTTTGGAGGCCAGTGGTTGAAGATTACACCCCTGTAATATCACTGTTGTTAATAAAAACTGATTACATTTAACCTTACGAGTCCCCTTACCCACTCTATCCCAATAACTGTCTTTATCAACATTTCCTCATCCACACTACAACAAAATTACCTTTATTTTCTGGTCAAATGAGATTGGTTAAATACGTGAGCAATGGCAATTGTGGCAGATAATCCAGCGTGCTGTAGCAACATTGACTACCATGATCGACCAGCACGCACACAGAGACACATGCACATGGACACAAAGACACTGACAAACAGACAGACAGACAAACACACATGTACACTTGAGATGAGGAGGTACAAAGACACAAAGACTTTATACTGAGAAAACTGAGGTAACTGACCGAGTTTAACCCCCATAGAGGAGGACATGCTACAAAAAAAAAGGCAATTCAAGTAACCAAGACAGATTCATCTGCATGCACAAACCCTGCATCGTCACCGGTAGCATGACAAGGAGTACTCGAAAACTCCTCCTCTACCTCCTCCTCCTCCTTCCATGCAGCGACGTGACTGATAAAACATCACGTCTTTGAAAGCGCAATGCTCTCACGGTAAACGCACAAATTACACCTACTTACTGCTGCACAGTTGGTACTGCATGACTTTCACTCTAATGACTGGGCCTGAATTTCTGCTGATGTAAGAAATGATGTGACTCATTCAATTAAAAAGAACTCAGTTCTTTCCAAGACTCACAAGTCACTACTTAAGGGACAAGTTCACCTTAAAGGGAAGGTACAGTATTGGTGGAGATGAGAATTGGGCTTTTAACTTTTTGCGAGATACCAAGAAAACACTTATGATATAGTACAGAGCATACCATTTTAAGAGGAATTCATAGTTTATTTGATGAAAATTGGAATTAGAATGACTGAAACATCCAAAAACATAATTAACATTTACATTAACATAATTAATAATAAAAGGTGGGTCCCACACTTTATTAGAATTGCTCTGTTTTGGATATCTCGGCCATTTCAAAACCAATTTTCAACAAATAAACATTGAATTCCTCATGAAATTACATGTTCTTTCATATTTCATAAGAAGTTTCTCATTATCTCACACACACAAAAAAAAAAATGTTAGAAACCTGAAATTAGGTCTCAACCACAACTATACAATCCCATTGATATACATGTGGATTGAGTGAATGCATCAATATTAGTAAAACACATCAGTGAAAGTTTTAGAAAACTCAGACAATCTATTTAAAAGATATGTATTTTTCAAGTTTCAGTGCCGCCATTGCTGGATGTGATGACTACTGCAGTTTATGATGTCACTTGTGCAGAAGGATTCAAAGAAAATATACAGAAAATTCATCATATTTTCACTTTTCTCGCATAATATACCCACACTTGACTTGCCTCTTTCAGAAAGCAGGAGATATGATATTACCCTTCACAGTAACAAGGAGAGGGAATGCGTACTTTCTACAAAATTGAAATTTTGTGGAATTCTCTTTAAATTTATTTTCTTTATATTTTCTTTATATCGTTCTACGCATGTGACATCACACAACAGTAGTAGCCTTCTTATCCAGCAGTGACTGAGCAGAAACTTTGAAAACTCATAACTTTTGAATAGATTGTCCAATTTCCTCAAGCTTTCACTGATATGTTGCATGCTGTAAATATCATTTGGGCTGGCTCATATAACTAATGAGCCTTCAGCAATGAGGCTTTCATTGCTTGACCAAGCTTTGGTTTGTGTTGCACTAATTGCATGTTACGGGTACAACAGGTACAACTCAAGATTTAAAAAAAAAAGTTGTTATCAAATCCTATAAATTGCAGTCATATTTGAAAAATTAGTGCATGTGCTGGGAAAGCTGGTTTAGATGGAATATTCTAGCTCCTCAAGTCACCTTGACATTGGTTTCGTTGATTTTTTTTCATATACCTGTCTGTAGTTTATTATTTATTCTCTTATGTATTTTCTGAGGGTCCCATACCGTATAAGCTTTGCTTTTTAGTGGGACCCTCCATTTCTATTCCCATCCTTGTACTATGCATACTTTGTATGTATATACCTTAAAAATGCAATTATGTTGTTACTCATGATCACATGTATTTTGTTAATTTACATTTTTGAAATTATTACAAATATGTTTTCTTAATGCATTGTATACAAATTTCCCTGTTTATTTAATGGAAATGAAAAAATAAAGCTGAAAGTTGAAAACCTTGATGAGTCTGACTTAATGATGTTCATCCCCATCTATATAAAGTTTGAGTCAAAATTGGTACATTGATTATCAATTGTATCTTTCTGAAGATCGAAAAAGATTCCGACAGAGAAACATCTTTAAACTATTTCAGCCCACTACCTCAAAATTCCACTGATACCATACATTGCTGGTGAACAGAGCTTCTGAATATTCACAAGACAACGATGTCTCTTGATATTGTTATTAAACCTCTTTATAATAATTATACTTGACTTCCCTTTCTCCTAATATATCTTATCTTTCTAATCTTGAATTTTCAAATTTGATATTTCTAAAGCTCACTTTATCACAAAGCTGTTGTTGTTTACAATTATGTATGTGTGTGTGTGCTGTTTACTTTGATTTATTGATTGTTAAGTGGCCTTTCGCAATGCTTTGAGTACCCAACATCCTTCAATAAAATCAAGACACTCATCAATATTTGATAACAATTCTGACACAAGCTTATAGTTTTGGTTTACATTTTCTAATTGACAAAACTACACAAAAGTAATGAAATATCACAATAATTCCTACAAAATTTATGCACCAACATTGTCGCCAAAATTAATCTTCAATCTTCCTTTATTTTTTTTTTTTTGTGTGTGTGCACTCATCAGATTGTGTTTGTCATTTATACAACAATAATTATTTATATAAGGGATGGACATTACACATTATCAAGATGTTATCATGCAGAATGCCAAAGAGTTGGCAAATATGAGTTGAGTTACTCTTGAGCACGCACAATTTCGCCAAATCAAGCACCCCAAGAGTCGTAATTGACCCGGGTAAATGTGCCTAAAGATCTTGGTAAACACAGCAGTCTGTCTCATGCAAGATAATATTTAGATATCCAAGAGCAAATGAGACAAAATTCCACTCCCCTGGTGGCACCAAACAGAAATGTGAACGAGGAATTGTTGGTTTCAATGTCAATAGTTTTTAAAGGTCAAATAAATATTTACTCAAGGGCCACACAATTACTTCAGCTTTTGTTATCATTCAGAATTCAAGAACTGCAGTTATGCATCATAGAAAGAAACAAGGAAATTTCACAGGGCTCTCGTGTGAAAGCAAATCTTTTTTGTGCTCAAATCTAAGCGTGTCTGCTTGCATTAGCACTGCCGAGGCGTCAGGGAAAGTTTTCTGAACCCATTTTGGAAATGCACCAAGAGAAACATCTTTACCCACTTTCCGGTCAAGTAAGTAAACTTGATTCAACACAAACATGTTGAGCAATTGTGATATTTCATTGTTCAAATAGGACTCACTACGAAATATCAAAGTCAAACTCAACAATGTAAGTATAAGTTATCAAAACAGTTTATTTGCATAAATGCTAATTCAAAATGATTTGTACTTTCTAGATAAAAATGTATGCCTCTAAAAACTCCTAAAAATATGATATTGATTCAGATTCTACATCCTCTACCCTTTTTAGTTGCTCAATAGAGAGACAATTATCCTCAGAAAATATGTTTTAAGCCTACCATCACAGAATTTTCCTTATTGACAGAGCAAGACTAAAATGAAATGTTTCGGTGCCCCTTATTTTATAACTGGTATGAGTACAGGCTATTTCCGTCTGAAAATCCCATCAAATTACACATAGAGCTTTTTTCTTTTGAACTAGAATACAGACACCTTTTCTGAATATATGCTGAAAGAAAAAATGCAGCAAACTTAAAATGGATGAATAGCTACCATTCCAGTGAAAATGATTGAAAGAAGTCTTTTTCCCTCCATTCTCACTCTCTAATTACTCCATCAGAGAACATAATAACCTGCCCAAACTTCCATCAAACTTTCACCAAACTGTAAACATTCTTACCATGATCACATACTGCCTAAATACTGAATCGCTGTTTGGAAAATAATGCATAGAAGTCCGGGACCACCCGTGGTGGTGGCCCACACCTGCCTGGTGCATTAGAAATTACAACATGACCAAGCACCCTCCCTTTTTCAATTCTCTCACCTTTCATCTGTATGACCACTCAGAAGAAACCAGTTCACCTCCATGAGTTAGAGTGAGACTGTCTTATGCTAGTGACACATTTAACATGTAGGTTACAAAAGTCAAAAGCCAGTCTTACTTCACATTGGGCGATGGAAATTTCTATGGATGGTTCAGCATGGATATACCTCAGGTGGTAGAATAGTTGGCATTTTTTTTTTTTTCATTAGAGATACTTTAGTTTTCCCAAGGAGGTACTAGGCGAGCCTAGTACCTCCTTGGTTTTCCTCACTGCAATGAGGACACAATAAATGCACAAGCCAGGGGCAGATCTAGCTTTTTTCCAAGGAGGGGGTTCAGGGGCTGAGCTGGGTATTGTGAGGGAGGGTAGTGACAAAGCCCGAGCTGGCGAAGCGAGCGGGGGGGGGGGGGGGGGGGGGGGGGGGGGGGGGGGGGAGTGTGTGGGAGGGTGGTATCCCCTACGATGGGGACTTTTTGTAAAAATGGAGTACGTTTATAGAGCATTTAAATGAAATTTCTAGGGAAATAAACCTAGTAAAAAAAAAATCACTGCGAAGGACTATAATAACTTATGCAAACTATTCATTTTACTATAAGTACAGACAGAGTGAGAGAGCCACTCTCACTTTGCCATTCATCTGAAATGCATTCATTAAAAGCTAAAACATAATTGCACTGTTTGAGCTATAACAATTATTCTTATATTACTAGAAAGCATAGAAGAAAAGGAAAAATGTAGGGTTTACTAAAGGTATGTTCCACAGGGCACACTCAAGGACGCGAAGCTACCATCTATACGCTAAATTTACTCATAAGTAAATATTAGTGTATAGAAATAATAATGAAATATGTTAGTGTATTATAGCCCCATCAGGGGCAAAAATTTTGCATTTTTAGTTATGAAATTGACAACTTTTAGACAAGAAAAGTGTCGGGGGGGGGTGGTTGGGGTTTAACCCCCCCGCCATCAATATGCCACTAGAAGATTGGTCACCCACCATACACTTTCAAATTGCATATACAGGTGTAATGCTTGGGGTAGAGATGGTGCTTCCCTGCTGACCATTTCATTTGATAGCCGGTGTCTTGACAATAAAAAAGTCTTGGCAATGATTTTCAGACAGGGTGTTCAGACACACACAAAATTGACACCAAAACAATAAAGCTATATGATGGATTTATGTGTCTGAATGCTGATTAATGAAACATTGTTCAATGACTTGCCTCGCGGGGACATGGGGACAAGTCCCAGTGAACATTCACATTATGGTTTTGAGGGGAAAGTCCTGCAGTGTGGGACGATCCCCACAATGTAGGGACCAATGTAACGCAGGGACAGAGTTACATGTACACAGACAACTGAACTAATTAAAGATGCCCCTTTCATGCTCGGCAAATTTCACCAGAGCTTACCCGAGATCTCTTGCTTGACACTGCATAATGAAAGGCATGGCTGATGAACTCCTGGGTAAAATGGCGCATAACTTTTTCAGAAATCTCACCCTCAAACCATCCCTGATAAACTCGCAGGTGTCTCCGAGATCTCTGCGGTGCACCCGGGTGAAAATGTAACTTGAAAGGCATCGCGATGAAACTCACGGGTGAAAAGCGAAGGTCAGCATGCCAATCAATGTCTCGCGGGCCATTCGCGCATGCCCCATAAAATGTACTTGCACTGCAGAAGAGCAGATGAGAATAATTCAAGCGGGCAAGCTAATTTGCTAGTAAGTAGTACGAAAGAAATTTCTTGCAGGTGTTCCCCATTTGATTCACCATCGAATTTCCCAGGTAATCACCTAATTGACTAGCATGAAAGCAGCATAACAGATACAGAGATATACAAAGATACACAGAGAACAGGTGAGTCACAGAGAGGGAGAGATGACATATAGCTAACTACTAGGAGAAATAGATGAGTAGATATATAATGGTGTGAAAAGAGGAATACATAAATAGATACATAATGAGACAGTTAGAAACAATGATAGCACAGACAGATAGAAAGTGTGAAATAAACATAGATCTAAAAATGTAAATAGAAAGGAAAAATAAGAATTGAATGGTAAAAATAGTGAAATAACAGAAAGAGAGAGGGGGACAGAAGGAAAAAGATTCTAGCATCAACAGAGGGTTGTTGTGGTTGTTTGTTTGTTTTTTTTTTAAATCTGGGAATATGTACTACTACCAGCTGTTTGACAGAGCTATTTTAGGAATCACTGAGTTGTGTTAATGGACATTTATCTCTGAATGTAGCCCAAGATGTAGTCATTCAATTATTTCTGGTTTTGAATAAAAGTTAAATGACTGTGCAAATAGTAATCCACACAGATGCTCCTAAGGGCTCAAATCTCATTTATCACTTTAACAATGCAATCCCCTGATGCCTGTAATGTAAGCTTGCTTGTGGTTGTCTTGTTTGCGGTCATGCTTGAGCACCGATGAGCGCTGTCTCCTGTTGTCGCCAGCGGGATACCTGTCTCTTCTGTCACATTCTCAATGAATGTTGCAGATCGCCTACTGCAACCCTTTCAGAACTGGTGGCCAGCGAGTATACCCTTTCACTTTTTTCTTCCAAACTCCTCCAAATTTTATGGGATTACGGGTTGGGTTAACATTTGTTGAAACTTCTGTAGTTAAATTTGTGATACAACTTTCGAAGAGCCACTTAAAACCTTTCACCATCACCCCCACCCCAGAAAGAGAGAGAGAGAGTACAATAAGTGCTCATGAGGCAGAGAATAGAGTGACATAGGACACTTTCAGACATACCGACTTCTTGTATATTCATACAACAAATGGATATAATACAATGTATTGATATGAGTCCATTCAGATGTATCACCCCTTTATTTGATAATTGTATAGGAGTATTCAGGCATCATAATGAGTCAAACTTTCATGGGAAGCTCATTATAATTACGTACAAGCCTCTCTGTTGGGCAGAACGAACTTTGAGCGGGCTTTGCGCTTCATGCTTATACTTTGTACTGGATTCATCTGTAGTAGAGGTTGGGCCCTAAGCATGCATTGCAAATAAGCCCCGCCTACTTATACGATGTACGGATACACAAGAGCTTTCAAACAAACAAAAAAAAAAAGAAAAAAAGAAAGCCATGTGGTACAGCATAATTGTACGATACAATGCTCAAAACACCATTTTGAAAAATGTGCTATAATGAAACGATGTATCAACATGAGGGCATTCAGACTGGAAAAAAATGTGCTTTATCCATACGTCGTATATCGTTACGAGAACTCTCTCGTCTGAAATAGGGATCGGATAGTATCTAGGGCATTGAATCATGATTTGATTGAAGGATTTTAAGCTTGAGATGGAGTAGGTGTCTGAGAACTCTGATTGGGTTACTACAACCTCTGCCAACCAGGGACACAAGATCCAGTTTGGTGGTTGCTACTGAGTCTCAGAAGAGATTCAAACATTCTGAGCCGGTTAATGATATCATCAATGAGCTCTCCTGAGGGAGCACTATGTAAATCTGTTGCCTGAGGGAACCTGCTAAAGCATGCGCAAAGTCTATTGGGATATAAGAATCTTGCAGGGAACAGGAATATAGGTCATTTTTGCACACAAGAATTATTGGCTTTTGGATTGCAAAGCAAACTATCAGTATCAATATCACTCATTGCAGATCACACATTAGTGAAAAAAAAATTCCCTTGGCTTCAAGGAAAGCACTCTATCTCTGAACTGCATAGGCCTTAAGTTGAGTTTACACCATGTTCCCGGCAACCGTGGCAGCCCCGTTTCAGGCTTATCAAGATTATCATTTAGTCTCTTTTTCATGTACCTGAAGAGTATGACATTGGTAAAGCACACATGAAAAATGATTTCCACACTACACTACAAGGGGAAGGCTAGTAACTGATCAGTGGGAATCAGTGGAAATGCTGGGAGATGATTGTTCCAATCCTTATGGGATTCATTCAAGAGTACATTATATATCTACTGTTGTGTGAAAATTATTTGCTTCAGAATGGTCTCATATTCAAGTAATGTGCAGTTTAATGTTTCCAGGTAAGCGTCCCTGGTCAGTGACGGGGCATTAAACTGCACATTACTTGAATATGAGACCATTCTGAAGCAAATAATTTTCACACA
The DNA here is from genome assembly GCA_033980235.1 of Diadema setosum. Lineage (NCBI taxonomy): Eukaryota > Metazoa > Echinodermata > Echinoidea > Diadematoida > Diadematidae > Diadema > Diadema setosum. Next base: position 3,518,885 of record CM067066.1, read on the forward strand.
ACAATAGATATACAATGTACTCTTGAATGAATCCCATAAGGATTGGAACAATCATCTCCCAGCATTTCCACTGATTCCCACTGATCAGTTACTAGCCTTCACCTTTATTTAATACACTGAGCCTTTTGACTACCTAGCATATCACTGTGCAGTATGTGCTGGTGAAGTACAGCCTAGTATGCTTTGGCGTCATTTGTTTGTTTGTTTGTTAGATTGTTGTTTATTGTGGTGTGAGAATGGTTCAAGTAAAGCACCTTTGTCAATCTTCATAACCAAGGCCTACAATGCATTGACGGAAAAATGCAATAACTCATGTATCACAAAAATAAAAGAAACAATCCCACAAAATAATGTCATGAGCAACTGCTATAACAAGAACCGCTCAAATGTTTGTGTGGTGATATGACTTCAAATATTGTGAAAGAAGTGGCAGCGAAAGTGTGACTGCCCCACATGTGACATATCGCATCCTTACACGGTCAGTTGCAGGCCGACAGAAGGATAAAAATTGAAAACCTCTTTTGAAATTTTTGAAAGCATAGATTAGTCATCCCATGTGGACAAGAAGAAGACCAGTTCTACTAATGGGGTAATTTGCTAACTCAACCAGTTGCTGCATAAAGATGGTGAAGGTCACGAAAGGTCACTGAAGCTTTCTCTAGTAGCAATTAAAACGTCGCCCTCTCTCTCACCGCAAGAGGAGAAAACAACAGCATTAAAGGGAACCAACACCTAGCAAGAACTTTCTTTTCGCTCTGCAATAGACACAACACTTACAAACCTAGCTTCTTGCATCTTGAAGAGAAGCCAAATGCTCCTGAAAGAGCATCAGTGGACCCCATGATTTAGAAGTATGTAACGAGGAAAGACAAAAGTCATGCCCTGAATTGTATTTATGTTTGATAAATTCCATAAATGCAATCAATTCTGCATTGGTTTTCTTCTCATAGAAGTTGTAGTCATGCTGATGACATTTCAGTGACATGTGTCTTTAAGTTTAAACCGACTAAACTAAAGTCTTTTTTAGCCTGGAGGTTCCCTTTAATGTATAAAGGCCCAGCTATTCTTTGGATTTACTTCCTAATGGACCCCTATAATCAGATCAGTGCCAGCAAATTGTCTGGATTCACAATACTCTGATGAAATGGAGAAAGGGCTTTGCATTCAGAGATTTCATTTCTTCATCTCTCCGACACAGTCCTCCAGCCACACAAAGCTTTCCACCTTGTCTTCAAGGGAATTTTACTTGTGCGCACCCGTGCACGGCACTAGACAATGTTTGCGTCAATACCCCGCCCTGATAATCACATGCTTTAGATCACTGCAGTGTGCATTAAATATAGATGTTTTTAACACATTAGAGGCAACAATAACTAGTATGAGAAAGTAGACCACAAATCAATGGCACACACTGGAAAATAAGCACATGCATGTAAACATTCATGAAAGCTTTTCATGAAAGGGTTTCTGGGTTTTGTGTGGACTAAAGGACTAAAATGGACTAAAATTTAATTATATCAATAGTGTCATCGGGGCCTTCTAATCATATCACTTACACAATAAGTCTGCATTTTTCATTGAACATCTTTCCCTCATTCTATCTCTCTTTTCTGTGTGCATTCTGTCTTACTCTCTTTCTCTCCCTCTCTTCTCTTTTATCATTCTTTCTCATGCTCCATTAAATCTTTGCTCACAAAAAATGGGTGTCATATGAGTTCGTCTTATAAGAAATTACAAAAATCACCAAGGGTCTTTTATCCACAAAGTTCTGGCAATTTTGGCCCAGGCATATGAAAACAAGCTCATCAGGAAGTGGAAGGAGCAGTAATGTAGTAATGGATTCCATATATTATATCCAGTCAGAACTGACTTTGAGCATACTCAAGCTGCTGAGGTAATGAGGATATTTGAGCCATTATTTACCATTTGCAGATGAAACATGAACCCAGCTTTAGTACTTCAAAATAGTTCTAAAATGTGTGTTAGAGATAGAAAAAAAAGTAAAAATGTTAATCATTATTACCAATGTTAGATATTGTTAAATATAAGAAATGTAAACAATAGTTATGATAAAATTGTTTCTAGAATGAACCCTCTACAGTTATGGTTTATTGAGAAAAATAGTGATATTTCTTTTTCATATTTTAGGCTTTGTTGCAAAATTTTTATGTGGTAGGATGTTTTATGATACAACTGACCTACACATTATATGCATCAAATGTGATAACTCAAGCATTTATTAAATCAGTGCTCCCAATAGTAAACAATACCTTTAATGATGCACACTGTGATTTTGCCTATCCAGGAAGTAATACAGAATGAAATATGACAAGAAGCAAATTCAACACATTGATTCTTGCCTACACACTTTGACGTCAGCAGGCCAGATGTTCTGACAGTTTGGAGCTTTTCTGTCAAAAGATTTCAAAGAATTTGTTAAGTTAGGGTTTAGAGTAAAAGATAGTGGGTAATTTTCATCCGATCATTTCCCAGTGATGGCTATACAGTCAGGTAATTCTTACAAAAACTTAGAAAAGCACTCAGAGAGCACAGACCTCTGCCAAAGCAAGCAGCGTTTTTCCATCCATAAATGATGCTGAAATTTTGCCTGATTGCCCATCCCCCCCCCAAAAAAAAAATGATAAAAGAGCCTTGTGTTTATCTCATCAGCTTTCGTGCTGCGCAGCGCCTTGAGCAGAACACATGCGCTGGAGTGTGTATGCAAACCTCAAATACATGCAGTTTGAACTCCCAAGTTCATTGACCCTATTTGCCAAAAGATAAAAAAACCCTAAGAAATTCATAAAATTCCTTGATCATTACCAAAATTATTCATCTGTTCCTTGTGTCATTATAAACTTTCCCTGTAAGTTTCATCCAAATCCATTCACAACTTTTGGGTTATTTCGCAAACAGACAGACAAACCAATGCCGGCACAAACATAACCTCCTTGGCGGAGGTATGTAAATATTTATGAGCATCCATGTAGTGACAGCCAACAAATCTAACTTATGACAGAGATTAAGATGATACAAGTATACAATAAAGTACTAAAAGATACAGATGTACTGTGTTAATGATAATGCATTTTTATCAATGGCATAACTGTTATCAAAACTTAGGAATTACTTCTTTCAGTTGTTATCTCGTGGATGTGAAACACACCTGCCAGTGAGCCCACGCAAAACTTGTATACCTTGGAGTGAAATGAATTAACCAAGAGGAAAGAGAAGACGGGATGCGAGGGCTTGAATGTGAATAGATTCTCCTGCATCAGGTATATTAAGTTTCCATTCCACCTCCCAGGTGCACAGTGGTCGAAAATTCTGAAATGGAAATCGGGATTATCTCTTTTGCAGCATCCTTTCACTTTCAAACATAGAGAGAATGAAGTATGGTGCAGCACTTAAGAAAAAAAAAAATGCCCAAAACAAAGGCTAAAATTGACCAGAAGAAACACAAACAGCCTCAAACAAATGCATGTCTCGTTCGAACTGACACATGTGAAAACAAGAAATCCCCCTGGAAAGATATCTAGTACGCTCTAGTATCACTCACAGAGCAAAGAAAGGGATCCTCCCCCCCCCCCCCCCCCCCCCCCCCCGACAAAGGTGTAAATTCTTTTCTCCTTCTTTAACGACAACAGCCACAACAGAATGTATAATACCAACACAAACTTCACCAACAAAAGACAATTCAAGACTTGAATAGAGAGCCTGACCATCAAGTTCTATTTCTTGAAGATCCGACTTGATAGTTGGGTTCTTTTTTCTTCCCTTTTTAAACCCAGGCATTCTGAATTGTTCAAGGTAAGCAAAGTATTTTGGCTAGCCTGGCTATGAGGAGGGATAAGTAGGACTTAGCACCCCTCTGATACCCTTTTTATGGCCTTTTGTCCCCACATTGACTCCACATCTCCCAGAGCCAATGCGAAAACTCAAAGAGCAATGAAAAAGGGGTTTAGCCATGAGAGCTAACAAAAAGTTTGCTGGATAAAAGGTTCTCACCTGGATTATCCCTATCCATATAATCACTTGGGAATGAAGGGAAGTACATTTGGGGGTTAAAGGAATTTTTTTTTACTTCCCCCTCGAAAGCATGGTCTCTTATACATGTTGGGTTTTAAGTCTAACATTTTTTAAAAACAATTCAAAGCTTTAATAACAGTAGCAACAGATAATAATGTGATCCATACATGGTTGATCAGAAGAACTTCAACCCATGTAGTTAATGCTTCAGTTGTGTCACTGACATTCAATGTTGATGTACATCTACATGGTATGTATATAGTGCAATACAACATAAAAGATGGAAGCAAATGAAGAGTTTGTTTGCAAAAACCGATAAGTCCATTTTTGAAGATTTTGAGGCACGGTCTCTGTCATAAAGTACAAAATAATACCTTTTAAATGATATATTGGTCACTACATATAAAGGTATATTTTTGAAGTTATGGTCAAAAGAAGCAAAAATTTTCTTATTATTCTCTTTATTTTTCTTGACCTTTAATTGCAAATATCTCCATTTGACAAATATGGACTTATCGGTTTTTGCAAACAAACTCTTCAAATGTTACTTTGAGGTTGCAGCAGTATGATGACAATGGTGATTGTGATGATGATGCCTTTGTTTCATAAGCTATAACATTTCTGAACATTTTATCACAGAAATGTCATTGGAGCCATCTTTTCAGACAAATATATATCACAGTTTTAGATGGTCATACACCTTAACCCGTTGAGGACGAGTCCCGAGTATACTCGGACAGGTGTCTATGGGAAATGCGTGTTGTAGCAAAATTAAACCATCCTCAATGGGTTAAAGAACTCGCCCGTGATATTTCATGGCAATAAGACCCACCATGTCATAGCCTGCTGACTATTCACATTTAATGTGAACTGTCAACAGGTTATGACTTAGTGGGTCTTGGTGGGCCAAATATTAATAATATTTGGTATGGATTTTGTGATAATGACAGGACAATCATTTCAGGTGACAGCCAAGCTGCAAAAGCTGCCTATAATTTGTCCAAAAAAGTTTGCTCTAAAGAATGTCAGCTCTAGGGCCAACCTTAGGAATTTTCTTCCAGGGCAGAGATATGACACCCCAAATTACAGTTTAAAAATCACACAGGAGCGTATTGAACCATAAAATCCAAATCAAATAAGTCCATAGCAGCTCTCCGCTCTCCGCTGTAAAGCGGCTAAGCTTTTCTTCAAGACCTGTGTGACAAAGAAGAATGAGTTTGCCAAAATCCCACCTGCAGGAGAAAAAAAATGGAGCTGTGAAAACCGACTCCTTCTCTAATAATCTGCCAAACAAATGTCAACAAAAGCCTGCAATTGAGTTATTGAGTGCAAATGTGATTGGTTCTGGCTCGTGGAAACACTAGCTACTCTTTTACTCTTTCAGCTAAACACAAACTTTAAAGGGTGGGGCTGGTTATATTGGACATCCCTTGTACTGGGCATAGTTATTTCTCTCTAGTTTTGTTTTGTTTTGTATGCAATCATTGGCATGATTCAAACAATTATAAACAGTTACAAGTCAAGATCCCTTCAGGACATTTAATGCACAATAGCTTGACTATGATATGATTACTCTGCTATTCCAGGGTATAAATTTCATCAGCCTGCTCTCATGTTCTACTTGTCATCACACCATGTTGTGAGAAATATCTTGCTATCTGGTGGTGTCATTTCCTCATGTTTCACAGTCATTACTCACGTGCTTAAAGGATAAGTTCACCTTCATTAACATAAGGATTAAGAGGATGCAGCAATATTAGTAGAACACATCAGTGAAAGTTTGAGGAAAATTGGACAATCGACGCAAAAGTTATGCATTTTTATAACTTTTGTGTTGGAACCGCTGGATGAGGAGACTACTAAGGCTTGTGATGTCATATGAGTACAACAGTATAAAGAAAATGTAAAGAAAATTCAACATATTTTCACTTTTTTCGCATAATAAAAGAGCACTTGACTTGCCTCTTTCTAAAAGCAATGGGAATAATATTACCCTTAACATATGTCAGTAACAAGTCAAGGGAATGTGTACTTTTTTGAAAAGATGAAATTTTGTGAAATTCTCTTTATATTTTCCTTATATTGTTGTACGCATGTGACATCATACACTGCAGTAGTCTTCTCATCCAGCGGTGACTGCACAAAAACTTCAAAAATTCATAACTTTTGAACGGATTGTCTGATTTTCCTCAAACTTTCAATGATGTGTTCTACTAATATTGCTACATTCTCTCAATCCTTATGTTAATGAAGGTGAACTTGTCCTTTAAAGAATATTGTCTGATCAGTTAAAATTATCACACTGTTTACAGGTGTACAGGTATGATTATGAAAGATGAGCAAATTGTAAGTCCATGAAATATATATCACAGGGACTCTACAGCAGTCGAAGCTTGCTCTCTTGAGCCAAAAATGAAGTATCCTTGAGAAACTTCACACACACACACACACACACACATGAACTTAAAAGAAATGTGAATCACTACTGTTCTTCTCAACTTGCCAACACAACAAGACAAAAACTGTTCACATCAAATTGACTTGCATTGATGTGTCTGTTCCATTTAATTGCATAGTATCATATCATGTAGATGAAGAGATGAAAATTTTTCTGCCTAGTTTGAGACTCATTCTCAAGAGCCATAACTATAAGGACTCACTAGCTGTCCTTTAAAGACCTAGTAGAATGGGTATACTGTGCAATAGGAATATGCTGCCCAATTCAGGTTTTGGAGAATCCCCATTATGAATTGCAGTTTTACAGCTTTATCACTGATCTCCATGGAAGTACACATACAGCAGAAGAATTGTGACTGAGGTCGAGCGTTACCAATGAACATATGCTTCGACCAACATATTCACTGATGGACAATTCTGCTCTAGTGAACCTGTGCTACTCATGGATTTTGAATGTACCCCAGTGAGTAGCATATAGTCAAAAGATCAAATCAATCTGGCCACTGCTTCTCTCCCCCATGAAACCAGGTCTTTAAAGGAAACCCAAACCCAAAGAGAAATGTGGATTCCGTGAAAGCAGAAACATCACAAGAACTCATCAGTGAAAGTTTGAGGAAAATCAGACAATCGATGCAAAAGTTATGAATTTTTGTTGTTTTTTAATTTTTGAAGTTTTGGTGTTGGAACTGCTGGATGAGGAGACTACTAGAGGTTATGATGTATGTGTAGACAACAGTATAATGAGACTACTAGAGGTTATGATGTATGTGTGGACAACAATATCAAGAAAATATAGAGGGAATTCCGCAAAAATTCATTTTTCATGAAAATTACACATTCCATCAACTTGATACTGACATATGTTAAGGGTAGCAATTATTCCCCTTGCTTTCTGAAAGTGGTTAGTCAAGTCTCTTTCATTTTGCTAGAAAAGTTAATTTTTGTGGAATTCCCTTTACATTTTCTCTATATTGTTTTCAACAATGACATCATAACCTCCAGCAGTCTCCTCATCCAGCGGTTCCAACACCAAACTTTAAAAATTCAGAACTTTTTCATCAATTGTCCAATTTTCCTTAAACTTTCACTGATGTGTTCTACTAATGTTGCTGCTTTCACTCAATCCACATTTCTCTTTGGTTTTGGTTTCCTTTAAGTAACATTCGGCGTTACAAATCAGTCTCTACATATGTGGACTGCAGAAGACCAGGGAAAAGAAACGGCTCTGATACTGAAGTCCCTCATGACTTGAATTACCCCAAGTGCACTGGGTCGTTTTGAAAGGAAACTGTACACTTCATGGGGCAAAATCCCTGCCACCCATCATTCTTGCCACGTAATTAGGTGACACAATTTGAAAGGAACTAGATGAAAATGGGGATGAAATTTCGTACACCTCAAGAGACTTGAACAAAGGCACTTGCCACGGGCTGGCCTATATCTTAAAGGGTCGCCAAATGTCTCTATTATCCCCCATGCATAATCAGTCTGGGCTGGCAAGTTCTAAAATAGACGAAGAAGAAAATCACGAATCGGTGTTCATACCAAGTGCATACAAACTGAAACTTTACATCATTTTTTATGCCTCAAGCACTGGTTCTTATGTATCATGTTTCTTTATTTTCAAATATTGCCTGTTGGTGTTCTTCAAAACACAACCTTTTTTTTTTCATGAGCATGATCAATCTTAAACAAAAATGAAATATGCTTTAACTATGCTGCATGAAAGTACTGGTTTGCCGAATTGAACTGAAATAAGCAAAATTACTGAAGGACTTTTTCATCAGCATCGTATTTGTTAGAAATTGTTTGATTATCTCCATCTGCAAGCTAAAGGCTTATTTTCTTTGCCTATAATAACTGTCTATAGTAAGACAACACTACAAATGATGTTTAAAGAAATAGCACAATTAGATATGAAGCTCCCATTTCATACAAGCTGCTGATTCATGAAGGGTGAAAAATAACCTTCAAACATTCAAAATTCATGACGTAAATCTAACTTGCAGTACTGAAATCAAGATGGTAGATCTTTACTCATTATCAGATATCACAGAGATATGTGGCAAGCTTTGGATCACTTAGCCTTTTCCAAAAGGCCTCACCCTGTTGGCACTCACAATACTGTGAATAAAGAGAGCCAACTCCTAGTGTGTCAGACTTGGGCCTTTTGTGATCAGTGATTTGCAAATAGGATTATCTATCATAAGCCTGTGGAAAGCCTACACCACACATCACTCATGATGAATAAATCAGCAATTAATAAGTTAGTCACTTTGACCAATGGAATTGCTAGGATGAACCCATCAGCCATCATTGCAAAACTGATTTTGCACTGATTTTGCATTTGAACAGAGATTGACTGAGTTGTCATGATTTTTGCTTTAAAGTTTTGGTAGTGAAATATGGTATTTTGAATTTAAAAAAGAAGAAGAAGAAAAAGAGAATGAATGGGCCTCCCCTTTCACTAGGCCTTGCCTCTAGCCAGTTACTTGACTAGGCTTGCATGATTACTCTCTGCTCGCATCTTTTGCAATTACCACAGCGAGAGGGTCTTTGACAAAGGCTGTGGATCAGCTGGTCAACAGAAGTCTGATCAGCACCAGGCAAATATTACATTTGTCATGACAAGTACGGGACATTGCAACATATGTGACACACACCAACCTCACCTTGGTCCTTGGCCCACTCCATTGCTGAGGCCAACAATCTAGACTCTTTACAGACCAAATAAAGTTATGGTCATCACACTCCTTGAAACATTACCCCACAGAGACCTGCTCTGAATGAAAAAGAGAAATGATTTACCTGGACTGTGGGATAGATTCAAGGTATTTCACAATTTCTTTGTCCATAAATGAGCTTGTTTTAAGTTAATGAAATGTTCCAGGGACCTTGTTTTCACTGCCCCAAACACAATATAGATGTCATTTACAGACAAACTATGTCATCATGTTCCTCCTAGACCCCGTTTACAGTGCGAAGCTCAGCCGCGGCCGAGCCGCGGCCGAGCCCAGCCCCGCTTCAGTGTAAAAGCGCAAAAGGCCAAATGCGAGGCCAAAATTGGCCTCGCATTTGGCCTCGCTCTGGAGGTGGTCTCGGCCGCGGCCAAGCCGCGGCCGAGCCCTGCCTCTTCTTGGTGTAAACGCAAACTGGGCCAAATGCGCGGCCAATTGCGCGGCCAATTTTAGTCTGGATTCCAAACCCTCTGTTTGTATCTTTCGCTATTCAGGATATTAACCCCCTCAACGTCGAAAACTAGTATAGTTTGAGGTGGTTTTGTCCTGCAAAGGATTTTTTTTTCCTTCGGCAAAGGCCTTTGCCCGAACGGCGACTTCGTCGCCACGGAATTCATTTGGCAAAGGGTCTGAAAACCAGACAATACCAAATTGCGTTTGTTTACAAGCAGAGCGCCACTACGACAAAATATTGAAAGGTTTGAATCAAAAGCGCAGCCGAGCCCAGCAGTGTAAACGGACAAAATTGCGAGGCTCGGCGCGCAATTGAGGCCGGACTCGGCCGCGGCCGAGCCCGGCCCCGCACTGTAAACGGGGTCTAACAGACCAAATGGCCCAGATAATTTCACCAATCTCTGCAAAGTAGGACATCTATTCTTTTTTTAAGTGCGAAAAACCCCCACCACATTTACCTTCTACAAATTGGACATTTGACTGCAGAATTCAAGCATGTAGAATCCATCAACACAGGGTTGTCATCAAGGTGGCACGATATTCAACCAGGTGCAATGAATTCTCTTTTTCATTTAATGTTCAATCTCTGACATCATTTTCTTGGAAAGATCTAGCAGAAGCTGCCAGCAGCTACACAGGTGTGTAACTTAATGTACTGATTGACTCCCGTTTAAAGTGGGTATCACATCGGCTTCTAACTCAAGTCTCACTGGTAGTGGAGACGTCTCCATGATGTCTCCTGGTGACTGGCCTGTTTTTTGGGGAGTTGCCTCTTCAGACGTTTTATCCAGTTTCCAGCTTGTCTCAGAGATGTCTAAGCGATGACTCTGCTACATTTCTTTAGTCACAGCCAAGTCATGGAGCTAGGAGATAAACTTAATCCACACAGACATCTCTGAGACTTCTCTGTGACCTTGCGGAGACCCATGGTCACCTACTGGTGACAATGTGGAGACATCATAGAGACATTTCAGCAAATGAGGAGACATCTTGGAAGTCATCCCGGAATAGCCTTCTGGGTGAGAGCACAAGCAATTTTTGGATCGTTTGAGTCACACAAGTAGCTGTCATGTCTCCTCTAGTGAGATCTAGACCCATTTGAAAGTTAGTGCAAAGTATAGAGGGTATAAGTGGGTCACCACAGGTGATGCTGTTTTCATGACATGATATTCTGATACGCTGCCAGATGATACATCACCAGTCAATTTTGTGGATTGCGTAAACTTTCCCCCTGAGATAACTGCGAAGGAATCATCCCTGTCTTTGTACTGAATTTATGTGTCTGGGCACAAATCAAAGTAATTTCATGTCTGTCACTCTCCCTGGATGGAGAAGCAGGAGTACAAAGCATGCTGGCACGTCACTTCTTGAACCATCAGGAGAAGTTCACTTCCTGTTCCACAGGAAGCAGTTTGCTCTGTCAACATCATCGCCTTAGGATGTTAGCAACCCTGGCAGCCATGTCAAGACATTGTTACGACCGGCATAATGGCGATTTTTAGGCGTCATAAATGCCCAGCTGACCTGTGAGATACAAAGGGTGCTTGTGATTTATTGCACAGCCAGTGCTACATTTTCATTGCTAACACCACTGATCAATGTTATCTAGGTAAATTAGAGGCTACATGTGTGTGTGTTTGTATGTATGTGTGTGTGGGTGGGTGTGCACATTTCTAGAGTCAAATGCCAGTCAGAGAAAATGAATGAGAAAAAGGGAGAGGGTACTGTAGTTGTGGAAGTGTATGTGTGTGTGTGGGGTGTGGGGGGGGGGGGGGGGAGATAGAGATTGAGAGAAAGAGAAAATATATTTCTGTGCTGTGGGCTTCACTTTATATATCATCCCTCATAACGCTTGTCTCCTCTCGGACTGTTTTGGAGGAGAAGATGAACATTGCAAAGCTCTGCTGGAGGTCAGATACTGTCTATGACCCGCGATCCTTGAAGCCAACAAAAGATATTAACTGTCTGAGCTCCCTCTTTTTTTATTGTTCAAAACTCACATATTAGCACTGGTGAGGGGCTAAGTTTGTCCACAGAAACCCCCTTAAGCGTATTAAATGGCACCTTATTAGATAATTGAATAATGGAGATTATGAGGGGGGTCCAAACATGGTGGAAAGAAAAACCCCGCTCACACCTTCTCGAGGTCAGTCCACGAGACTGGAGACAACACTATATATGTCAAGCTGGACAGATAAAGAGGGAATTTAAGAAAGATTTGTGACAGACAAGGAAAAAACCAACAAGCATAGATTGACCCAGAAATGCTAGGATAGCCTGTCTCTTCCCACCTCCCTGCCTGGACTGACATGCAGTGATCACGCATAATGCCAAGTGCCAATAACACAGAAATTCCATCAGCGATCAGCTCAATATTTCAAACACTTGATCCTGCGGTCGATTTCCTTCTTACCTTATGAAGAGTTAGCACTGTATCAGCATCAGCTTTGATTTTAAAGAGCAGGAACAATGCAAATAAGGCAAGTCATCTGTATACATGAAACAGTTCAGACATACACTTCTACTTGAAAACAGGTTTTATTTGATTCCTTTTCGTTTCCAGCACTGATACCAGTCGTTCTTAAAGGGTGTGTACAGTTCTGGTCGAGGTGAGGATTTAGCTTTTAACGTTTTGCGAGATATTCAGAAATCACTCTATGAGATGTCAAAGAGCATGCAGTTCTAAGGGGTATCAAAAGTTTATTCGATGAAAATCGGTTTTGAAATGGCTGAGATACCCCAAAACAAGGTGAAACAAAGAGATCCTAATAAAGTCTTGTGGCATGTCGCCTTTTATTATTAGCTCTTTTTTGGACATCTCAGCCATTTGAAAACCAATTTTCATCAAATAAACGTTGAATCCTTCTTAAAATTACATGCTCTTTCATATTTCATGAGAGGCTTTTCATTATCTCACTTAGGAATGTTCAAAACATGAATCCCCACCTCAACCAGTACTGTACAGTCCCTTTAAGCACCAAAAAAGAATGATAATAATATAAACAATATATCAAATGTTTTGTTTGTCCTCTACCACAAGTCATTACTTGACCTTCTTACAATAAGCATGATGATGCTTTCAGTTAAGCATCCTCTGAATTCCATTTGTAACAGTTTTAATGGGATCAAGACAGAGGTAATTGGACAGGGGAACAGGCATGCTGTGAGCAAATGAGGGTAATTACTACTTGAAATAATACCACAAATCAAAAGTTATTCATGACTGTTTTTCAACAAGTGAACTGAAAAAGGAGATTTTTCGTTTTTTTTTTTTTATAGATGTGTTATGCTCTCAAATATCTCAATGGCATCCAATAGTGTCCTCTTCTATGTTTTGAATATATATATATATATATATATATATATACTATATATATATATATGTGTGTGTGTGTATATATATATATATATATATATTTTTTTTTTTTTTTTTTTTTTTAATGGAGGGATTGAGGGAGGAAAAGGGATTACCCACTCAAAGAGATTTTGCTGGATGTTGCCACTCAAAAAGCTGACGAAAACTCTGTAATACTCTTAACGCTGCCACGCTCCAAGTCAGATTATGTGTGCCCTAGTTGCTCGCTTCACGGCTCGAGAAATGCTATGTCTTGACTCTTGTCACACGCTAAACAAAGGGCGCATTGTCATCAGTTCCCCAGCTTGTCTAAACTCTTCCGCCCGACTGCAGATAAGTGATATTAATCATCTTTACCTTTCTAAAAATATTTGCCAGAGCAATGGGAATTTGAACAGCTACAGTGATTCTAAGTAATCCTCGCTTTTTGAAATGCACAGGCATCATACAGATTTGAAAGGGTTTCTTTTGCAAGCAAGGAATCTGCGATTTAGGTCATAATGGTCTTTAGTTCATAATAGTCTCAGCATTCATCTTTTTAAAGTCTCCAGTAGAGTGTTATCAAACTCTTAACTCTTGAGTTGACAAGTGGAATATATGTCATTTTGGAGTTTTGAGTTTCAAACAAAGTTCAGGACTGCAAACTGTCCTGCAATCAGCATGAGAGTCACGCAATTCACCCAATTCTGTCTCACTTTGATCAACAAGGTCTAAAGTTGAACCCAAAGAATAGAAAGTAAAAGAAAAAAGACTCCCAAATCCTTGAAATTCTACACATTTGATATGCCCAAGCCCAAAGTGTTGAGATTTTCCAGCACGCACACCCACTCTTTGTATGTACTGAAATCTTGACTTCAGTATACACTAGATCTAGATTCATTTGAAATGTATAATTGTCAAAGCTCCATACACCATCCCCCCACTCTGTCACTTTATTCCCTCACAGAGCCTTATACTTTATACTCTGATCTTTTACACAAAGTTGGCAGCTCCTGTAAGTTGAAAGTGTAACACTGAAAGAAGGGAACACAATTGTAAAAGGACTCAAAAGAATGCTGAAAAAAAAAAATAATTCAGACAATCAGAGTGGCAAATAAAAGAAAGAAAAAAAGAAATTCAAGGATCTATACAAATAGAAAATACAAATAAGTTTCACTGTTTCTTTCTCTCTGGAAACCCAGTGTAGCATTATTTACCTTTCCTTAACCCGTTGAGGATGGTTTGATTTTGCTACAACACGCATTTCCCATAGACACTTGCCCGAGTACACTCAGGACTCGTCCTCAACGGGTTAATTTGAATATCATCTTCACTTTTAGTTTGTAATGGCCACTTCACTTCACAAAATCTCAACTATCTTTAAGATACTTTGCAGACTATATCACATACTCTCTCTTTTTCAATTGTACATTTTCATATCAATGCATGTCTGCATGACACTTATGTAAAATGTCCAGGAATAATGTGTTATTTGATGTACAATTTCTTCTGAAACTACCACTGGCAAACTATTTGTGTATAATGTTGGTAGAAATTTTAGAGGGATAATTGTTTTTATCATGTTTTGTAATGCTCCCTTGGAAAATACACAAATGATATAGCTGACTCAAAAAGTGTGCGCACACACACACACACACACACAAGTTCAGTAGAGTTAAAGGTATGGTATAGTATTGGTGGAGTTGAGGATTGAGCTTTTATCTTTTTGAAAGATATCAAGAAACTACTTATGAAATAGTACAGAGCAAACCATTAAATTCAAAGTTTATTTGACAAAAATCGTTTTTGGAATGGCTAAGACAGCCAAAAACAAAGTAAAACAAAGCGGTCATAATCAAAAGTGGGTCCCACTTTTTATTGGGATCACTCTGTTTTGGATATCTCAGCCATTTCAAAGCCAATTTTCATCAAACAAACATTGGATTCCCCTTGAAATTACATGCTCTTTCACATTTCATAAGAAGGTTCTCATTATCTCACCAAAAAGTATTAGAAACCTAAAATTAGGTCTCAACCAAATATAAATGAACCCTTTACAGCACATTCATTGTAACATTGTTGGAAGTAAACTTTAATGAGAGGGGCAGTGGCAAAGCAATAGCTCAGAGCTTGACTCTGGGTCAATTAGGTCCGACTGAGATGAATGGCCGTCCTCGGAGGGAACGGGCTTTGAGGGTTTTTTTTTATAGGAAAGGACAAGAAAAAAAAAAAACCCTTGCTCCTACTTCGCTGTTGCAGCGATCTCTCCAGCACTCTAATGTGATTGCCCACTGCACTGGTAGGGATGCTTGCATATGTAGTCCATGTTGCCTACCTTATTGATGAGGAGGGATGAGGAGGGGTTAGAAACTACGATTGGGTGTACAGACCAATTTCCTCCCCATGTGTCTGCACAAAGGGCATTGTCAGAAAAGTAAAGTATTTTGGAAGCCCTTTTTTTTTCTTGTCCTACCCAGTTCTCCTTTTTCTTTTATTCTTCTTCAATTTCCTGCTGGTTATATACACTAAATGTTTGCTCTGGATTAGTCTGGCTTCCAAATGTTTGTTTTTCATTGCTCTGAATCAAAGTGCGGCGATAACATTCCTGTGCATGTATTTTCGAGTTGTGTGGTCAAAAGACTTGAGAATGATACAAGTAGGCCCAGAGATGCCATTCTGTAACATGAAAAAGTGCTTTTATTTTTGAACAAGTATGTCTTGAAAAAAGAAATGAGGGAAAAAGAAATGAAAATAAAGGCTCTCCAGTTCTAAAGATAAGTCTATCTGTGAATGCTCTTGATATTCATTAATATCACTATTAATTACAGTGGGCAAAAATATTTGTAGGAATAATGATATAGTCAGTCCTTTTTGGAGGACTTCCAAAATTTCACACAGGCCATCATTATTGTGCTATTGATCCAATTTCATGGGAAAATGAGAATATTCATAAGTGATCTATTTAAAATGATTTTTCTCCAATGCAGAGATCATGTGTTTCTTGGGTTGTGATGGTTTTTTTCTGTACAACAGGGAATTAATTCATTTAGTGAGAAGAGTCTATTATGAGAGATATACCTGCTACCTACAGCTGGTCAGAAGCAATATTTAATCATGATGTTTGACTGAATATCATCTCCAAAACACACTGAAGGCCTCACCACTCTGCACATGCAATCCACATCGCACCCTCCCCCCCCCCTCCCCCACTCCCATCCCAATACTCACTCTGGATAAACATTATCTATATCAATGTCAACTAGGTCGTTGCAGCTCTCAAGCATAAGCTTTAACAATACAGTCTTCTTCTGCAATTGCTTCCCTTAGATCATAGCTTTAAATTATTTTTCTTTGTTATCAATGCACCGTGAAATTTGTATTAAATAATTGTCAATATTTTGTATTCATCAACTTTATCAATTCTTTGTAAAAAATCCTATAATTTGTACTAAAGAAAAATGTATTTGTATAAATATTAAGTTTGTCATGAAATTGCAGAAATGAATAAATATCAAAATCAAATAATATCACCAGATATGACAAATTAATTGTGGGACAAATGCACTGAAATATCCAATTTCCCACTGAAAAATCATGATTGTTTTTTAAGAATTTGTCAACATTCTTACCAAACTGCTTTGATGTGCTCTGCACAGTGCAAAATTGCTTGTAGGTAGTTTGAATTTCTTCATATACAATTTTGTATATCCCACATTACTGGGTGCCTCTTTTGGATGAAAAGTATTATATTCTGATTATATTTTAGGAAAACTTTGTGGGTGTGCCAATATAAGTGCAACTACTTAGGTTTCCCAAGTTCAGAAGATCAGGAGCATGGGTCGGTTGTGTCTTCCCTAACTTCCAAACGTTCCTCTTCCTCCACGAACTAATCACACCTCGCATCTGTTTCCCTTCTTATCTCCTATAAATAACAAAAACAACAACTCCTAATCACATGCATCCTTGACAACCTGCCTTTGATAAACTCATTCCCTGTGAGTATCTGAATACCCAAACTCTGCTCAGTAATATTCTCAAAAACACAGATTTAGTCAACACAACATGATTATAAATGGTTTTGCACACTATAAAATGCTACAACCTTCTTGGGCCACACTACATGTAGCTACTCAGAGAGTAAAGCTATTTCCCTGACAGCATGTAAACAATTTGGAGCTTATAATGTGAGGAAACACTTAAACATCTGATAAAGGGTAATTCTGAAGTTCCTGTTTAATGACCTGAGACTGTTTATAAACAACTTTTCTGCACAAAACCCTCACCATTTTTTGCTCATACACTTGCATTTGGCTTGAACAGGATGTTGAAATCCTTATTGGCAGTTCCCTGTCTCATCTAAAGTTCACTATCCAAAGAAAGTCCAGGAGCAGTGACCCGCAGTGACCCTAGCTGATGGGGGGGGGGGGGAAGGGTCCAGAGTTTGTTGGTGTACTTGTCAGTGGTACCAATACAGTCAAAACCTGCCTTAGCGGCCATTTGTCTATAGCGGCCACCTGTCTATAGTGGCCACTGAAAAATCCCCCCAAGAGAAAAGCCCTGTTAGAGACCCTGTGTATAGCGGCCACCTGTCTAACACTGCCAGCGGCCACAAATTTTGTTTCCCGCTGGTAGATTTTAACCTGTCTATAGCAGCCACAGACCGGATGGAGCCGCAGCCGAGCCAATAATTCAGCATGTTTTTCTGCTTTGTGGCCGGGCCTGTCATTCATGGGCAACGTTCAGTGATCACCACCGCTGCATTCATTACTAATTCAGTCATAATAATGTACTTGTGTTGAGCTTTCTTCACGACTGTACACATGCTACTGTGTTACAATTTGATAAACACCAGCATTGTTCAATGCTTGAAACACATGTGTGCATACATTTTACACAGCGTATGTACTTATATACTGTATACGCCTAATATTTCGCGAGGTTTTTATTTTCGTGAATTTCGCGAGTCAGGTGCTATTCGCGAAATTAAAGGCACGCGAAAATATTGACAATGATCCCGATGTGAATATGACGTACGCATGTATACTTCTCCGTTCAGTACAGGACTCCATGATCACGAATTTAACCACTCGCGAAATCGTCGGTAATTCCCGATTCGCGAAAATTTAGACTCACGAAATATATGGCGTATACAGTACAATGATGATACATGTGTGCAATCCACACAAAGTTGGATAACGTGTCTATAGCGGCCACCTGTCTATAATGGCCACTTTCTTGGTCTCCCTTCGGTGGCCTCTATAGACAGGTTTGACTGTACATCAATGAAAAGACCACTTGTGACATTCTAGTAGGGACACCCTCACTGGGAGATTGTACAACATTATAAATTGTGCTGTTACAGCATGAGAGAAAAGTGACAAATTTTTGACACCCTAACACACACACACATACACACACACACACACACACACACACACACACACACACACACACACACACATGCCACTGGCTTGACTGTCCAGCAATGCAACTACTAAGGTATGGATATATGCCTGATGTAACATTAGCTGGTGCATCTATAGTTGCACATATCATTGTGCATTGCACAGTTGCGCATATCATATGTGACATCATAAATATACAATTTTTCTGCAGTTTTTTTTTTCTCATACAATGTCACAGAAAACTTTGTGCAAAGTACATGTAAGAAAACTCACCCATCAGTCTGCTATTTTTCTGACATATATTTTGTGTGGCTTTTGGCAGTTGTCTTGCAACTCTCACCAAAATGTGATTTTTCTCATGTCAAACTTATTCTAATGATGTGATTATTCAACTGTCTCATTTGTCACTGTGAGTGTGACGCAGAGGTACTCCACAAAAGATAATCTAGTTCAGAGAGGGACAGTGACAGGAAGCACTTATGAAAATGGCCACACAAAAAAAGAAGAAAAAATCACAATCACAATGGTACTTCACAGACTGAGGACTTTTAAAATATCTCTGAACAAGAATCAACTGAGAAATGTTAGCATTATTTTGCAGAATGAAGGCAGAAGACGAAATGATGGCCTCAGAGACACATGGGTCAAATATTCACATAAGGCAGCATGAAATTCAGATTTTTTTTTTTTCACATGCTGGAGATTAATAGTTAAGTCCTACAAACCATGTCTACTTGCATCAAATCTTATTGATAGATGGCTTTTGAATTCACAAACATGCACAAGACGCATAACAAATAAATGTGTAGAATTGGAGATCACACAAGTGATGCATTTGGCATTGATAAATGAATGCTAGTTCCTTTTTGTTGAATGTTTCTTTGAATTCTACCGGTACTGGCTTTAAGGGAAGATGGGGATCTACTTTTATTTAGGTATGCATTGATAGCATGAATTGTGTGGTGTGATATGTTTATAAATGAGCTGCCATAATCACCAATATAGTGGCCTGATTTTGGCTTTGTGCCATCAAATATCACCTTTTTTGTTCATTTCTTTTATTTTGTGTTAAGTTCTTTGAGAGGAGCAATAACCTCCAACCCATCTTCCATTTGCTGTTGGATGGCAAATGCTTATTTGTTCTTGCTACTTATCACATTATGACCTACACATTTCTAAGTTCAAATTATACAGTGGCCCTATGCGGGCCTCTCATTTCCAGTAATACAATGATTTTGAACAAATAGTTTCATAAGAATGTTTATGTATTTTTTATCAGTAGAAAAATGAGCAAAGAAAATGGGATTCCATCAGGATTCTAACCAGAGATCTCCAGATGTTAGCCTGGTGCTCTACCGACTGAGTTATAGAAAGCCCTAGTTCAGTGTTCGTCCCAGAAACCCTAAATTCTCAATGCTCAGATGGTCGGAAGCTATAGCAGTGTGTTTGTGTGTGGCACACTCGCATACACTTAAACCTGGCATAAACCCAAAGGATAATTCAACTTGGGAACAAATGCGAGGGATCACCAAAATGATGCAGCTTTTTGAGTATGTAACAAACATAAACAGAAGAAAACTGACCAGAAATTAATATAATTTATAAATACAATTCATTATAATTTAGAAATGAATATAATGTATTACAATTTATAATGAATATAATGGATTATGATTTATTATTTTTGGTTAACATCACTTTTTTTTTCTGGAATGGCATTGGAAAAATGTGATATTGGAAATGATGTTTGATTTGAACTTAATTTGAACCAAACTGAAAAAAAAAAAAACTGTCTGCAACACAAAAATTTGTTTCTATGCTAAGCTTTGTCCTTTCTGTCCATGAGATTCTTATCGGATTTTGTCAGAGCCCCCTTTTATCATCTACTGTGCCTCATACATACACAAAAACCCACATGTACACACAGTGTTTTTGCAATCAAGAGAATGCTTATACCCTGCTTATACTCTCCTATTAACCAGCTTCAAGTTATCACAAGTCTTTTGTTGATTGTTTTCTTATCTGTTTGGTCACTTGCTAATGTTTATATGTTACCTGGCATTTGCCACTGTTCATCTCATTATGTCCATTAGACCTAGTAACCTTGCCTGTACGTCTGCAAACAGGCTCGACACATTTGGCTCTTAGAATAGAGTGAATTCTTGATAACATGTGAAAATTGATAATGTTATCATGGTCTCTATGTGCCAAACTTAGTTGCTGTGTGTTTCTGACACTTTGCACATTGTATTATGAGCTTGGTATTAGGATTGAGACCAGATAATAACACATTCAGCGCGTTGGTTTCAAGATAACGGAATATCAACCTCCAGAACTACTGACAGAGTCCCTGAAAATTACAGAAGCTTAAAAGAAGGCAGCTTGGGAAAAGCTGTCAGGGGTGCATTAGTTTAAGACAAGAAGAAGGTAACATTTCAAAATTAGCCTAGGTGCCTCCTTTCAGAAAAGAAGGTAAGAAGGCAACTTACTGAAACATCTATGATAAAAGGCACCTTGTTTCAAAATGAAGGCAAATAAATCTGTTACAATCACTACAGCACTTTTTGTCCTTAACAAGGTGCCTTGGTGCTCACCATGTATAAGCTTTAAAAAAGGAAAAATAGTCACCAATTTCTTTTAATCCCTATATACCTAAGCCCTTTTACAGCTTGACCATTTTCTTGGAGGAAAAATTGATTCTGACACTTTCTCACAATTGTTTGAGTCATGCTCTGCGGCCAATTCCCCGGGTATTTGATTACTCAGGCACAAGAGCACAAAGCAGGATTTGTTATTATTATTTTTTTATGTCAAATCACTTCATAACTTGCATGATCCATACATCACAGAATATTTTGTGACAGATGTAGGTTATTTTCATGCATTTTACAGCCTTCACTGTAAAATGTGGGACAAGGAAAGATATAAGCTTAGAAAGAAATCAGGAGTACCTTTTATCAGCTCAAGCAAAACATGTAACATCTTTAACTCTTCCCACGCCCCCAAAACAATTTGTCATCAGATGGAAAATGTGAATTGAAGGATCATTCAAACTTGTGATATTTCCAGAAGCAGAGACTCCAACTCTCCCGCTTTCCACGGGAGATCTCCCGCTGAAAGCCAATTTTTGTAAAATCTCCCGCTCTCCCGCTCGAGATTTAATTTCTCCCGCCCTGGCTCTGTGTCTCCCGTTGGAAAGGATTTCTTACTTATTGCCATCATTTATGTTGAAAAATAAGCCTTAGATAGCACGAGAGAGCATGTAAAACCCTAGAGCTGTACCCCGGCCACAAGGAACTACGCGCTTCAGGCACATCAAGTTGGAGTCTCCCGTTTGCTACAGGTTTCAGGTGGGAGAATCTCCAGATCAGAAGGTTCTTGGGGTTGGAGTCTCTGCAGAAGTGGCCATACTGCAATTTGAAAGTTCAGTCACCTTTGTTGATCTCACAAAACTTGGTTTTCTGATGGTGTACTTACCAATTTATCATTGTTCAAGTGACAAAGCTCGAACCTTTTGTCAATAATAATGGTAATATTAATGAATGTGTATTCTCTTTACCTGTATCAGTATTCAAAGCACATTAATGTTCATGTATATCATAGCATTTTACTTGAAATGTTCTCCCTTATGAGTTCAACAGCTGCAGAAACTCCCAACTCCAAGTATTTCATGAATGGTAGATTCTCCCACTTGGACCCTCTTTAGCAAACTGGAGACTCTGATCATGTGAACATGTACACAAAATTGTAGCGCAAATCAGGAGCACAAAGAGCAACTTCATTGTGCAGAAGTTCAGGGCCCCTTAAAGAAGAAATCCACTCCAAAATTTTATCAATTTCATTAAAAAAAACAAGAGAGACAAAATTTTCCTGTAGAACAGTGCAAAAATCATCAAAATTGGATAAGAAATAAGGAAGTTATGACATTTTGAACTTTCAAAAGATTTCAGAAAACACTTCTTCACCAGTCATTATGAGCATTCACATCAGCAAGTTGATGATGTCATGCTTTCACAATTTCCTATTCATTTCATATACAGAAATGACAAAAAAAACATCACATTTCAGCTATAATATAGATTCAAAACTTGCCTTAAAACCACCCAAAATAAAAAGGAGCAAATGTGAACTCCAGATGATATATTTGATATAGGTACATGCTTATGCCTGTATGAGCTAAGAATATGTACTTTTTTAAAATTTATTACATGCCATTAATAACATACATGAAAAATTGTAAGGACATGACATCATAAACTCTCTCATTTGAATATTCATAAGGACTTGTCAAGAAACATTTCAGGAAAAACTATAAAATTTCAAAATGTCATATCTTCCTTATTTCTTGTTCTTTTTTTTTTTCATTTTTGGAACATTCTGTAAAGATTTTCTTTTCTCTTTCTTTTAGAATCTATTTATTTTGGGGGTAGATTTTCTCTTTAAAGGGCCCTGTCAGCTCTAGAGTTATAGATGCTCTCTTGTGCTATCTTAGCCTCGTTTTTAGAAATATATGACAAAATTAAAGTTGGGCAGTATAAAGGTAAATTTTAAGAAAATACATTTTGAGAGAAAGCATCTTACAGCAACAGACATGCAGCCAGAGTGGGAGAAATTCAAACACAAGTGGGAGAGCTAGCAGGAGACTTTGAGAAAATGACCTAAAAGTGGGAAATTTCCCGCCGAAAGTGGGATCGAAGTACTGGAGTCTCAGGAGCCAAGCAGCAACTGAGCGCTTAGGGAAACCAATAAAACACTTTCAAGATTTCAATAAAACACTTTCAAGATTTCAACAAACTGCCCACTGGTACACTTTGTACACAATTTCATTCCATTGGGAATGCTTGATAAAGTGACTGCCAGGTGTATAAATACACCCCTGCACTACGGCTGCTACAATGCAACACAAACTTCACAAGAGTGCGAGAGGTCTTGAACTTAAAAAACCGGATTTGCACACACCTGAATAATGCCATCCAATTTCCGACTTATATTCCAGAAAAGCAAACACAAAGGAGAACATTGTTTGGTCTGCAAAGAAAAAGCACCATTCTCCATAACACGAGAAATATTAATATGTGGGACTACGGGAAGTGTAGTTCAGTCTCTTCACATGTGGGAACTATTTACTCACAGACCAAGTGGGATTAATGTTTTGTTAGTCATCAATGATATCATTCTTACCTCTGTTAGCAAGTCCAAGGAACCGGGCAGGGAAGTAAGTCACACACGGCCAGGGGATTTTGACAGCTAGACCTCAGGAAATAGCTATGGCAGTGACCCTGGGTTTCTTCAGTGCCTGGTGGTTCCTTCTTACTCATCCAACTTCCAGCTGGGTGAAATTTGATCCTTCTCCTGGTTACCATTCAAAACTGTGAATACAACAAAGCAGAATGTGGAATAGCCAAGTTAATGAATAGAGTCACAATCATGACGATGCTGACGATGATGACGACGATGATGATGATGATGATGATGATGATGATAATGATGATGAATGAAAATTATTGGTTCCTGTTTCTATTACACACATATAGAATACGTATTCACTACAAACTGTTTTGCAACTTCAATTCAGACTTGGAAAAACAGTCAACAGTGCGAGTCAGATATATGCTTGTATGTACTATGTAGGCCTATCTTCATGCACTTTAAGTGAAAGGTCATGCCATGCTATGACTGAAATAAATACAGAGCAGGATCTAAGAAATAGAACAGTGAAATTTTCATCAAACTCACACAGGCAGATGAGAGATACTCTCACATACAGAGATGAGAGAGTTGTGGAATTTAAATGTTCACATATTTTCTCAGAGTGAAATCGGTTAGAGAGCAAAGCTGTAATTCTCCATGGCTCTCTCTATATTGGTTCTAGAATGATATTGGATAACACATCCCCTTTCTGTGTATTGACATCATATACCTCTCCATGCGCGCAGATGACTGCCGCTTTGAAGAAAATCTCGTCAGAGTCAAAGCAAACAGGAGAGCAAGAAATCAGAAAGTCCCATCTATCGGCACAGAACAAGTTTTTCCGTTTTTAAACATCACGACAGGAAACATGTACAGGTATACTGCACGCATGTTTGATATTTTCTAACACAGGAACAGCTGTGGGTGGGAAATACAATATCAAGATGGAGCTTACGTGATTTGCGGCATCAAATCAGATAGAGTTTGACTTCAAACTGGGGGATAATCTATGGATTTATGTACAATATTTTTTTTCTTGCTCTCTTGCAAACATTTCGCCACAATTCCAACAGTGTAACTGACTGCGGATTTAAAGATGCATTGTGGTCAATGTATGAGATAAATGTATGAGATACAACTTCAAAAGAGATGTTTACAAATTGCAGTTATCAATTTTGAAATGTGTAACAGCAAATGGTTAAGGTGGTACATCTTGAGGTTGGATCAGAAAAGAAAAGAAAAGAAAGGAAAAGATTCCTTATTTGCACTTTACACCTCCAATTAAACATCTCCACCCCTTTAAACTTGCAGTTATTATGCTTTTAAATGCAAATGTATACAAAGCAGGCACTGACATGAAATAGTTGCAGTACATGTACTATACTCATGCACTTTTTCTTCGTCATAAGTTCAATCACACATGATATTAAAGGATAGATGAAGAATGAATAAAATGTTGAAGGCACTCTTGAACAACTGTTAAACCAGAAATTTTCATGTGCATGAAACTTTTGCGAACTTGGCAGGAAGCTTTGATTCACAAAAGTACAGTGCAAAAGAAAGTGTTTGTCTACACAATGCATTGAATGCCAGTGGAATTTTGCAAAAGCTTCACGTTGCAACAAAGGCTGTCAGCTCCCATATGCGCAAGTTTCATGCTGTGAATGTTTCTGATTTTACAGTAGACTGAGATGTGCTTCTGGGCTCCTTAACAAAGTACATTTGACTCATGATTTGATATGACAATAAACTATTCAAAAATACTTGATTCACAAGGTATTGGCCACCACGATTTCCCTTATAACAACTGGGCTCCATTGTTCTCACCGAAAGTTGCTATGATACCAATTCTTGCTGCAGTGTCATGGTAACAACAAGAATCCCACTTCCTGATTGGCTGCTGCTATGGTAAGCAGCTTTCATTCTAGCAAGAATTGACACCCTACCAGCTATTATGAAATGAAATCCTGGAGTGCATCTTTAAATCATGGTAAGATTGGCAGTATTTCCGGATCACTGCAATATGATCCTGGTGCCAAAGCTCCCTAAGTTCCTGAAGAGTTATAAGGCACACCTACTCCACAAAGGCTACTATATACAATGACAAAAGCAGTGCACAGAGAATGTAGAAATGCTTTCTTTTCATCTCTAAAGTTGAGTAATTCAGAAAGAAATGATAAACATGATGATCTCATCTAACCTGTTGTATCTCTGTAATAGTTTTGATGTAGATACCTGCAAGAGATGGAGCTCTGAGACAATCATTCAAGATCTCCAGAGCGCAATGGTGGAATGCATACCAAAAAGTCATAGAGAACATCCACAGAATTATCTATATTTATGAAATATAACTGCAAGATGTATGCATTCTTAATTACTGATATCATTTCACCTGTCCTTTAATTCTAAGGATACAAGGAATCTTAACTCATTGAGGACAAGCTGACTTTGCTATGCTAACATTTCCTATAGACACCTGTGCGAGTATATTCGGGAATAGTCTTCAACGGGTTAAAGAACCACTGCCTTTAGCTGTACCCTCTTTCTTTATTGTATCAAAATATGGACCTGTGGGCAGAAGTTCATTGCTCTTAAAGGTCTCCATCATTCATCAGTCAACGCATCGGCAATTTGTCTCCACCTGCCGATGGTAGACAAGTAAGTTGAGTTGGAACGCTCACCGCCCTTTCAACAACTTCCCACAAGATACAGGTGAATATCTAGCAAAAACACCTTTGTTTTCAGACCAGGCGTGTCGCAGGAACTGTGCACAAGGTTTCCCCTTGGAGGTAATGTTTGCAGATCGTTTAGAAATGACTGAAATTCTAGCTGCTGCCAAGCTGGGGGCAGGCTTGTACATATTTTAATCTTGACTGGCAGACATTAAACTTCTTTGGACTTCTTATTTGAGGATTTGGTAACTGGGATCAAACTTTTCAGAGCTGCTGCTGATGCCTAAGAATTTTGGAGAATTCACTGATTTTTTTTCTCTCTTGTTTTCACTTGTTTTCTTTTCACGCATGAGTGTTTTCATAAATTGTTGAAACGATTTCAAGACCACTATATATCTACTTGAGTAGTCAAGCTCTCCCTGCAAGAAGGCCATAAGGGAAGTCATTGCAGGCTGAAAGACATAAGTTTGGTGACTTTGGTATAAACTATTAAGGTGCGGTAATGATGACAACAAGTGAACAGGCAATAGAAACTTGGCCACTTGCAGCAGGTATGTTCTAGTGGGTTAAAGTACAGTATAATAAAGTTAATCATCAAATCTGTACATATTGCCCTTGTATAGAAAGGGCACAAGACATCTGTGACAGTTTATCACAGAGAACAGTGTATATCTTCACAAAAAAAGTTTTGCAAATAGCTTTTACATCTAGATAAAGGTGGTATTTTATTCCCATCTGGTCATTCTATACAATTATTACTCCCTATACTACTTTTGTTGATGCTTCCAATATTAACACCAGGACTGCAACTTTTAGTTTTAAACTTGTTACATGTTCCACTGCTACTGCTCCCACTGTTGCTTATCATGAAAATGAGTACGATAGATCTTGTACACAGATACAAGAGAGAGGGAATTACAATGGCGAACTTACCTATCAATTCCTCTATAGATATTTTTAACAAGTTCAAAATTTTGAATATGCAGTCACCTAACATAGTTCTATGACTATATACTTCTACTCTATCACTACAGTAGCGATTCCTAGACACCAGAACAATTTTATAAACTACTGTACAGTTTCAAATACTAGTATGAGTCAGAAATAATATCTTATTGCAGGATAGTGTGACTTTTCCTACACATCCTCAGTGAGTGTTGGTTACAATGCACAATGCCCATCTACTTGACCTATATGACAAAAAGGAGAAGAAATCCGCAAATCAAACAGTGAGCCGGCTCTTACACCTCTCACTCCTTTTGATGTGGTAGACTCTTTCATGCTTACTGACCCACTCAAACAAAAATTAAGCATATTTTGAAGACTCAGATCCATGTGATTTCTTCCTTTTTTTTCTGTTTTAGGGGTCACTTTGCTCCAGGTTGAAGAAAGAACTGTTTACACTGGAGTTTTACTATTTCTTCTACAAACATGTTAGACCGCAACGTCAGAATAAGAGTTTGTGATATTCTTTCTTTCTTTTTTTTTTTTTGTGCTTTCTGTACTCATCTCTCGTTCTATCCCTCTGTCTTTGTTCCAGAGCATATGAAGAGTTTGTTTGCAAAAACCGATAAGTCCATTTTTGAAGATTTTAAAGTACCGTCTCTGTCATAAAGTACAAAATAATACCTTTTAGATGATATATTGATCACTACATATAAAGGTATATTTTTGAGGTTATGGTCAAAAGAAGCAAAAATTTTCTTATTATTCTCTTTATTTTTCTTGACCTTTAATGGCAAATATCTCCATTTGACAAATATGGACTTATCGGTTTTTGCAAACAAAGTTGATAAAGATGGATTGGACTTGGATTTCTACGGTGAGCACAGCCCATGTCGGAATGGCCAACTTGTGACCAAACATTCTCTGTCCATGGGTAATACTTGGACTGCCCAATGTAGAACAAACAATTTTGTGTTTGAAATCAAGCTTTGTCCTGACTATCCAGCAGTGGTAGAAAGTCTTGGAATGCCTACTTTGTCTTCTTGCAGCATGCAGAATAATTCCTTCCTTTGATAATACGATGAAATGCACCAAACACCAAAGTCTTCCCCTGAATGGGTATACACTTGCATACCAGCATTGCTCCAAATCGTCAGCGCTAGTGCAGTCAGTAGTGGTGTTCCTGTTATCTTTCTTTAGTGGAAAATGTATCAGGTGATCACAGGAAAAGTATCAGGTGATTGTGGGAAATGTATCAGGTATAATCATTGGAGCCAAAGCCTCTCATTATGGAAACATTCAGACAAAAAGAAGAAGAAAAAAAAATGTCTCATCACCTACTGATCGCAAACTAAAACATTTTTATGAGGGAGTTACACGATACCACAAAATCAATGCCATGATACCGAGTATCAAATGGCAAGCTGAGCTGTCAGTTAAATGCACATTATTTCTTGTCTGGACCCTCTCTTTAAAGGGAAACTTGCTCCCTGGATAATTTCCTTAAATCAAAAGAGAAAAATCATTATATTGCTTTATCTAATTTGCATATGTTTGGGAAAATTACTCTTCTTCAGAATTCTGTTTCTCTCATTTAATGGTCAATTCTCTTCATCAAAATTTCACCATTCTGTGTTAACTCTATACTCTTATGAGTCAAGCTGAACATGGACTTGATCTTTTCAAGCAGTAGCCATCTTACATAAGCCTTTCACATTTTGATGAGTCTTTATCACAATCATGCTTTATTGGGACTGGATTTCAATGGCTGCAACATTTTGGCAAAACTTCACAAACAGTACTTCCATTTCTTCCTTATTGCTGACATAAACAGGAATATTGGTCATGCCATGTGGTAAACCTTACCCACTGCAGACGGCAAAATACCAAATATGTATGTATGGTTTTCACATTGCTGGCTTTTCCATACACATCACAGTTTGGCCAAGGCTGAATAGTATTCAGTCTGTGCAGTTCAGGAAAAGAAAAAGAATGGAAAAAAAAAGAAGAGATGCTTCTCTAGGGTAATTACGTGCCTCAAAAACTGACAGCCTGTGCTCAAATATCTTGAAACCTTAACTCCATTCCGCATTTTAAGCATTTTGACACCCCTCATTACGCAGTTCCTACATCCCCTCATTAGGATGGTTAGCATACTTTGCAAGGAGCATGCATGAGTCTTGGGACAAAGCTGGACTTGTAGAAGACCCGACTGGATTCTCAACTGTCTTCCACCATTTTTTTTTCTCCATCTTCTTTCTTTCCTTCCTGGGGACATACCCGGTAATGAAATCTTCATATTTTGCTGTTCAGAGTCAGCAGCCTGTCAATGCAGCATTAGCACACATGATTCCCTTGTTGCAGCAAAATATTTTCTTGCGTGAAACCAGCAGTCCTCATTTGAAAGTCTCCAGCAGCAATGTGGACTCTACATGACAGCTCACATGGCAAAGATATATTATTTTCTTCTTTTCATGACCACAATATTTTTAACCAAGGTCTACATTCTGTGTTTAAAAAAAAAAATCTACAAAAAGGCTTGTGTAGATCTCCTTATAAGCATTGAAAAATGAGGGAGTTCATGAAGAACTCTCATTGCTACACTTTCAATTATTTTTTTTTAAATGATATGAGCAGGCTCTCCTGGTCCAGGAATCTATAGACAAAGCCTGGGTTAACAAGTGAAGAAAATAAATTGAAACAAACAAACAAACAAACAAACAAACAAAAAACCTCAGAAAACTCCTCACATAGGATGCTTTTGTAAGATAAATCAACATGAACACATCTGATGAATGATTCCCAGGTATATTAAACTCATAATGGAGTAGATGTGAATGCAGAGCATAGATTGCAACTGACCAAAAGATCAATCTGTATCTTGTTGTCGAGGATGTGATCATGAGAGACTAGATCTGGCTAAACAGAATCCCCTCCTACAGAGGAGAGCTGCAAAAGAAAAACAAAATATAAAAAAAAAACTCCTCCAGACAGATGGATTTTTTAAAGTTTGCAAAGGACAATGGAAATCACAATATACAAAATCAACAGGGGCTGTGGAACATCCCCGACAGATCGAAGCGGGTGCTTAAATTACTGTTCCTTCATTGTGCAGTAAAGAGGCAACAATGGACAAAAGACAAGCCAGTAAGAACAGAGCTAATATGTAATGTAGAAAACAAAGGTTCTGGATTATTCTGCCACACATTTGCTCAGAAAATGAATTCCATAGGCAAAAATAATATGCAGCTATTACAGGCATTGTTTGCCATTTGCAGATGAAACAAAAACCCAGATTTAGTGCTTCAAAATAGTTCTAAAATGTGAGTTAGGGATAGAAACAACCACTGTAAAAAAGTTAATAAGTATAATCAATGATAAGATTGTTAAATATACAAAATGCGAACAATAGTTATATTAAATTGTCTGTAGACTAAACCATCTATACAGTTATGGTTTAGTGAGAAAATAGTGATATCTCCTTATATTTTAGGCTCTATTGCAAAATTTTCATATGGTAGGATGTTTTGTGATACAACTGACCTACAAATATGCATCACATGTTATAACTCGGAACATTTTTTAAGTCACTGCTCCCAAAGGTAAACAGTAACTTTAAGAAAAAATAAAATAAAGAGATCAAACTAGAGGAGCACTGTGAGGCCTCCACCATACAGCCATGATCAAAATTTACCATTTTGTAGTATATCTTCAACACCAACATAGAAGTATAAGGACATCTGCAGTAGACAATAAAAATTGTTGAAAATCTGATCATTCTTTGCTGAGTTATTGGGAGATAAAGCTTATTTCATGTCCTCTGTGACCTTTGAACTCATGACCCTAAATTGAGTCATTTCTTTCTTCATTAAAGGACAAGTTCACCTTCATAAACATAAGGATTGAGAGAATGTAGCAATATTAGTAGAACACATCATTGAAAGTTTGAGGAAAATCGGACATTCCGTTCAAAAGTTATGAATTTTTAAAGTTTTTGTGCAGTAACCGCTGATGAGAAGACTACTGCAGTTTATGAATAACTTAGATGTCACATACGTACAACAATATAAGGAAAATATAAAGAGAATTTCACAAAATTCATCTTCTGAAAAAAGTACAAATTCCCTTGACTCGTTACTGACATGTTAGGGGTAATATTATTCCCCTTGCCTTTAGAAAGAGGCAAGTCAAGTGCTCTTTTATTATTTGAAAAAAAAGTGAAAATATGTTGAATTTTCTTTACATTTTCTTTATACTGTTGTACGCATATGACTCACAAGCTGTGGTAGTCTCCTCATCCAGCGGTCCCAACACAAAAATTTTAAAAATTCATAACTTTTGCATCGATTGTCCAATTTTCCTCAAACTTTCAATGATGTGTTCTACTAATATTGCTGCATTCTCTCAATCCTTATGTTTATGAAGGTGAACTTGTCCTTTAAGATTAAAGAACACACCCTGCAAGTTTGGTGAAAATCCGATCACCCGTTCATTGAGTTATTGGGAGATTAAGTGTATCTTATGTCCTCTATGACCCCCTGTGACTTTTGACCTCATGACCCCAAACTGAATTTATTTCTTACTTCACTATGAACAGTCTGCAAATTTGGTGAAAATCTGATTATCTGTTCTTGAGTTATATTAGATATTCTGTGCCCTTCATTACCCCTATATGACCTTTGATTTTTGACCTCATGGCACCAAAACTGAATCGTTTGTTACTTAACCTATAATGGATACACCCTGCAAATTTTGTGCAAATTCATTAATTCATTCTCTAGTTATATTGTGCACTAATGGACAGACGAACAAACATATACAAAACCTGGTTTCACCTATTACTAGAGGAGTTAACTTCTCCTGGGTGTGCAACACATGTATGAATATTGAAAACATTGGATCGTGTGTGTGTTTGCATTATAATGGCATGTTGACTCTACCATAATCTTAAGAACAGGGTGTTAGGAATCTTGAACAGACTGGGCAAACCACAGTCTAAAAAGAGGCACGAGTATGTTTTGTGGCTGGACAGTTTAAAACCAGACTGTATGTCTGCTCTTTCCATTGCCATGGCAACATCAGGAAAATAACCAGCCGTTTGCTTTTTTTGTGGTTTTATTACTGTTACTGTAATTTGAAAGATCAACAAACATCTTTTTGATTTAAGCCCTGCCTCCCCCCTCCCCCCCCCCGAAAAACAAAAACAAAACAAAACAAAACAAATATATATATATATACATGTAGACCGAAGTTCGAAGTAGGCCTATATATTTATACAATAAAGTACAACTTATCAAGCTTCAAAATAAATTCCGTTACTTACGCGAGTTACACGAGAATACAGAGGGCATACATGGACAATGTAGATTTTCTCACAAAATACATGAACCCAAATATGGTAATTAAATGACATAGAAATATTGGTCACATCTATGGTCACTGAACATCAGATCCTACACGATATACACGACAAAGTCAATCATGATGCGTCGCGAAATTTCGGAAAAGAATTAGACAATTGTATTATTGTTTCTCAGACCTAATTAATTGAATAATTTTCATCATCCTACATCTTCGCGCGTTAAAGCGATCGTCTGCTAGCATGGCTAATGTCCGATTATCAGCGGTTATGATACTGACAAGATGGGAGATAATCCTCTTCGGTTGAGACATGAAATCCACAAATCTGTTCCGCTCGCATTCGCCGTCTGCTGTCCGCAGCCGCCAGCGAACGCACTCCACTAATCGTGTGAAAATCTTGCTGGGAAAGAAGTGACTGGGAAATACGCCCAATCGACTTTTTCAGCCAATCAGCGACAGACACCATCGACAGCACACGCGACCGGATTTATGGAGCACCGCCCCTTCTGTGTTATCGTGACAGACTCGGCGCAAGATCGTAGTATGCATGCATATCAGCTTGAGCTCGATCAGTCTCTCACGCGTAACAGCGGGAATGCAAGGAGTTTAGGGAACGTGTTCGCGTTGATCAGTCCGGTGGCTGCCCCACTAGGTAGTGACAACTTGTCACCTGAAACCCTATCTTGGATTTTATATCTTATCCATTCTCGATCTGATCAGAATTGGGAGATTAAACCACCGAAAGATTATGGATCAATACGTAGCTTGTCAAACCTGGACAGTGGGGAAAATGTGGTGTTTTGGAATTCTAATCGTTGCGGTTTCCGGAAATGTTCTCGGCATTTCAGAGAGCATGCAGACTAGATCGAGGATCGACAAAGGTGAGAATGCTGTTTCTTTTTACTTTTCTGGTTTAACGGCCTTTGTCGTGAACAGGTGACGTCAACAAATAACACAATGAGTATCACGTGGTTTTGGTTTTTGTTCCTTTTTTGTCATAGTTTTCTGCCAACGTCGCTCCCTTTCAAGCACACACACATCTTTATTGACATGAATGAGAATTTGATTGATGAGCGTTATCTGTTCACTATTACATTCTTGTACGTCATCAAGCTTTAAAACGTGGAGTAGAATATGCTTAACAAAATTAAAGGGGATGAAAAGGGTAAAAAGAAACAGTGTGTGATAACGAACTCTGCCTGATGTGTGCACTGCCAAATGATCATTTTAGCGAAATAAAGTCGCATGTATACAAATTTATTTTGCTGTGCATCTTTCAACAAATATTAATGAAGGCCTTAATACTTTTACACGCTTTCTTATAAGAATCTTGAGGACATTTTAAAGTGGTAGATCACACTAACCACTGTGTGAAATTCATTTACAAGCCACGTTTATGACCAGTGCAAAAATTTAACCGCAGTTTATCCCTTTATTTTGGGTAGCGTCTCGCAGGCCATGGAGTTTTCCTTTCCTCCTTTTCCAAACGTCACAATGGCCCCGTCATGCCTACCTCAATATTTCGATTACACCGTTCTAGGATCAATGTCAATAAAGTGGATCAAACAATGGTCCCTACGAATTGCATTGTGCAGTGGCGTGTGTTTGGTGTTTTTTTTTTTTTTTTTCCGGTGCGTTTTTGCTTCCCTCGATCTTGGGAAGCCTTCCGAGTGTGTGACAGGCAGGCAATTATTATTTGAACCACCTATATGACAATACCGAAATGCAAACCTGCAGTATTGCTTTTAGCGTCATGCTTATACGGCATGAGTACCCCATGACAAGCATAACTCGCTTTCTTTTTTTCCAGTCCTTTTTCTGTTGAAGGTAAATCTTGGTGAGGTTGGTTGTGAGCTTATTAAATCTTTAATAAAGCTGCGGTTTAGCTTCCTCGTCCTCCTGTATTGTGTCTGGCGCTTCGAGATGTTGCCTAGAAACGACAGGTGGCAGTATTGTACCTCCAGTTTACGTCCATTGCAATAGCTGAAAATCAATCTGGTTGTCAAAACTTCACGCAAAAAGTACGACGTGATAGAGAACGAACGCATTGTGCAGGTCTGACCCAGGATTTCATTGACACAGATGTGGCAAAATATGAAAGAAAATAATTTCCTTTGATAACGAATGGGTATACAGAATCAACGAGTACAAATGCAAAATATGTTCTTGGTTCGTGGTCATCAAGCGTGATTAAGGTATACTGCAATCTACTTGAAACAGTCACTTTGGAAACATGCGGGGAGAGAATTTATGATGAATATGACATCTCACCCACAAATTCCTGTTTGTTGAGTGGAGCTCAATATTTTATGACGGGTATTACGTCAAGAGCAAGATGAATTATAATTTATGAGAGACAGCATTAGAGCCTTTATTCTGTGTAAGGATGAATGTACCGCATTTTGCGGTGGGCGCTTTCGAGGGAGTATTACGGGGAGAAGGGAAGTGAGAAATTGAACGTGAGAGAATTTCAGCGATAATTAAAGCAGGTCTCTTGCCCACTCGTAGACGCAGTGAGTTCGAAGGTTCGGTGATGCTATTCTCGTAATGCGGTAATTTTTCATCAATCTGTATAAAGGTCGCAGATAACTGTTTGAATCTTCGTTCGAATCTGTCTGTATCCTTCAGAAGGAAGAACACCGTCTTTTCTTTTTTTCTAATTCGTGAAGATTACTCGCCACGAATTCTAGAAGAGCACAGGGAACAACTCTAATTAAGTAGGGCCTACATCCCGACGCATTTCTTCGAAATCTGAGATTCCGTTGCTTTGGTTACAAGAGGTTCTCTGACAGCTAACTATACTTATGTAGTTTTTATGAAAAATTGCTGGTGCTCGTCAAAAGCGATGTAGTTGCGTTAGCATCGTAAAGGTCACTGGAATACAGGGGAAAGGCGGCTTTTCTCTATACTTTACATTAAAAGTCGAGCGTGCATTGAAAATATATTTGTCATTTGTACTCACTCGATTCCGCCTCGGGGGCTTTCAACAAATACGCAAAGAATGCATTTTATTGCAATCGTGCATGCCGTTTGTGGGGTAATTTGAAGTAAACGACGAGCCTCCATAATATTTCATACAGTGCTTCTCATAAAACGGCGGTGATTTACAGCGCAAAAATGGACTCGCGCCGATTTTCGGAAAATTGGAAGCCCAGGTGAAAGATACGGGAGGGAATCCGCCCATCTTCACGAATGCCGTCAACGTTGTGGTCCACTATTGATTCTTGCATTACTTCTGCGTCCTTGCGGCTCATTTGGAGGTTTGGCTGTTTGAACAGCACCGTTGGAAATAGGCCAGGCAGAAGAAGATGCGTCAACGTAGCTCGGCGGCACACACTATATCTTAGTAAAGGAAGTGAAATCGGAAAGTTAAGGCTTTTCTATAGTGCACCACTTCTGTCTCATACTTTTTCCTCTGTCTCGGTGATGGGTTGAAGTAGCGATTTAAATATAAATTTAACTCTGTGAGCATCGCGGCGTTCTCGTACAAAACTTCTGCTCGTAGGCCTAATGGTTTGGTGTGAACTGACAACACGGATCAAGCCACTTCCCCGACACACTCTGCCTTTACACACACACACACACACACACACACACACAGAGAAAACTATAAGACTTAAATGAAAAATACCACACAGAAGTGACTCCCCCACCCCTCTCCATCCTCGAGGAAGTTCTGAAGATTAAAGTATATTAGTTTCTTTCGTGGAAAACTGTCATCGTGTCTCCAGTAAATATTTTGTAGGCAGAAACCGTGGGGTGCGAATTAAAATGGAAAAGAAAATCCAGCGGATGAACTGGTATACGCTGTATACGTCGAGGGTTCCTGGGGTCGTGTTCTTAGGAACTAAAATGTAATTTATTGTTTCGAATGAGTTCTATACCTCTGGACCTGAGGAAAGGGCTACAGACATTGATTCAGAAAATCGAGGGGTGTTAACGTTCAATGATGATACAGCCCTGTGACCCAAGGATAAGAGGCCCTCATCCTATCGGTGAAATGATCTGACAAATACGTATATGTATGGCTTCAACAGACGATCACGTGACACTATTTTATTCAGACTTGAATAATGGGTATCAAGAGAAAGGCGACAGAATAGAGGAAAGGAGTACCGAGTATCCACAAAGGCCCTAGGCCCTTCAGTGTCCAATTTTAGGCGAAACAATGAGTATATTTTCCGCTCGTGTGATTACGAATGGGAAAGCAGGCATTGGTGACGTATTTACGGCGACCAGAAAAGGTTTCGTGGTTGTCTGGGTTGTTTGTTGTTTTTGTTTTTTGTCTGTAGTAAACCGACGTGTGTGTGTCTCATGGCTCAGATTTAGCATCGTAAGACAGTGCATTTTCCATCTATTGCTGTATCGGACAGGGAAGGTTCATGGACATTATACTTGGCGCGACAGACGTGACAAATCCACGAAGGAGTATCCCTAATGTTGCCAACGAGCCTGGACGAATGCCAATTCGTGGGATGCGTCGCAGCTCGCTTAAAATACATTTGGGGCTGAGATCAACTGAAAATGCCTCCGTTTAGTCCATGGTTTAATGATCAGAAGCCGAGGCGCTACGGATCGCAAGTTGGGACAACAGACTGAAATTCAATTCAGAGTGAACCCATTCGTCACGCCCTCTACTCAACCATTACTCACATTTGCTCAGCGTGCTTGGAGCGACGCGACAGCCTACTTACGCTCGAGGTCTCGTCGTGTCGAGTGCGTTACCATCTGAATGAGATAACAGGCCGTGCTGATTTTGTGCAAACTGGTTTCTCATTAGAAGGGTAGAGGGTGTCGGGCGGAGGGGGAGGCGGGGAATGAGAATTCTCTTCTTCCAGTTAAGAGTGCAATAATGTACCGCCAGTGACATTGGGACCTGCATATTGGGTTGATGGCGGCTAAAAAGTGCAAAGCCTTTTGCAGGGGACATTTACGGCAGCCGATGCTGATATAACGCGGTGTTCCACGGGATAGGCCTGTGACAGAGAAGAATAAATCGCCTTTTCTAAGGCAGTCTTATTCAAAGCAGGATCACACAGATTGCAATATGCTTTTGGGAGCGACGCAATATTTATAAAATTGGCATTCTCTTGTGGATAAATCGAACTTTCCAATAATCCTGAACATACTAGAATCGAATATTGAGCAGATTCAGTAAACTTCTAAATTTGAGCATTTGATGGTTAAAAAAGATACATGTATGTGATTACTTTTATATGCCGCGGATCTTCCTGACCCAACTGCTCGGGCTCGGGATGTTCAAAGGCTCGGGGACTTGGCAGATTCACAAACACGTGATCCTTGAATCCATTGCACTTTCGCAACCTTTCTTGTCCAGGCTCTTGTCTGGTTCACCACTTTGATTTCGATTCATTCCATTAATTTGCTTCGACTTTTCCCCCCTTTCCGCCCGAAAGACTTGATCGGAATTATTTATGAGTGGAAAAATGCCGGTTGGAGTGGAAGTAATAGGTATACAAGGATAACAGTTGTTTCGTGAAAGAAAGTGCTTCGCACGAGGAAGAATATATTTTATCAGGAAGGATTTGCAAAGCTAAACATTAATTTTTGTTTAAATCTGACTTTAAGACTGAGAGCCTCTTACCGTTTTCTGTGATATCTCGTCAGAAGAGAACCTGAAATTCCTTTGTGAAAAAAGATGCATGAATTCTTGTAAAATGAAGAATCCCACCACCACCTTAGGTCGATAGTTCGAGGCATACATGTATTTCTTAAAGTAGGCCTATTATAGTCGTACAATCTGTAGCAAGAGGTTAAAAAATGCAAATGGACACATCAGATTTCTTGCTGCATGATAATATTTTGAGCAAGATAATTCATGACACCTTTCCTTCTGTATGTGCATGTTGTGTTTTTTTTTCTGTGACGTCAGATGACGAAAGGCAATCTAATGAATAATTCATACAGTATGTAGCATGCAAGTCTGAACACACTGGTCTATTCTTTCTGGGCTGCAGATCTCTCAACGCGCGCGGTATACCCGTTTTCATGGTTACAATTTAAAAAGAATTTTCAGGGTTTGACGGAACAAGCGGCTTTTGGTTTGAGCAAAAGGTAATTGCATTTTGATAGAAGAGAAATCAGATAAACACACGAATCGTTTCTCCCATGCTGCTGCCTTTTCTTGTCTCCTAACCACGGTGTCGCTGTCATTTCGACAAGACACTCCGTCTTCCGCCTGCCAGCAAATCTCATCACAGTGATATGGTGAAAGCAGCTCAGAGATTGCCGTGTGTATAGGTCTGGTGAGAACTCTTATACTTCCACATAGTTCAAATATGACATCATCACGAACACACACACACACACACACTCACACACACACAGCAATATAAATTAAAAAAAAATCACCCAAGAAACAATAAGATGGTGACACTTAGGACCGTTTGTTTGTTGTTGTTGTTGTTGGTTTGTTTGTTTGTTTTTGCCGCCGACTAGAAGAGGTTTCCTTGGTAAAGTGTCGACTATCCTTATACAAGGAGCAACACAACTATTTTCCCCGTCCTCCTTTTCATAACACGACTGCACTTGAGAGCCACGTTAAATGGCAATACACACTATAATGTCTGTTTCCCTTTGGAACTTTGCTTCTGCAATAACAATGAGCCTTCTATTGAGCGTATTTATACGAGTGGGCAAGATTTCTATATTCATTGTGTCGCAATTTTTAAGACTACGCTGCTCCCGAGCACTGCTCATCACGCACATTACAGGAATTAGCAATGAATTAATTGTGGGCGGTCCAACGGACCATTCTGTGAACATACGGTGCAAGTGTTCATGCAGGATCTTTAAAGGTGGAATGTTTGTACAGGGACACTAAAATCCTCTCCAGTTAGGTTTATCATTCACTCTCAAAAAGGAGGCAATTAAAATAGAGCAGCTATACACAAAACGTAATTATAGATTTTATCTTCCTATAACATCAAATCTTTTCTACAGAAACGCCTATACGACCAAAGACGAATGTCATCTCAAAAGCAAACAAACGAAAAAAAAATGCATGACGCTCGTGTTAAAACGTCAGGTTAAACACTGGAAGATGTATCTCAAATTTCAGAATGTTCAGATGTTATAATTCACCTGTAACAAAGTTAGAACTTTGAAAGTAGTGGCAGTATTGACAGAAAGTCGGGGCATTTTATCTGTGTTTCAGTTTGCATATCAATAATTATCTGTTGCAGTAAAATAAGAAATTCTCTACACTTTTCTTCGTATCACGCCCAGAAAAACAACCAAAACAGAAGGGTGTGGTTCGTCGAAAAAGATTACGCCGTCCCGCTACGCTCCCACCAAACCCACACGCATCTTTTTTGAAAGCGATTACCAGTAATGGCCGCGGAATATCTTATACACATTATGACATGATGACTGCTGTTATTACGAGCTTGACCAAAGATTGAGTCATATAATCTGTTAATCTAAAGTGCTTACCTGTCTGTCTGCACCACATCCGTAGTCATTTATATTTTTCACATCCCGATTGCTAGTATGGTATGCTGTAATTATCATCATGTGGGCTCTAACAAGGTTTGCTTACATAAGTTTTAAAATACTGCACGAATGTCATTTTTTTTTCTCCCAGAGACCTATATGGTGATAGTTTTGGTTGCCACGAGGGATTCAGATTTTAACTTTTTGTGAGATAATTAGAAACCCCTTATGAAATATTAAAGAGCATCTATAAATGGGGTATTCAAAGTTTATTTGACGAGAATCGATTTTGAAATTGCCGAGATTTCCAAAAGCAAAGTAAAACAAAGTGGTCCTATCAAGGTGGGTCCCACCTTTCACTAGGACCTCTTTGTTTCTGGATACTCAGCCACTTCCAAACCAATTTTCACCAAATAAGCTTTGAATTCCTCTTCTGAGAATTGTATGCTCTTTAATACTGCATAATATGATTCTCATTATCTCACAAAATAGTTGGGAACTCGAGGCCCCATCTCAACCAAAACGTATATACCATCCCTTTAACTATGTTTTGTAGTGGAAAATGTAGTGGCAGGGCTTCCGATTAAAAGTACATTATAGACTTATTTCCGTACCTTTGTAGAGGTCATCTTTCTTGAACATCGGAAATGGTCGCGAACATGTGTCACCTATAACAACACTAGTCTGTAAATCCCCGACGAGCAAGTGACTCGAGCAGAAACAGCAGTGACCAAGGTATTGCTCCGAACCGGTCAGGATACAACAGTCAGGCGGTCGGTAACTCCCCATGTATTCATTACAGGTAGTTTCCTCGGGTCACCGGAAATTGTCTCGAGTATTTTCACTCTTCCAATGTCAGTTATCTTTCTGATAGACGAAAAAAACATCCCTGTCAAACTAAGAATCCCACGCAATATTGCTTTGACACAAGTATGAACTGCTATCTGCGCAGGTAACCGCACTCGAGCAACAGGTTGTGAAGAGCCGAGTGTCGAGACTGTAAAGGAAATAGTTACCACCAACGGACTGTCGGTAATTTACAGTGTCAAACGCATCCGTTCTCAACAGAAGATAATTCTATGTAGCAAAGTGTTAACTTGATGGCATAGCAGCAATGCTGATGTCGTAACTTCTATCCGACAAAAACAAAATATCAGAAAATGAAAAGATTTTACGTATTTCTCTTTCACAATAGGACATTTTATAAATCTTGTCGAACTACACGCCCCTGCATAAACGTTTTCATCCGTTATCTCGTTATAAAAAAATGGTATAAAAAAGTGAAATTGAATTATATTGTCAAAACATGACCCGTTGATGACATCAGAGAATCATTTTCGGTTTATGCTAAAATTTCTGTGATGTTTCTCGCATTTATTAATTTGCGTCGATATCACATCAAACTTAAATGTTACACTTTTCAATAAATTTAGTAGCAGTCATCCTTCCGACCACATGCGCGTGAGAAATGATTCATAAACTTTGAAAGTTTTAAACTTCAAAAGCATCCTTGTATGATGCACAATCGACGTCTAATGGCATCAAAGCGGAATGAAACTGAATACCCTGAACAAGCTCACCAACGAACCTTCAATGTTTCATGGTTTGTTTGCATCGCGTTCAAAACAAATACAGTATCCAAACCACGTTTCGTTTGTTTTATCAACAGCAAAAACATCAACAATGTAAACGTTACGACCCATAATTGGTCTAAAAGAAAAATTTCCGTTGGCCAAATGCTGTCGAAAGTAGCTCCTGAACCAGTGAATACATGCATTGACGCGCTTAGGCAGGCAAGGGTTGTGACAATTTTGCCGAACAGTTCTGACACGTTTTCGAGAAAGTTATTGTGTGGATCTGCTGTAAAAGGCGCTTGTTCCGTTTTTACCTTCCAAGTACCAACCTTAAATCTAGTATCATGGGAATCGACAACCGCTTCCCCTGTTTGATATCTTGACTTAATCTCTGATGAAGCCTGTATAGTTATTGTGACTGCGTTCGCATTTCAACAATACCGACGAGATGCTATTTAGATAGAGATAAGCGACGACCTGCTTATACTTCAGCTAGATGCTTTCTTTGTATATTTAACGCGGTGACAAGGGTCTTCCTGCCGCAACGAAAAAAGATCCTTTACCAGGCACTTCATCATTTTCTTTTTATTGTATATGCCGGATATTTATTTTCAAAAGAAGAGAGGACATTATTAAATCGGGTACGATAAAAGCCCACCCCAATCACAATTTATCCCAAATTTGCTTTGGTATGGCTTTGAGATCGGAATGTCAGAGGTGCTTGACGGGTACTAAAAGAGGCGCCAATGAGGTGTCACAAAACACACCGTCTTGATAAAACCACCCGGAGCTTGCCTTTCACCCGCCATGTGTCCGCGCTGTGTCGTTCTCTATACAGCTGGGTGTCGTGCGAACCGTACGCTGCATTTTATTCCCCAACACCTCGATGTAAACCAGCAAACTCAGAACTCAATACCAAATGTGAAATTTACTTCTTTATTAGAAACAAGTAAATGTGTCCTGTCTGAAATATATATAGACACTCAATTATGTTGACATTTTGAGGCGTAAGGACGTTGAGGACGAAAATGGACGCATTGAGCACAATAATCCATGGATCGTCAGAAAAAAAGAGGTCTTTTCCCGAAGTTCCATTTATAGATACCTTTTCCTAAAAAAACACTTTATCAATAACAGTTGCAATAGTCTTGTGGCAATTGGTAGCATTATATCAGCATTCCGTCTCAAATAACAAGGCGGCGGTATTGATTTCTTTTGTATAATCTTTTCCCCCGTCGGAAGACTTTAGAGCTAAAATGAAAACGACGAAAAATGTGAAGGAGGTCCTCGAGACCTCTCGAAGGGGGTTGCCTCGCCGTCAAGATCTGGGCTTTCTTTGTCCTGGGTGTAGTCCTCCTCCACTCCAAGTGTCTGCAAACACTCTTTGATCGAGGCCCGCCAAAAAGCTGTTCTTCCACAGCCTTGTGGCTATTTTGAACAATTCTTCTGTTTGCTATAAACGGGAGGACAACACGACTTGTTTGTAGGGTACGATTAGAAAGCTGCAAAACG
Source organism: Diadema setosum (assembly GCA_033980235.1). NCBI lineage: Eukaryota > Metazoa > Echinodermata > Echinoidea > Diadematoida > Diadematidae > Diadema > Diadema setosum. The sequence continues at coordinate 3,562,010 of CM067066.1, forward strand.
ATTGCAGTCAATGACACAACAAACATAATCAGTCACATTTTAGTATTTAATGCTGTAAAGTTTCAAGACATTTCTTTTTTTTTTTTTGGGGGGGGAGGGGGTGGCCCCTATCTCTTTGTCCAAATGTATTATATCTGTACACAGTGAGTATTATTACTTAAAATAACCTTTTTACCTGCAAAAATTACATGTGGAATATGAATTGTGACATGACTTTGAGTAGTTCTTATTTTACGATTCCTTGTTTCACTTAATACACTGTACAGTGTGTTCACTTTGCTGTTATCCAACTCATTGTAGCAAGACTAACATCATTCTTTTGAAACACTGCAGTAAAAAGGGGGATTCCTATGAAAACAAACACTCTTGCTATGAATTGAGGATGCATCTTTGCAAAGGAGGATAATGAATTGTTGAACCTTGCAAACTACACCATAAAATATGAATAGGGGATATGTACTCAAAACAGTATAAATATGATGGCTGTATATGTCAATCTGCAAGATTTGGATGGATCCAAATCCATAAATCATATTATTTCTTTAACAAATGAAGTCTAAGCTATGACCTTTGCACAGGTGTCCAAAACCAATGACAATAATGCTGTTAATATCTATATTTAGGCAAAATTTTAAAGTATATTTGTGGATACTTGTGTGTGTGTGTGTGTGTGTGTGTGTGTAATTTTACTCCCTTAACTTTGATGTAGGTGGGGTTATCTGCCTATTCTTTGTTGCAGTTCATTTTCGCTGTATTTTTAAGCTGCATACGATCATTCAACACCAAAGTGCAGCATGTCAGCATTTTTAGTGAATAAACCCTGTCTAACCATACAGCAATACTGCATTGCTTACTGTTTATCAACAGAGTGGTATTTTTCTTAACAAGAGGTAAATGGGTATAATAAATATTGCAGCAGTCTTGTATGCGAGATGCTATGAATGATAGTCCATGCACAGGTTTCTCCTGTCTTTGTTCGCCTCTCTGTAATGAGTTTATCTTTCATGGCTCAATTTTCTGGATGATTGCCTTTTTTCTCCCACCTACAGCCCCACTTGTAAGGATTGGTGTATTTTCCCACAAAAACTATTTGTGCATATCACTCAGCATATATTTAGAAAGATCTCTTCCTGTCAGGTAACAATCCAACCAATTTGTTCCTCACAGCAGGAAATTCAACAAAAGCTTTACAGTGTGATATGTTTACACAATACAGATGGCCCCTGAATGAGTTTTATTTCTTACACAGTGAATATGTCAATCTAAATTCCAGAGTATTGATATCCTGTTTATCATCATCAAACTTGTAGTTCATAAAGCGTGTCATAAAAAAATTGTGCTAGTATGAGCCTATACAACTTCTATATGAAGACAGAAATACCCAGGTGTGTCATGAAATTATGTTCACTGGAATTAGAAATAATTATGGTTCAATAAATCAAGCCTTCAGAAAAATAATCACAAATCTGACAAGTGCCCCTAACTACTGCATGTCTTGCTGCACAAAATTAATGATTATAACTTGCATTTACAATTTGGCGTGACAAATTAAACTGTGTAAAATCATGGACACATGGTAAAACATATATGCTTTGACTCTTAATACCATTTGAACATGACATTAAATTTTGAAGGTCAGTTATTCAATAAAGAATATTAAAAGAAACCATCAGCATATGAAGGGCAATGTATATTTGGATAAAGATATTTTATTTCAGTGAATTCTACATGCTTAACGAATAACGTGAAGAACATTTGCAGGGTCCAGACAGGAGATATATAAATCTGATACTTGTGATAATGTCTGGTTTATTCTCAATGAATGAAACACTATGAAATTACATACCACACAGACAATATTTTCTGAGATATTTTTACATCTTTATTTGGACATACTGTTGATATAGATTTCTCTTTCTTTTTTCTGCAGTGGAAATGAAGCACATGTATACGATGTACCATACCTCATGTCAAAAAATAAAATAATATGGATAAACCTTAATAGAAGTGTTTTGGCATGATTGTGATATACACTGTATGGAACAGACCACATATGGTACAATTAAGCAATCCAGTCAAGATTAATAGGAGAATCTTTTCTTCATTTAACCAACTAGGAAAGCCATGCTAAAACTCTTTCAGTCAACTTATTTTTGGGTGTGAGTGGGTGATGAATTTTTCTCACTCCAGGGCATAAAGTGGTAGACCAAGTGTGAAATTTCTAGCTCTTGGTCACTGTGATCGGTACAATAGACTTGTCATTCATAAAATCACGAAAAAAGCACACAGGGGGCTTCTTCTATAAACAGATTTTCCTCTTGCCTGCCTAAAAAAGATTTCCACTGATAACGAACTCTGAATGTCACAGGCCCGAGATCTATCTCTCTGCACTACCTCCAGCTTTGAATATGGTCCGATAGGGACTGACCTACATCATGTTGGCAGAGATGCCAAGTTTCTCAACTAACTGCGAGCATGCTGCGAGTGAGTATAACTGCGAAACAGCACACAACTGGAGGGAGAGGGGAAGTCCGTCCGATAGTAGTGTTTTTTTTTTTTTCCATATTGGGATCAGTAGTTGTGCAATTTGCTGAATACCCATGACGTAATTTTACTTGGACAATTCCCATCTATTTGTGACATGAACAATGGTTCATATGAAAGACATCATTTTGAGCATTTTTTCCAAAATTTTCTTGAAGGGTGAATGAGTCTTGCTTTGTAGAATGTATAACTAACAACTTTCTGTCAATTTTAGTAAATGATAGTTTTTACAGAGTTCTCCAGATTATTTATTTAGAGTGGTAAATAGCTGTAAGAAACAGCCATGTAGGTATCCTTTAATTAAACCTCCAAGGAGGCATGAGAAATGATTATTAGATTGGTGAGCATGAGATAGGTCACTGGTGCATGAGACTCATGTGGTAGGCATGAGTCTTGGTAGGTCTGTGTTGGTTGAATCATCTTTCTTTATTACTTGCTAATCAAAATGGGAAATAAACTGAAAGTCACACGCAATGCCTGCTTTTTGTTTGAAGGTGATAGTCTGGCCTACTTAGAGATTATGATTATTGAAAAGAAAATTCAATGTGCTATACATTTGTATATTTCCTCTTTTCCATCAATGTTTCAATAACAATATTAGATGTAGAAAAAAAAAAAGGAATATCATCCATGTCAATTTCATGGCTGTGGATCCTTCATTCTCCTTCTAACTTTCTGTCTTTAATGTTGCATAACTCTCTCCTCGCACGTACGTGGTGTCCCTGTTGCCATGGCAAACTTGCCTGTCACAGGAAGAAGCTGCGGTTTTCTCAGAGTGACGTTTCATCTCTGGTTTGAGGTCTGAGTCTTTGCCAGAGAGATCTGATTGCGGAGGAGGGGCAGATGAGGGAGGGGAGGGAAGCAACTCTCGCCCAGATTATGCTATGTAGATGTACTTGAATCCAGTCTTAGGTATGACATGTAATACAAAGACATCCTAGGGGCATCATCATTACACTTACACCAGGGAGGGAAGAGACATCCCTGCTTTCACACTACAGAATATGCTCCCTGTCATGCATGTGCATAACTTTTAACGAGATGTAAGTAGGCTATCAACCCCCTCAAGAAATGGACTCTAATGCAGGGCAATCCAATTACAACAAACACTTTTATAACCAAATATTGTAACAACAGAGTAAAAATTCAGGTTCCAAAATTAATATTCCCAGGATATTTGGTGCAAAATTTAATTGGTTGAAATGAAATTTCAATAAAACAAAAGAAAACTGGAGGTCATGCGTGCTTCATTATTTAACATTGTTCAACTATATACCATTGGCATTTTTGATCCTGTGTTGTTGCCACTTGGTTTGGTCATGAGTTGAGGATCCAGAAGCAGCTTCATGCTAGCAGGGTCATTATCCAATCTCTGATGCCTTTTAGCAGTACATTCAGGAAAAAAATACCAGTATTTACTTATTTCAGGCATGGTCAACACACTACAGTTCAGTCGAGCCACATCTGCTTCATTAATCCAGATTTACCAAGGCAGTCCCTGCTGATGGTCTCATCTTACAGGAAATGCACAGATTAGATATTGCACAGTTTCCAACTTTGACTACGCAGAATGCTGAAATTCATCAGAGGTAGATATGAAAGATTCACATCATTGTTACGTTTAACACACCCAACAAACTTGAACTTCAACATCCAACTTTCTGTTTGTGACCATAGAATGGCATTTCCTCCACAAATCAAACTTTCATATCCACAGCTGAAAACCACTGTTTACATGCAAATATCAATAATTTTCATCAATTTGAGATAGTTGAGATAGTTGAGATAGTTGAGATAAAATCTGCCGAAAATAAAAAACAAAAACTAAAAACGTGATAATTTTCTTCAAAAATATTTCTTGTTCTGTAAGGAGTGCAGTATCATTGAAAAGATTTTATTTTTCTTTATTTGATGATAATGTTGCTTTGAAAAATAAAATGAAGATGGCATTTATATATGTTTTTGCATTCAAACTCTTTATTTCATATGTTTCCTTTTGTTTGTGTTGTCTCACAACTTAATCCCTTTCCATTTCTTGAAAAGGAGTTAGGTCTTTCCATCAATACTTCAGCTTGCTGTTCATTGTGTTGATGTGTTGTCCACATAATGCTCTCCTTTTTCTCAAATTTCATGATCAAAGGTTTGGCATTGTAATATCTTTGTCTCTTTAATGCTCTGCCACTGAGTTTCATCATACATCTTTCTACTTACTCATACCATGCATGCAGACATAATTATGATAAAACCTGATTTACCTATGAGACCATGGCAAATCAAATTGATCTCTTGCATCAGTACTGAAGGGAATTTCATTAAATTGTATGTGACATAGCGCTTCACAAGTATGGGTGTATCAGATCACAGACTACCTCAAATGATAATGTCATACATAGACCATCAAGGAATCTGACTCTGATTATCTGAATAATCCACAACTTGACTGCTAACATACACCACACCTGCTTTAGTGTAAAAATTGCAGCAAGTGTGTGCAAAAAAAAAATTTACACTTTGTGCCCTGTCCTATATTCCTTTTTGGAATGTTGTGTTTCTCCCTTTCGGCTATAATCTTCACAATTACAGACATAGTCCTTTACCAAGATTTTATTGTTGATCATTTCCTAACTGACAAAGAGTTAACAAGGTCACAAATGCTAACAATTTTATCCTGACCTACTCCAAATATGAGGGCAAGAATAACTCAAAGAAGTAGAGGTAACCCGAATCAAACAATTGGGGGCATATGATCAACAAAAGGTAAACATTTGACATGAATAGGTTTTCTTTTGTATCGCTGCCCTCAAGTGATTTATCAATATGAACAAGATAAATTACCTGTAAGAGGGTTGTAAAACAAATTCTTGTTTTTTATACGCATTGCAGGAGGGACAAATATCAGTGTACAAGTCTTGCCTCTAAAAAAAAAAAAAAAAATGTGATTACAATACAGAAAAACTGAAATAGGGCAAGGTTCATACATGAGTGTCTTCCATGATGACTTTGATTTGCATCAACATTACCATGCATGAGTAAATGAATATTACATCCTTACTTGAAACTTAACATTCAACTTACAATATCCACAAAATTAATTGAAGCAAATGCCTGGCTTGCAGCGAGCGACCCCATCTAATTTAAACCCGTTGAGGACAAGTCTGGAGTATAATTGGGCAAGCGTCTATGGGAAAAGCATGTTGTAGCAAAATCAGCCCATCCTCAATAGGTTTAGTAACAGGTGCAGATTTGATATTATTTTGCTATTTTCATGTGAACAAAATATACTCTCACAGAACTTGAGGGTACTTCAATAAACATACATTCATTATGGTTGAACACTTTCATAGCACACACCTCCCTACTTGATGATTCCTAATTTGCTCTTTACTGCATGAATACTATCAAATGAAACAGCAGGATGGAGTAAATGCTGCCAAGAGGAGATAAATGATGATTTGTGGTCCATGCACATTGATCCCTGCAAAGGTCATCAAAAAATCCCACAGTTACAAATAATGGGATGGACTTGCAACAAACTGGCAGGCAATTTTAATAGATTGAAGAGCAGCAATTTTTTTTTTGTACCCTGTAACTTGTATTCCAAAGTGCATGGAGTTCAAATTTTATTTGTTATTATTCAGGGAGTTCAAATTTCTGATGAAGCATTTGATAAAGGAAGTGACTTCCAGTTTGAGAGATGGCTTAAATGTTGATAGTAAGAGTGAATGATATAAACAGTATACAGCCCAACACCAGGATATGTATATTAGATCTGTCAAAAGTTAATAAACATACATGAAGGATATCCAGAGTGGGTTGTTGTTGCTGTTGTTTTCTGGGACATAATAGCCTCATTGAGTCCTGCATATTTTATGTACACTTTATCTGACATTCACTAGGTAAATACATTATCAAAATCTCTGAACTACATGGTAGTGCTTAGAGGCCATCTCAATCCACAGTCAAATGAATAACTGTTTTGACACCAATCTGCTGTTCAATATTCATTAAGATATTTCTATAACTACAATGAAATCCTTTTTTTCTAAAGAATTGGTTTCTTCTCCCAAAACAGTAATGAAGTTTCAAAGAAGACATGCATGAAGAAAGCAACATGTAAAATTACACATGTCAAGGGACTTGACTTTATCTACCATATTTTTTTGGTGGTGTACTTGGATGATATTGCTCTGGTAAATGTAGTTGCCAGGACACAATCCTTTGCCAGCAACTTGAAGTTTTATGAACCCGTTCATGTTTACCTAGCAAACATACCTTGAGTAGAGATATGAGGGTCAATTGCACCACAATTGGAAGCACAGTATTTTGATGTTTATGCTCCTTAGAGTTCATCCAGGGTTGACTTCAAAAACAGTGATGACTGACCAGAATTCCTGTTGGATACTGACGGAAAACAAGAAAGCCAAAATCATGGAATTAAAAAAGATATACATGTAATGATCTTTTCATATAATTCAAAGTTACTTTGAATTGTATTTGAAGAAATATAAAATACAATTATTTGCAGCAAGAATGCCAGTTGTAATCGTAGTCTCTTTCAATTCCATCAGCAACACATCTATGTATATTGTCAATATGGCATTTTAAAATGGTCCCAAGAGAACAATGACTATCACATTGTAATGACTGTGATTAAGTGCTGAATTCACGTAAGGGAACACTGTGTAATCTGCATCATCAAGCATGATATTCTGTAGATTTAAATCTGATTTCAGATTTTTTTTTTCTGAAGTCTATACACATTTTGCTTTTTCCATGTATCAAAATCACCTGAAAATTTTGATTTCTGATTTTTTCATAAAATCTTAATATCATCCCTGATCACTGAAATCTATCTTCTCTTTCTTAAAAAAACCAAAAGATTAGCCAGAAACCTTCTGTTTTTACTAACTTTAAGACATAAATATATAACTTTCAAGCAGAGTACATTCCAGAATGTGCATAGTGGGTTGCAACAAGCCTTTGAAGTTTAGTTCCCAAACTTTTGTTATAACAAGCTGACCTTAACTCGACAATTATATTCTCATTCTGGTCTAATCAAGAAAAAAAATGCATTCAGATAAAAACAGCTGCTAAACCCCCAAAATCATTTTGCGCTTTAAAAATGTCACTGTCAAGATACATTTTGATAATTGGCTTTGACGAGTGATGAAAGAGTGAAAAAAATGTAGCATTACACAGCAAAAGAAGAGATACAGATGTCGCACATGTGTAACATATGCCTTGTCATACAATGTGACCACCACAGACGCTGGGGTCTGACTCAGCCAAAATGTTACCAATACCACAGCATTTTTTCCCCCTTGTTACTTAAACGTGATTAATGATATTCCCGATAATTAAGAGCACATTTCATACCGTGCCTGTCAAATTTCTTGTCTCATTATTCTACCCCAGTTGGTGTTGACACACTAGAATGGTTGAGCTGCACATATTCACGACAAGGAAAAATATGAAATGAGCATGAGTTGTATTTAAAGGTCATCCTTCTTGATATCAGCTGAAAATTTCTCTGGCTTTAAGTAGACAGAATTCCTGACTACTTACAGCAACTAGAAGGCAAGCAAGCCAAGCATTCGGAATCTCCCTATATTGGAAAATGGATTTCACCTTTGGCGTCGGACTACCTTTTCATCAAAACTAAGGAGTTAGCGGTATGGCTGAGGTATCAATATTGAATTGTTCATCAGTTGATGGTGGTGGGGTGCAGATGTCTAATCATTTGCATTTTGCATGAGATGGAAAAAAATCCAGTACAGGGATATTAGGTACAAGAATATTTCATTCACTGCCCGTACACATGCTCTCTTCTCTGGTTGTAATTACCATCTTTTATAGTATACTCACATTCCTTGACATTTTCAAAGCAAATACTTACAACGTACAATGTAGCTCATATAAGGTATCATGAATATGTAGTGAGGAAGATGCAGATGGTTAGTTGGTATATACACCGTTTGTATATCTCATCATATACAGTGGACTCCTGTTATAACGAAGTCCTCGGGACCGGCAGTTTTCTTTCGTTATACTTTTATCGAAATTTTGTTATAGCCGAACAAATATCTATATATGCCAACATTTCATTGCATTCCTAATTATTTGTTTGTTGGAAATGAAATAAATAAACTTGAACAACTTGAACAAATAAGCAATAAAAAACATAAAGCTGATGATTTTGTGACTTGGATTTTTAATTCATTGTAACCGAAATTTTGTTATAACCGTGTTCGTTATAACGAGAGTGCACTGTATATATCATTTAACTATACAAACACATACACACACACACACACACACACATATCCTATATATATATATTACATTGACAACGAGAGTGCACTGTATATATCATTTAACTATACATACACATACACACACACACAGACACATATCCTATATATATATATATATATATATATATATATATATATATTACATTGACAACACAGAAGTCATGAATACATAGTCTGAATGCTGCACTGCCATTTGGTTCATATGCCCCTGTACTATACAGTACTTCACTGTGTTTGTGTTGAAAGCCTTCCTTATGATGTCCTGCTTAATCCTGTAAGTCCCATGGGTAACATGTCTATATACAAGGTCTCTAGAATTTAAGGATCATGGTCCTGAGTGGGTTTATAGTCAATCCAGTGCAATTAATATAACTTGTGTTGTTTGTATTATTTGCAGAATCACCACAATGTAATCCCATTGCTTCTTATCCACATAAAAAAAACAACAAACTAGTATCCCAACAAAATTTTTAAAACTGCTCTCATTTACTGTTGGCTGCCTGTTTCATAAAGTTCTTATGAGTTCATACCCTCCTGTGTGGGAGAATAGCAAACCCTTTTTGTGAGCTCACATCAAGGTTTGTTTGAGCACCAAGTCTTTCAAGTGCTTGCCCCCCCCCCCCCAAAAAAAAAAAAAGAAAAAGAAAAAGAATGGTATAAGAAGAGGACAGCTCTCAAACAAAAATGTCCTTCCATACAGCTTCATCTTCACAAGCTAGCTTTACTCCATGACAATGCATACAAATAAAGTCATACGAGTTATCAACTACTGCCCTGAAGATGTGACCATTCTATTTTAGTGGCACAAAGCCTGTACTGCCACCTAGATAAAACACAATGAAGAGTTTTATGTGAAACAGTAACTGAAGATCTAGACATGTTCTTATTTGTGATATGCTCCATTCACTGTACTCAAATCCTGGCTTACCCACACCAGTACTGCTATATCTGAACCAAGGGAATGTATTTTACAATAATTACAATATCAAACATGCAAATGTATATAAATTATATATAGCTATGATAAAGATATGGAGACATTTTCCTGATGTTATCTGTTCCGACTTGTGTGACGATCATGTATTACACAAGAAGACCATCTTACTGGAAAAAATTTTGATCTAAACCTGCATCTAACCTACCACACTATTAACAGAAAATAAGTATATTGAGCAGGCGGCAAAAGTCAACATTTGACTGACCGATTAATACTGCTGGAGAACAGAGATATTGAATGGCGGGCTGCAAAAAGAATGAGCCTTCTCTAAAACCCAGAGAATGATTTGGGCCCTGGTCCCCATCCAAGAGAAATAAAGAGCAAGCATCAATTCTCAGCAGTGTGTCTAGACCTTTGAGAAGTCTAAAACACATCCTGCCTAAGCCAGAATTCAAACATTTGCCAAAAAGATTTTGCCACCACTCTCCCTCTTTCAGGCATGCCCACTAACAGGGCTACCGAATTGTTCTGCCCTGTCAGAGGGTGTTAATTCCTGTGGAGTTGTCATTGAGGGGAAAAAAATTCAGTGGACAAGGTACGATCATCAGATTTCAAGTGGACAGTCACCACACAAAGAGAGCACGGGTAAAGGAAAGAACTAATTCTTGTTTCACATTGCTTTAAAAAAAAAAAAAAAAAAAAATCCAGAGCAATGAAAACTGCAATAACCTCTATCAGCTTTCATCGCAGAGAGTAATCAAATGAGTACCGCTAACACTCAAACTCTCCATGAGTACGTCCCTTTGAACTTCACAAGCCTTTTTTAATGATGCTTTTAGCAGCTATCTTTGCCTTCAAAATCTATCTGGATATCTAGTCGAAAATTTCAAATACAGTGGACTCCCATTATAATGATCCAAGTCCTTGGGACTGGCAGTTTTCTTCGTTACATAGAAATTTTGGAATAACCCCACCCCTCCCCCCCCCCCCAAAAAAAAAAATAAAAATAAAAAAAAATAAATAAACAAAAAACATGGGCAGTTAATGTTGCGGCCTGAACTTTTACTTCATTATAACCAGTATTTCGTTATAACTCTGTTTGTTATATTGGATTACACTGTATCAGCATTTATGTCTTCCTAAAATAATGGTCATTACCACATACCAACACTCACTCAACACACACACACACAAGGATACAGGGACAATCTGCAAAACAATAGGAGCATACTAATCGTGTGGACATGTTAGTTTAAGGATTACATTTTCTTTACACAACCATGCTGCTGGTCTGAAGTCAAAATGAGCATCTTAAAGAGGGGGGGAGGGGGTATTGTTTGCAAAGACCTACAAACCTCTGTTTCCTTTGCATCTTTACCTTTCTATCACGAAATTGTCAAGCTAAGGTACCTGGCAAGACATAGTGTAGTAAAGCTTATACACACTGAAAGAGTCAATTAACCTAAGAACAAAGATGGTGATGCATCAAGCTTTACCTAAATTTGTTTCTGCACCATCGATGTGTGTCTTGCATCTTACTTGTTATTTCTTGCAGTGGGGTGAGAATTGGCATAACACAAAAGCTTTTTTTCTTCCTTTCTGTGAAGCAACCATTATCCAATTTACACTGATAACCCATATCCAGTGTGATGCTATAAGAAATTGTGCAACCCTCTGTAGTCAAGTTCCACAAAAGTCCAAATGGTGACCCAGGTGGCCTACAGATGTATGTAGGTAGCATTGGCAAATGTGATATTTTGTTAAAGTGTGATCTAAATTGCACTCAGACAGCATAACTACTTAATAGTTATATGTATTCAGGTTGTCATACAAGAAACGTGAAAAATATTCCAATGATTCTATATGGTTTTGTAGGCCAAGCCTTCGATGTGCTAAAAGAACAGCATTTTTATCGGAGACCAATTTATTATTGCTGAACCATCCATATTACTGGAACACAGGTTTGGAGGACCCTTTCTTACCAAAGTCTACTATTGAATATTTGAAAACTTGTGTTGCCTTTGGGGTGAGGAGGTCAAGTTTAGTTGAAGTTTTTTGCCAGTATTTATTCAGCGCTTGAACAACATTAGATTTGCAGAGGCAATTCAGACCACCTGTTGAATTTTGCCTGGTCTAATTGGGATTTATACAATGTCTTCTCATACAAGTCCTTTTAACCCATTTGTTGGAAGGAGCTGATTTTGCTTCAACATGCATTTCCCATAGACACCGGCCCGAGTATTCTCGGGACTAGTCTTCAATGAGTTAAATGCACAGGTTGTATGCTATCAAGGGATTGCAGCACACATTCTTACCATCTCAATAGGACAGGATGGGTTTGCATGTTTCATACAAACAATACTTTTCAAACTAGGAAGAGGCTTTCCCATCAGGATGCAGTTGAAGAGTTTAATCGTAAAACGAGTTAACTCCATTCTTGTTGATTTGAGAAAAACCTTGCAGTGTGTGTGACAAGCACAAAAAACCTTGAGTTTTTAAATCCAATGATGCAACAAATCGCACTAGGTCTGAGTACAGGTCATGTAGTGATTAGTAGGTCTAAGGTGAGGGTCATTGTTGTGGCATGTGCAGTTCTGAGATTTAAAATGTTTTATTTGCAGCAATGCCATTTTTTTGTTTTGGTTATGTCATGTGTGAACAGTTCCCCCCCCCCTAAAAAAGACAAAAACAAAAACAAAACAAAAAACAGACAAAGAAACTGAAAGAAATTTTGCATCATAATGTAAAGACCGATAACTCTCATGTGGGAATAGGATTGTACCATATCCCTGTTAGGGAATTACAGAGTGACATAATGCCTTGTATCACGTATGAGTGCGCAAAGGCAAACGTAAGCCAATACTGTTTGCATACACCCACTTCCTCTCATGGTGCGAAAGAGTCAAAACTTGCAGCCAATTGGAACCAGTGTACAGAGTCAGTCATGCTCAAAGTTGGTATATATTTAGACAGGTGTATTATCATAGGTGTAAATTAACTAAAAATGGCACTTTGCCAGTGCCTGAAGGAATGTATTGCTCTCTGTTCCAGAAAGCACTCTTTTCCCCACTCCTGAATCTCAATGAAAAACAGTGAACAAGATGCCATCCCTAATATTACCGTATACCTAAGCTCCTCTTGATATAACAGCATGTACCTAAAATGGGGCAAAGATTTGCAGTTTGACTGTTCCAGAGATTAACCTCATTGTGTCTCACCGTGGGACATTCTGTGTGATGTCATCAAACCATGGAAAAATCAAATACTCGATACTTATAAAACATTAACATTTACACTGGTCTGTGGCCCTGCATTGTAAATAGCACAGTTGCTTAAGAATTGTCAGCTGCCATTATCTAAACAGTTCATGTTCGATGGAATAAGTACCGAGGTAAACACAAGTGACTTTTATGGGTGCGGAAATTCACATCTCTAGTCTTGAGATCTTGGCTTTTGCTGTTTGCTTGACGACTGTTTCATCTTGGCATCTCAAAAGGTTGCGGTCAACTGTTAAACCATCTTGGCGGCATCTCTGTGTACCTTCAGGCCATCAATTTCAAGTACAAAGATTATCACTAGGAAGACCAGCTTCTGAGTTTATTGCACCAGTCAAGAATATGGAGTGGTAGCAAACACAGGCACAGTCTGTCCTAGGATGTAATTTCCCACTTTAATAGTTTATTATACACTACATGAACATGAACAATCAAAAATTGTAAATACTGCATCTTACTTTGATTTTGCTTCAATCTTCCTTTCACAACAAAAATTAATGTATCTCACCAGCTAATTTTTGTGATATACGGTACCAGCATATTCAACAGATAAATTTATATAAACCACAAGGCTAAAATTTTTTTTATATAATCTGTTCTAAAATTTGTTCTTCTTGCTCACATTCTTAAAGTTTTAGGCGCTGTCTAATTCCTTTTCCTGAATAACTGAAACACAAGCAATTTATGATAAATATGAAACAATAAAAAAACTCTCTGATATTTTCCAAGTGGGTTCTTGTTCATGCATTTATCCCCAAATCACTGCTACTTCTAAGACCTTAAAAAGGTCAAAATATTTTCCTGCAGTGAAATCAAGCTTTAAAAATACAGACAGTCTACATCGATTCGCCTTAGATGCTTCTTGCTGGCCATTTAACAATCCAGCATCATCAAATACACTGAAGGTGGAATTTAACACCCCCTCCCCCAACCACCTTAAATATTTCCTTACATGTCTGAAAGCCCAGCAAACTAGCTTGTAGCTGTCAACTTCACATTCAAGCGTGCCCACATGGGGGGATTTAAACAACTTTGAGCAATAACATGCTCCCACGAGCACAAACACGTTGGCAGATGCAAAATTCCGACTGTTTCTCACCTTCCGGGCAAACGATCAATACTGATACTCGAGCTGCTTGCAGAATCTTGCTGCCAGAGATCACTTCGGATAACGGGGTGGATATGCAAAGAAGGGCAGAATCTCAAGATTATATGGCCAATCTGAAGAAGCCGAGCAAATGGACCCCACCCTCCACAATCGTGCTCATTTTTTCATGTCCATTCCAAATGTACCACAGGGCAAGATTTCATTAAAATAATTAACTCATTGCGTGCAAAATTATGCCTTGGGAAATTCCCTTTGTCTAGGTTTATATTGGAGAAAGATTTTTTTTTTTCTGAATTACAGTGAGGTTTGTTTTAAGTAAAAATATGCTGGATATCACAAAACTTGCACTCCATAAATAAGGAATGGTTATGGCTAGTGATTTTACTGCTGTAGAGGCAGTATCATAGCACTGTAAAACGCACTTTCTTTGAGGGATAATGATTCTATTTCAGACACATTATCAAGAAGCAAACAGAGATATAAGTTGATGAATACGGCATTTCCTTGGATATTGCTGCATTGCAGTCTAAATTTTGAATCCCTCATAACTAGAATGAATAACCAAACTTAAATGTATTCTTGGTTTACTTGCATTTTGTAGTCTATTGGCAACTTCATAACTCAAAGTGCTATTAGTTTCAACATGTTCATATATACATGCTTCACTTCTAATGCATGATACTTGGTGCCAGTGAAAACAAAATAAAACATCACTTGTGAGACTCTAACTAGATGAATCTTCAGTTGAGCAGCAATTGTACAATGAACTTATTTCTGTTTTGCAGATAAGAGCTTCTCTCTTCATATTTATACGTATGTATTAAAGTCTTTTGGTGAGACGGCTGCTAGCTTCATTAACCCCACGCTGTTAAAACCCTGCCAATCCTTTGATGCAGTAAGGACAAGCCAAAGGCCAGCAGAGCATCCTCTTTGCTCAAGGTCTTCTGAACTTGTCCAGAGATGTCCCCACTTCCATGTCCAATCGATATATTTCCTGGGAAGCAGAGAAGAAAACGAGACAATCCCGGCACAGGTTGGGTTGTAGATTGACAGCATTTTCAGAGAAGAACAATCGCTGCTATACTAGATTTCTCTAAATTTCATGCAGCAGTGGTTACCTTGCAAGGAAAGAAATGGCAGTGCAACACACTCTGCACCCACCAATGTAATGACAAATTCCCATCAAGCTTTGTACAAGTCCTATGTCATGCACCTGTAATGGTTCAGCAGTCTAATTTTTACCAATGCAGGCCCCTCTTATGATCTGCAACACCTGCTCAATCCATTTATGACATTATTAATATCCTATAGACTAACTCATGGATGCTCCACAAAACCTTGATAGATCTGAAATTGGTAACACATGGGGATTTCATGATATATCTAAATATGAATAATTGTCATCGTTTCATTTACTGTAAAACAAGGAATGTTCGCGTGCATTTTAATTTCGCGAGAGCCAAGATTCATGAATTTAAAATGCACAGGAAAGTTTTTGTCTACACTACATGCCACTGGCTCCAATTTGCGAAAATTTCATGCAACAAAAATTTTGTGTTTTACAGTAGATGGTTGAAGGATACAGCTACATGAATAACATGTGAGACACAATCATGAGAGACAATATAAAATAATTTCTATGATTACTTGTATGACTGAAGAGTGGATGGAAGTTGCCATCAGCCTTGAAGTTAGACTAGTGGTTTGTGACTTTGGTCACATGATGTGAAGACAAGAAGCAAGTCTAATGGCAGAAGTGATACAAAGGAGGAGCAGCTGAATTCTCAAAGTGCTTTGAACTTGACATCCTTAACTTTGTGCTCACAAGAAATCAACATAATCATGCTTTAGTTCCACTTTCTGGCCAAGACAAATCAATATTCATTCAATGCGTTAACATTTTTTTTCCACTAGGAGAATGCACACAACAAACAAGGCCTCATCTCAACACCTGGGGGGGGGGGGCATTTCATGAAGGAACTTGTTGGATAGAATATCTGACAAGTCAATTATATCCGACAAGTTTTGAGAAATTCTTTAGTCTAATTGGCTGATTTCTCTGAACTTGTCGGATATAATTGACTTGTCTGACATTTTATCCAACAAGTTCCTTCATGAAATGCCCCCCCCCCCATGTGATCTCTTGAATAAACATTACAGTAATATTCCAAACTCTAAGCAAGACCACAATGAATTCCAACTGATGCCATGATATGAATATTCATATAGCAAACAATCATCTGTTTACTGTTAGTGTTAGATAATATCTAGGGCTACCCTAAATAAATACCACAGATAGTGTATGCAAACATTAATTAGCCCTCTCAAAACTGTATTTATCACTAACAATCAAGGATTGATGAAAATGTCAGTCAAGCATTGAAGCAATATTTGATAGCTGGTCTTCAAAAAAGAAAAAAAAAGGGAATCAAAACCAGATTGAGTTTCCAACAATATTTCCTTTTTGGATTTACTCCAGTGAATATGTCAGTACTTTGCCGCAGCTGAGTTGTCCTGATTGTGCTAACAAAATCTCATTGAAAAATAATCATGGGGAACTGGGTAACCAGTCATCTGTTTCAACAAATTCATAAAATTGTTCAGTAAATACAGGTGTCAGTGTTGGTACAGTAATTTTTCAGCATGCCAGTTTTGGCTGCAAACACTGGGAGGAGCTCGAACTGAGTGCATCATAACTATGTGGGAACCACTCAATTTCCGATGTTTAATAACCAGTGTTCCATGAATATCCAAACGCTCAGTTTGTTTTGGTGCCATGCTTGAATAGCATGATTCTGGAGGAATTGCAAAAGTGGAACTGACAGGACACCATGACAGATAGTGACAGTAATCACAAACCTCTCCAAGGCTGTAACACTCGGGGATAAAACACAATGGGAGATCCCACAGAACTGCAGGCTTACTGTAGCATGATAATTATGATCACCAATCAGCTATTCAAGCCTTTCACATCGTTCAATACATGATCATAATGAGACATTCACATCAGAAATTTCATTTCATGAGAAAGGCACCATCAACATGTCATGAAATGTGGGAAAAGGTTCTTAGACCCCGTTTACAGTGCGAGGCTCGGCCGTGGCCGAGCCCACCTTCATTTCAGTGTAAACGCGCAAAAGGCCAAATGCGAGGCCAAAATTGGCCTCGCATTTGGCCACACTCTGGAGGTTGTCTCGGCAGCGGCCGAGCCGCGGCCGAGCCCGGCCTTTTCTCAGTGTAAACGCAAACTGGGCCAAATGCCCGGCCAATTTTAGTCTGGCTTCCAAACCCTCTGCTTGACTATTTCGCTATTCAGGATATTAACCCCCTCAACGTCAAAAACTAGTATAGTTTAAGGTGGTTTTGTCCTGCAAAGGATTTTTTCCTTCGGCAAAGGCCTCTGCCCGAACGGCGACTTTGTCGCCACGGAATTAATTTGGCAAAGGGTCTGAAAACCAGACAATACCAAATTGCATGTGTTTTCAAGCAGAGTGCCACTACAACAAAATATTGAAAGGTTTGAATCAAAAGTGTGGCCGAGTCCGGCAGTGTAAACGGATAAAATTACAGGGCCCGGCCTCGCAATTGAGGCTGGGTTCGGCTCAGCCCCGCACTGTAAACGGGGTCTTTAATGGTGTGGAAGTTTGATTTTCCTTCTCCAATACAGGTAACTACATGAACCTTGAGGGTTAAAATGAATTTAACATTGACGCAATTTGTCTTCTTTGTGCAGAAAATTGTCTCTTCCATGTTAGTGACTGTTTACTACATTTGTGGTTATGCCCTCTTTCCAATTTTGTTTGAATGTTAGAGTTTGGTACTGCACTGGTAGAATCAACAATGAGCCAGTCCTCCATCAATAATAAATGAGGTCCAATGCTATAGAGTAAAAATTAACAACATGCCAGTCCTTTGAGCTTTTACCAAGTCTTTTTGGTGAAAGCGATTGGCACAAGATTGGTAGAATCGACAGTGAGGCATGACCTTGGTATGAAAGTTATAAAAGGCAGTCATTATATTTAACCTTTATAAATACAGTGCTATTAGGAAGCACAATCAGCAAACACAAAGACCGTCATTCAGGATTAATTGTGTCCTTCCTTCTCAGAGGTTAATAAATGTTTTCTCATCTATAACGAATAAGAGTACCATTCTCATTGCATTATTTTGTACTATTTAGGGTCTTTATCTGGATTGCGACCCACATTTTAACATCATGTGAGAACAGAAATAATGCGTTAGTTCACAAGATTTGGGTCGCGATCCAAATTACAATACTCTGTGCCATTATTCAGTGTAGACTATGGAATATAAATGCATTCTCAGTACCGTGAAAGTGGAAATTTTCCAGTTTTAATAATTGCGAACTATATTATGTCCTACAGGTTAAAAACATGTGCATTTAATGCTCTAAAAGGCATCAAACATGCTTTTTAGGCCAGAGATGGTAAAATTGAAAATAACAAATAATACATTAAAACACAATAGATGTCTTCAAACATACATCAACACATACTGTGATTTATGACAGCACAGTTCAAAACATCAGTATATTTATATCATCTATATCAAAAGATCTTGATAAATATGTGTCAAAACAGGACTTAATATCTATCTCTCATCTTATGTAATCCCAATGCAACCAGAAAGCTGGTCTTGGATTTGCCCAACAATGCAACACGAAGAGTCAAGTAATGAAATAATAGCAACATCCCCATCAGGAATATTGACCGATTCTGTGACGCGCTATGTGTATTTTTGGCATGGGCAGCGCCATTACTGCGGTGTATCATCCGACCCCCCCCCCCCTCCTCTCTCCCCACCCCTCTTACGCGCGCAGAATGAAAAACTGATGCATGGTTGTTTTAGCCAATGGGCATCTCGTACTGAGTGCGCGAATGCTTGCTTAGTGCGCGAACCTTTGTTACAAGTGCGCGATAAACATGTTGCCCGTGGGGTGGGGGAGAGCAGGGGGGGTCGGCTGAGACACCGCAATTTGAGCTCATGGCTGCGCCCAGTGCCATAAAATGTCTGCTGCCCTCAACGAACCCGAATCGGTCAATAAAAGCAAAGGGAGATTAATTTGCATGCATAAGGCTGGACCATTCATATACATTCATATTATAGTAATATCTAATCTGGGCTGATAGGAGCAGGAGGTAACTTTGAATCAAATTCAGGTGGGGACTCCCTTTCAAAAAAAAACAAGTTAATTACAGCTAAAAAGGTTCAAGTGCATTCAAGACATCATGTTAAAGTTGACCTGAAAATAGAGGGTAAAATTTGCAGAACATAATCTCAAAGTGTCATCTCCATCTGGTATCTAACATAACTGTAATAAATACAACAAATTTATCCAATAGTACAATTTTGAAGATTTGTGTAAGTTTAATAAAGTTTTGTTTGGCCATGACATAATTTCAACTAATTTGCATAAGAATACTCTGTATGTGATTTAAAGCGATATCATTATGCACTGAAAACGTAAAAATTCTATAACATTCTTATATTGGGTGAGCCCCATTTAACCTGTTGAGGATGGACTGATTGTGCTACAACACACATTTCCCTTGGACATCTGCCTGAGTATACTCGGGACTCATCCTCAACGGGTTAAAAAGGGATTTATAGCATTCCGTTCCTCTGATACTACAATGCTTATCACATCCTTATTGGATGTGGTGAGAAACTGTACTGTAAGCAAAGGAAAACCGAACCTCGTCATTGTCACGTAAGCTTTATCCATACTCTCGATCTGCTCATGTGTGAGAGGCGAGTCTGCATGGAGACGACACAGAGGTTTTGATCAAATGCAGAACTAAGATGACAGTGTCTGTGAGCTTAGCAGGACACCAGTGAGCCGTGCTAAATCCATGCATGGTGAATTGCAAATTAAGAGGGGGATACTGAACAGGAGCACTTGGCTGACAGACAGTGAAAGCCAAACTTTAACTCATGAACTACCAGAAACCACAGTTTTCTTGTTTGATGGTGGATTTTACCTGTTCTCATAATCACTATTCATTAGTAGGGGTAAATTATATACGGAATGATGAAAACTTTTCTTTTAATTGAGCACTACTCTGGTACCACTTACACGTACATACCACTGTCAATCAATTTTAAAATAATTTTTACAAATATGCTAAATACTTTTGTGCTTCCTAAATTGGCAACACATTTTTGAAGACTGAAGTTCCTGTATTCCTCTTAAGTTAAAAATTTTTTCTTTCAAAACATCTTTTTGTTTTTGTGTGACATTTAAAAACAAAATTGTGGCAACAAACAAGTAATTTAGATGGAGCATGTAATCAGTAGTATTGCCAATTCTCACATCCTGTAATTTGAAAGTATGAGTAAACCAATGACTAGCAAATATGATGCTCGACA
The DNA here is from genome assembly GCA_033980235.1 of Diadema setosum. Classification (NCBI taxonomy): domain Eukaryota; kingdom Metazoa; phylum Echinodermata; class Echinoidea; order Diadematoida; family Diadematidae; genus Diadema; species Diadema setosum. Next base: position 3,582,578 of record CM067066.1, read on the forward strand.
TCAATATATTATTTTGCAAGACAACTGGACTACCTTTGCACTTTATCTGCATCTACTTTCTATGAAAGAAATTCAAATTTTTTCCGACAACAATTGGGATTCACCCTAACACAATTGGGATTCACCCTAACAAAACAGAAGTACGAGAGAATAACACACAAATCTAAATAATTTTTGTTGTGCTATTTCTCTAATATAATTTGTGCCTCTTGGCAAACAAGCCAATCCATTACAGATGTGATTCCTTCTAGAATAGCTCGGGGAAGTAAATTTCATTCCTCAGCATTATCCACAGAATTTTCCACTTGATTTGAATTCTCTGCTGAAGAGGAAAACATGGCCTTTTGATGTGACCGATTTCCATGAAAAGCGCTTGTTCTGATCTTTTTGTCATTACTTGATGCTGCAAGCACATATTATGTCATGCATATAATACCCTAATGGCGCAGGGCAGTAAAAACATCTCTGAATTACAGCCTGCAAGACCATTTAGATTTACTCGCTTACTTACATTAGTTGATCTGGACCAGACAAGGGATGGGAGGAGAAGATAGACAGTAGTATTATTGCTAATAAGAAAAGGACCATCTTTTGCATTTGTACAACTTTATGTAAACTGTGCCCAACAACAGATCCAAAGAAGAACCCATCTCTTCTTTTTTGTTATCGTAACTTGGGTCATCTGGCAAACTTTATGCAGAGAAAAGGAGAGAAAATTGGCGAGACATGGGTTTAACAAATGGCTTCAGGCCGAGCTACTCCAGGATGTGTTAAAAGCAAACAAGGGTAACTCATCAGCAAGGGATATCACAAAACATCGTCGGGATGTCAGGTAGGTGGGACTATTTTGCCAATCGACTGGAATTTTCTTGGGTTCTTTGTACATCATAGCTCAAAGAATATTTACAATGCCTTCAAGCATTGTTGGCTGTATAAGCATATAATCACTTTCTGAGACTTGTGCACTGCAGGGGTATCTGTGCCATTAATCCAAGATGGTAGGCCTGAATTTCAGGCTTACAGCTCCCCAGAATAATTATGGTTAAGAGAAAAAGCACAAATATTTACTTTGACTTGCAGCCTACATGCATTCCAACATGTCTTGAACAGAAAAACTATCATACAATGTAAGAAAAACTGCACTCGGTGCATTTACACTAGAATGACCATCGTATTAATACCACACTAATTTGTTGGCACCTTTCTCAATGGTAAAATATTATGTTAATAGATACCACAGTAATTCACTTGCTAACATTCTCATTTATGAAATACTGTGGTATATCTGGTAAGCACTGCGCATGTGCATCTCTCCTCTTAGAAACGACACAAAGTCTGTCAAATCATATTTAAATACACTGTTGCATGATCAGTGGCATTTTGTGGCATGATTCACACTCAAATGTTGCGAAGTTTGAATTACCACCCTATAAGTACAGGATATACCACTGCATTCTTATACCTGAAATTCACATATCAAAATCAAGGTGGCATCAAGACCTATGGAAAATTGTAAATATCCAGTTTAGAAACATATCTAGACCTATTCATGAATGCATACAAACTGCCAAATATGAAAGTATTGTCTTTTCTTTACACACAAGCATAACTACAAAGTAAGCATGTCTTACCTTAACCCTAATCAGGCTGGGCTTTTCTGGCTATGCTATATCTGGGAGGGGGGGGGGGGCGGATTCCGCCCCCCCTTCAGATCTCGCCTATGGGACGCGCGATTGCGCCGAAAATCGGCACATGCGACGCCCACAACGTATTCTATCAAAATGTATGGTTGCTTTCTCCGAAAAATTTTTCTTATATTTTATATTAATTAATTATTGTAATTTATGCATAAAATCAGTTTGGGGCTCTAAATCACTTATTAATGCTCCAATTAAGCTAATTTCTTTTTTAAAATGTTTCTTGTATCATTCTTCTGAGACATAGGGTAAAAAAAAATCTGTATCGAAATTAATTTCTTATTTTTTTTTTTTTGAATTTCTTATGTATTTCTTTGTTTTTTGACCTTTTGTTCTTGTTTGTTTTTTGGCCAAAATTTGTCACAGACATTTTTTGAAGCATTATTATGCTAAAATAAATTAATTTTGGCTATTCTAAGTGAAGATATGAATTTTTATGTGAATTAATTGAAAAAACACAATTTGCATTGGATTTGTACACAAAATCACGTTTTGGAGCAATTTTGGGGTTGACAAATTTTTTTCGAACGGGCGCCGCGTCAAAACGGTACGCGCGGGCGCAACAATTTGGGTCTCAAAAGTTGCGCAATACTTGAAAGAAAAAAGTCATGAAACATCGCGGCGGGAGCTTATCGCGTTGCGAAGATATTGCGCGAAACGTCGAGGGGGGGCGGATTCCGCCCCCCCCCCCCCCCCCCAGCCTGATTAGGGTTAAAGCATGCTCCTTGGATTCTCTGTCTGTATTTTTCCCTTTTTGGTGAAAAAACCGTAAGCCGTACCTGCCACAGTTATCATTTTTTTCACTGTTGAATTTTAAAAACACTCCTGGGGCTTAATTATTTGTGAGCAGTAATGTCAGATGGCATACTAAGTACCGGCTGTGATCTTCTCATGCAAGCCCTTTAACTTTTCACAAAATCAGTAATGTGTGGATGTGGATTGCAACTTCTTTTGTAATGACTTACGCTGCCCTTTAAACGTATTTGCATTCTCATTTTGTTATGAAATGTTTTTCCTTCTAATCCGCATTTCCATGTTTTGCCTTTGATTTTGGGCCAATTCATGACAGTTCAGGGTGAAAGTCAGTTAATTACACAAACAACACTCTCATGTTATATCAGGTGCTTAGGGTATGTCGCAGCATGACTCATAATTATTGTGTATCTCACTACTGTCAAATGCATTGCATTGTAGCAAACACATTGAAGAAAAAGCATATGGAATGCACAAAGATTTTAATATATGAAAACAAATTATGTGATCATGTTCTCATGATTAAATGATAGAGATCATAACAAAAAGTATATGAAGTACTCTTTTTTAAGATATGATAGATTCATGGCCATATCTCCTACAATAAGGCAAATATTCAATGATACCCAAGGAATTATTTGAATTTCATTAACTCAAGGATACCACATGGAGAACACCTATAAACCACTTGACATCAAAGCAAACTTTATACGACTTAAATTGTATGCAGAATAATCAATAAATTAATGAATTCAATATTACTCCTTTCAATAGTATATAGACTCCTGATCTTGGACCCATTTTCAGGACAGAATCTAGAGAATACCTAAATGATCTGCAATCACTTTAATTTTGCTTCTCCAATCTCTTTCACCGCCCATCAGCCCAAATTGTTCCCAAGCCACCCTTTGGGCAAATTCTAAACAAACTCGTTTGGAATGCCCCGCCTTGTACCTCAAGCCTGAGCTGATTGAGAATGACTGCGGTAACCAGCCATGCATGCGCTGCCCTCAGAGACTTAACCCACCACGATTTAAAAGCGGTAACGGGGAGGCAAAGGTAGTCAGATAAATTACGCACATTAGTGGTAAAGACAGTCAAACTTACATGTCGTAGCTGAGATGGTGGAAAGACTTGTGGCTACAGGAGAAGTTTCACTACACATTATGTGTGGATTCAATAAATGCCAAAAGATCAGTGAAACAGTAGGTAAAATATTGAGGAAAATACTTTCATTAGGAATTTTTTTAGCATGTTTTTTTTTTTGTATTCCATGTACTCTTTTTGTTTATGTTTTTGTGTTTTACGAAGGAAACCCTGAAAAAAAAGTGATTTTTTTTTTAAGTTGACAAATCTTCATTTGTTAGCTCTAATTATCAAAAACAAAAAAAAAGTATATAGCCTATGCATTCTCACAGTCTGTGAATTCAATTTGTTGAGGCAAATTCTATTCACCATGGATGTGGAGGTTGTCTTGCATTCCTCTTACATCACACCATCCACAAGGTTTCTAGTGACATGAATGCCTCATTGTAGGGAAAATGTCACATCTAAACAAATTACCACAAAGCTTCCCCTTTACATGCATTTGTAACACTGTGTAACAATAGTAGCAAGTTGTAACTCCCCCTTGTAAAGGCCTAGCCCTTGCAGATCCACCATACGTAGACAAAGTATACAAAGAGATCACTATAATAATGACAATGATACAGCTGATTCATGGAAAATTATGACATTCATAAGCAGAAGGAAAGATTTCAGCTGAGCAGACATATCAGCCTTTCAAGTCACATGACCATGGAATGCTAATGTATCTGTCTTTATAAACAAAAATGCTCTAGGCTTTTTAAGTATATATATATATATATATATATATATATATATATATTTTTTTTTTTTTTTTTTAAAGTATATACATGTATGTGTAGACAATAGATACTTAGCATTCACAATGATGCCAATTAGTGGGATCCAAATCTTGAGATCTGCATCGCAATCCGTACCGTTAGATTTTTGCCCATGTGGACATAAATATCTCACAAAATAGCGTGATCAGCATTGCAATCCAATCCTAAGAAATCTTGTGATTATTTGTCTATTATTTGATTTCATCATGATAATTTGCGAAATAGCACAATAATTTGTACTTTCGCCAGTGTCTAATCGCTGGAGTAAATAATCTTGAGTAAATAATCTTGAGATTGTTTATCCCATAATTCAAAATATACATCATAACAGCATACAAACAAAATGGCAAGAGGCATGATTTGTTCTGGTAAATTTCAGACATATGCAGTTTGGTGGACAAATCATCACAATCTGCAATTTGTGGGATATTTCTGTCCATCTGAATGGGTGCAAAAAATCTCAATACTTTGATCATGCTCAACATCCCGATTTTTTTGTCTGTGTGAATGGCACTAGGAAGGATGCTGTGGTGCAGTCTCCCTGCGAGCTAGAGGTGATTGGAGGTAACCAGCATTGATGAGGCGATTCCCCAAGCCCGAAAAGGGTGAATAACATGATCGATTGCAATCATGAGAGAAAGGGGGCCTGACCTAGATTACTAGAGACCTTCACTGGGTACCAGCCGACAATTTCTGTTCCCTCGATTTGTGGACATGAGAGAAAATCTAATCATGACTCTCCCTGGGCTTATTGTGAGAAATGTGAAACCTCTTCTGGAACAATACAGCATAGTGTGTATCTGACAATCAAGACTTGATCGTGTAACTGAACGGTGGCCTTTTGACATCAAATATACTTTCCATCAAGTTGATACTTGCTCTTCCTGAGCCAAAATGAGCTAGCTGACTAAAGTGCAGGTGAATATTTCCTTTAAAAACCAAAGGCACAAAACAAGAATCGTTGCTGCCTCCCACTCTTTTTTTTTTCTGAATATGTGAGATTGTGTTTTAAATCTAAGCACAGATACTAACATTATCATGCACTTACCTCTCGATGCTATTCTCATTACCAAACAAATCTGATATTGAACTGTTCCTGTTTGTGCAGGATGTGTATTTATTTGCAAATGTTATGCTATTCCTGTGCCAATATGAGCTACTCAAAAAAAAATGCAGGTGATAACATGTTTTGTTTCATTAAAAAAAGGGGGGGGGCACAGTAAAAGAACAGTTACTGCACTCCACCTTTTTTTCAGAACATGTGTGATTATGTAACTAAATCTGAGCACAAATAGCATTATTGCGCAGTTATTATAACTTGTGATTGCTCTTCTCTTTCCTACAGAAATATCAATATTGCACTGTTTCTGTTTGTAGTGGATGTGCAACTGTTTGCAAATGTTACGACACTCTACACACATTTGTTTGCTTTTTCTCATCTACTAGAAATACAGTAGTTCAACTGAAGTGTGGCTTCTTGCCAATCATGTAATTCCCATCAATATTGGAAAAAAAAAATGGGGGGGAGGGGGGTAAGGGAGAGAAAGGTAACTCGAAACTACTTTCGATCAAGGTGAATACGAATTGCAGGAAAATTTTGCTGCATTTCACGCACGCCATTCTGGCTCTGGAATGTATTCATTATTACTGCCACATGCCCATTCTTGTGAAATGTAGCATACACTGTCACTCAGAAAATGGGGCGTAAGTAATCGTCTAATCAATGCAATATCTTTGACTACGCAATCCACCGCAGTCCACCTATACAAGCTACAATGCATCACACAATTCAACACATGCATCTCATCATTGGCTTATATTCATGGTTTCAGATAATGTTACTATTCTTCATAATAAGGAACTTTATTTCGATTTCTTTTTCTTTTAGTGGGGGAGTGGGAGAGGGTTCTTGAAGAACTGTATTTTTTACATAATGCTCTAGTAATTCTAAAATCTCACCTTTTTTCAGATCAATGACATTTCTAGCATTTTCTTTTCCTATCAAAGTTGTCGTAACAAAAGAATGCAGCAAATGTATGATTCACTTCCATCATGGTTCCCTCCCAACCCACCCTCCCCCCCCCCCCCCTTCAAAGAAACAGCTTCAAACCAATTCATCACCAAGCCATAGGAAACGATGAAGCAGAAACTATGGTCCTAGTACAAAGACAAAGTTTTTTTGGGTGCACAGGAAACAAATCTCCCACAGTTTAAACTTTTGACTGCATGAATCATGGCAAAGGTGTAACTGTAAGGCACTAGATTCTGGGTCCTTGTGAAACAACTGCACCATACTTCTGAATATATTCAATACTTCACAGCATTTAAATACTGAAATGATGGAAGGAAATTGAGTGTGGCATTTGGAAGCAAGCTTTCCTCTCGGATACTGCATCAAATCATTTAGATTCAAAAGTTCTGTCCTGCACAGATGACGCAATTCCCTCTTCGCCTAAACTTGTCATAGCATTTTCCCTCATGAATCAAACTTGTGTTAACTGTTAAGTAAAAGGCCAATGTTTCCTATAATTCCTTTCCAAATTGATGGAAAACCCCACCGTGCAGCACTCACTATTAGTGAGCACAGACACAAGCTACGTTCAGACGACAAGCCTTAACCTCGAGGTTAGGAAACCTCGAAGTTTGTAGCTTGTTGTTAGGGACCATGTAGACGCACTCGTAGTTAGCTAACCTAAAGGTTAGCTCGATGTTAAGAGCCATGAGATATCTCATGGTTAGCGCTCTAACCACGAGCTGCAGGGGGTCCCGCTTGTAGTTAAGCATTGTGTGGACACAAAAATCAATGAACTCAAAGGGGCAGGAGCTTAACCTCAAGGTTTCCTAACCTCGAGGTTAAGCTTCGTCTTGTGGACGCACGTCGAAGTTAGGGGGCAAGAGCTTAACCTCAAGGTTTCCTAACTTCGAGGTCAGGGCCTGTCATCTGAACTCAACTAATCTTTCAATTCTGACTCGTAAAGTTACTCCTGGGTAGTTGTGCATGGAGGAGACTACTAAATCCATTCAAACTCTTTAAATCGAAATCACGCTAGTATGAAGAATACAGTCAGCAATGATATGCTGCACCAAACTTTGTTTTTCTGTAGCTGCAAAGTACAAGAATCTCCTTGTAGGGTTCTGTTTCATGTTTCACTCTATATGGAATAAGGACAAAAAATCTGACCATTCTTGCAATTCTTTCATATTCTGCACTTATAAAAATTCATGAGAAACCCTTACAAAAAAACTCAGTAATCTTTCCAAGAGAACACAAACACAGTCAGATCCCTATCAAAGAACTACACATTGTACAGCATGCTAATGCCTATGAATAGAAGAAAGATTTGAGCCATATATATGGCCATGGCTTTGTTAAAAATAAGAAAAAAATATTTATCTGATGAGAGCCTTCTGTTATACATCTTTACCTGGCATCACTGTTTGTGAATATGTTTTTCTTTTAGATAGACTGCAGAGTGACTACATGTAATCAAGAGTGATATATTCAAATGGAAAAAGTATGTCACTGTTTTGTGCACAACAACAATACAATATTGGAATTCACTTCTGTAGTGGCATCTATTCATAATCTTATGATGCTACCTGATTTGCTACAGCACACTTCTGACACACATTTCTATATTTTGATGTCTTACAGATGACAGTACGATGCAGGACTCCAACTTTCTGGATCAATACATGGAAGAATACCTGGACAAGAACCACTACACAGGTGCAACATTGGGAGTTTTAAAAGGGAGCTCTCTTGTCTACGCAGCTGGGTATGGAACAACATTAACAGGGGCTGCCATGGAACCAACCTCTTTGCTTCCTGTGTCAAGCCTCTCAAAGACAATAACATCAGTTGCCATCCTCAAACTTGTACAGGAAGGGCATCTTCATCTGACTGACAAGGTATTTGGACCAGAGGGCCTGCTCTCATCCTATGCTCCCTTTCCCTCCAGTGAAAGTGCTGACTACAGGCTGAGAAAGATTACTGTGGAACAGCTGCTCCATCACACAGCAGGATGGAGTCAACAGAAACCTCCAGTGTACGATCCTTTGATGAATGAGGTCTACCTATCGAGGGGGCATAACGTGCTCAACATCAGCCGCGAGATGGGGCTCACGACCAAACCCACACCAAAGGACATTATCCAGTTCATGATGGGGAGAAGGCTTGATCATGCCCCTGGCACAACTTATGAATATTCAAATTTTGGGTATTGCATCTTGGGACAGATCATAGCAGAGGTCTCCTGGATGAGCTACGAGGAGTTTGTGAAGGAGAATATCCTGGAGCCCTTGGGTATGTGGCAGACGGAGCTTAAACAGCTGGAGCCTGGTCCTCTGGAAGGTGGCTACAGTTTATCATTCCATGATGGAGACATACCATTAATGCAACACATTCAAACCGCAGCACCTTCCTTAGATCTGATTGGTCCTGCACTGGGGTGGCACTCCACTGTCTATGATATCATGCGATTTGTGTCTGGCATACATGACAAAAAGTTTTTATCAGAGGCAACCCTTCAGCTACTGCAAGTGCCGCCATCGTCTCCAATGTTTGAGCATCAGGAAACCTGGCCAGGTCTTGGTGTCAGGGTAGCCAACACAGGGGCATGGTGGCAGGTTGCTGATCCCCATGACAATGAGATTGTCCTCTATCATCACCCTGTGGTTGGTAGACCTCAAGCAACCACACCTTACAAACAGGAAGATTCTTTGGGGTGGGTTCTCATCATGTCCTCAAACAACAGGAAGAACCTCAGGACCACATTTGATGAGGTCTTCTCCACCATCAACTGGCCATCAAGAAACATGTTCCTTGATGACTGTGGCTTGTCCCAGCAGGATGTTGCAAACGATGCAAGTGCAGTCTTGATGAATGCCCAAATTCCTGAGGATCGCTTCTCGGCATATGTCAATGCTCTATCCAGAGGCAGCTTCTATCCCAAATGGATCAATACATATGATTATCTCTCAGAAACATTTGTAAGCATCATTTCAACGCATCAAGCCAACAGCAGGCACCCAGAAATCCAATTTGGTCTCCTCAGCTCAGAGCTCAGAGTAAAAGTTGCAGCATACGACAATCAGGGAATGCAACTCTCATTTGTACACAGCTTCAGCAGCCACAGACGGCATGGTCACATCTTGCAGGCAGCAATTTTTACTTCCACACACAGGACGCTTTCTTCAGGGATCCACAAATCCCTGGAGCACTATCTCCATGTAGCAGAGAAACATCGGGAGCAAGGGTACACACCCATCGTCCAAAGTGTTACCTCCAGGCATGGGAAAAAAGCTGTAAGCTTTGTCTTTGAAAAACTCGCCACAACCAATTGGAACTCGTACACGAATCTAACTGTTCATCAACTTGATGGTGTAGTACGGTCAAATGCTCTCCAAGACAGAACATTACACTATTTACAATGCTATTTCCATGAAGGAGAGCTTCTGTTTTCAGCAATATTTATTGATGAAGGACTTCATACCTGGCATTTCCAGGCAACATTGAGCGAATCAGACTTTTTAAATGCTGCAGAGACTTACAGAAGACTTGGATATCACCCGCGGATTACAACTGGTTATGAAATGAACTATGAACTAAATTATGCTGTACTGTGGGTTAAACAGTAATTCAATTTGATTTTGCAATGTAGGATGCTAGATATGCCCTCACACCAATTGGCTTATCAATTGACTGTCTTTACCTATAGATGATCAAATATTAGGATAATAGTTATGGTCTCTTTTGGCAATATAGCAGTCCACTCTGTATTTCAGATGCTGGTGATAACAATATAAGAAATACACCTTTGATTTCATAAGCCAAGAAACAATATCTTGATAGGAGCAAATGCAAAGGTTAGAAGACATGTTCTATCAAGAAATACAATTACATTGTATGTTCAGAATAAAACAGTCAGGAGCCTGGGGCAGTTACCCTTTCCTCGTTATGATACCCCCATGAAGAAATGATTCTCAATGCAATAATGTGTGTTTTCCTCACAACTGAACAGATATATGTTCCAGAGAATAATAATTGCTATCTTAAGTTTTGAATCAATTTTTAGAAAGTGTTCCAAGTGGTTAATTTTCACTGAATCAAAGTAATAAACACTCCTTCTATCAAGAAACTCACTGACCAGACAAGATAGACCTCCAAGTATGATATTTTGTGAAAAATAGGTTTGCAAGCCACAAAAACATATCACTAAAACTGGTTTCTACTGATAATGTATGAATGAATAATACAAAATGAAAGGCTTACCTTTCATTTCACTTTTTTTTCCCGAAATATAGACATCACATAATCTGTGCTGAATGTGAAGTCAATGAGGTATACTAAAAATAAAGAGCTCAGTTAGTTTTCTGAATAACCATATTTCACTCGTTTTAAAACACTGCAGACACTAAACTGTAACCACATTGAGTATTCATGGACATATCTTTTTTTATCTGTCACCTCCAGATATGGTAATCTCTTCATACATTTTACACATGTGGTACCAGGTTTTCATGGTAAAAGGTCAAAATTGTATGACCCTTGTCAAGTCATTTCTTGTTTTGATATTGGATAGCCAAAAATTCTCTTTGTAGATGGGGTTTGATGACATATGCAAGATACCAAGTTATTCAACACCATTTTTGGCAGATATTCCCCCCCCCCCTCCACTCCTTTTGGTCAAAAGTACTTTTTTTTTTTTTTTTTTGCTGGGGTGAACTAGAGTGTAACTAGACTGTAAATGATCTTGAACTGAAGTACAGCCCAGTAGAACTTAGTGATGTAAAAAAATATATTAATATATATCTTGCCAAATGGCATAGGAAATGTCATGATAAAGGCTTACACTCAGAGTCATATTCAGTATTGTCCTACCTGATTGGCCAGACTACATTCTCAGACATTCAACTATCGGAGGGTTATGACATGTAGAAAAACATTGTAAGAGTAAGTTATTTCATTATGTCTTTGAGATATGAGTATTTATTATGTATTATGTGTTTGTAAGCAATGGCACATTTTTGTGTTGCTTATAAATTTTATCATTGTACTGTATTATGATGTATATTTTTTGTATATATGCAAATTAATTTATGCAGTTCTGTTTCCTGAAGTGAGATGAGTCGGGTAAAATTGTGTATTATTTAATAGTAACACCCATTTTCAACTTCACAAGTTTGAGTTTGGTGCTGCTTTCATGTCATTTCATTAATTTCGATGAAATAAAAGGTGAGATTGCAGGATTTTTTTTTCCCTCTGCATTCATGCCATGAAGACCACTTCACATTCAAAAAGCAAAAGTATAGTAAATATATTAAATTGTTATCCCCATCTGTGCAAAATATTCTCCTTATAAAGCAACTCTCTTTACATCATCATTTTCATAAGATATGTGTCGATTCCTGCGATTGTCTTGATATTTCAATCAAGTCATTATGACATGATTTGAACTGTGAAATTATGCTTGGTTTGCCATTCAATTTTCCAATGACTAAACTATTGATTTGCATAGTATTTCTCTACATAATCCAGTAAATTCTGAGAACAATTCTAACAGCAAGTCACTTCGTTGCAGAGTAAAATTGACTCCTAAATCTTTACTTCAGATGACTCCAGGATCATCTGATATGCGATTATTTCATCTTGCCTACCTTCAAAATGTCTGAACCATATTTTGGTGCTTTCATGAGCATATGTTATGTCACAAATCATGCACTTAAGTCAGAGACCTGTTACTCTTTCAAGGTAAATGAGCATTAATAAAATCTTCATTAAGCTGTAACTTACATGCATTTTATTGACATAAATATCTTTATAATATGGCCACAAATTTAGGACCTTACATAAAGCACTGTAAACAACACAACACACATAATAACACAAATCACAACTGAAACTGCCAAGCAAGACATACGAAGAGGGAAAATTTGACATTTCTGTGTTGATTTGAATATACACAGGAAACAAACACAGGAAGGGAGATGTGAGTAATACACTGGTGGCCAGGTAACATGAGATTGACCTGTGCAACAGCAACAACAAACATAAAAAGCATAAATATCTGTATAAACTGATCTTTCCTCGCTGATCTTGGGTCAAAAACCAGAAGAAATACAATGAGTAGGGATGTTCCACAAAATAATGTGATCTGTTCCCCCACAAGATGTATCCAATCATTCGTTTGCGGGAAAGAAAATATCACGAAAGCATAACCTTGGAAATGTCAGATCCACTGTCTTAAAGCCTTCCCTTCAATGAGCAGACATGCTTTTGTTCCTAATAATGTTTTGTCTTTTTGTTTTTTACTTCGACTGACAAGTCGTGGGCAGACTGTGTTTTTACAGCTCCAAGAAATGTAAACTTGACTGGGTTCTATCAGGACGCTGCACAGGGACCAAATCAAAGGCAAACATTGTTAAGAATCAATATTTCTAAGGGCAAAGATTCCCATGAAAAATTATAATCTTTCAGTCCTATGCTGTTCATGGCTCATAAGTACGAAACATCACACAGAAAACACTTCATTGCTTGACTGTAAGAACTATTAACAGCATTCTCTGTGTTAATACTGTATCCCTTAAAATTCAAGGGATTTCATATGAAGACATATGAAATAAGAAATGAGATCTCCAAAAGTATAATAATATAATTTAGAACGGTCTGTGCTACATGAAGTGACTTCCTCATTTTTGAAAAACTTAGGGTGTGGATTGCACTATACAAATGATTCACATTTTGAAGCACATGTCAAAATTATGATATCTGTCATATTTCTACAACTTAAGATTTACTTGAACACATGATACAAAAACAGCTGTTATTTCATCAATAGATTTTACTGTCAGCTCTGTTTTCCCAAGGTGGCCTTTTTTTTCATGTAAAATTTTGAAATACTTCAGCTGAAGGCATATCATACAATACTTGGCATAAATTATCGAACATTGCACAATTCTAAAGTCTCCACCTCATATTTACTAACCTATAAACATAATATGTATGATTAATGCAATACATACATATATATATATATATATATGTATATATATACATATATATAGACATTATTGTAATTTTATTGTGTGTATAGTACTTCTGACTATGACATCTTTAAGAATAAATACATTTTGCTGAAATCTTGTATACAGAACAGGGACTAAGAGTGGATTTATATGCCAAATGTATTACCTTCTTTTTTTTAGCATTTCTTTCCTCAACAGTACATCAACAAAATGTCACATCTCAATTAATATCCATATCTCTCAGAAATAACTTGAGACCAAGTTGTGTTCTTTGAGGTCAATTCTACAACAATTAAAATGAAATGGTCTCACTGCCTTTAAGGGAAATGAACCAGCACCTCGGTGGATCATAAAAAGAATATGAAAATAAAGTCAGGAAAATCCATTGAAAATATAAGTCATACCAGTTTGCTCAGAGCTGGTAAGGTGAGGCTAAAGACAATGAATCCCTCTTTGAATTACATCTCATTTGGAGGCGGAACACTTTCTTATTGAGAGGGACTACACATTTCTTTCAGCCTAAACTCAGAAGACGGGAAATTTTCAGGTTGCAAAACTGTATAGTCTCCCTTCAAAGATAATAAAAAGTTTTGGTACCTCAAAAGCTTCCCTGAATTTCCTTGTCTTGGTTTGTGTTTCAGGTTAAAGTACGTTGTCTGTGAGAATTACTCGCCCCAAAGTGCTCTCATGTCTTAGTAATCATGCAATAATGGTTTCGTACCAGAGCCGACGCTGTACAGCGTCGATAAATATTGTACGAAACCACTGAGCATGCTGAGTGCGACCAGCAGCGTGCAGCCCATTGTACGCATAGCTAACTGCGACCAGCAGCCCCATACGCATAGCGTAATGGGGCTTCGCATTGTAGCATTCAGGATCATGACAGAATTAGTATCGCGGGTATATGTCAACTTAAAATCCAAAAATTTCTTCGATTTGAAGACTTACCAATTAAGTTGAAGTATTGAAAACAGGCTTCGAACAACGTTTGGTTCTGCCAGTAGTCCCTTTCTGTTCGAATTGATGACTGAATGTGACTCGGTCGAGAGGACCTTGGGAGACCTACATACACTGTACTGAATACCATGGCCAGCGCATGCGCACACAAACATCTTATCCGTTCATGGATTTGAAATTTGTGTGCATGTGATGTGTTCGCATGCACTGGCTGTAGTATTCAGTGTACTGTACGTAGCTCTCCTAAGGTCCTGTCGACTGAGTCACATTCAGTCATCAATTCGAACAGAAAGGGACTATAGGCAGAACCAAACGTTGTCCGAAGCCTGTTTTCAATACTTCAACTTAATTGATAAGTCTTCAAATTGAAGAATTTCTGGGATTTTAAGTTGACATTTACCCTGCGATACTAAATCTGTCATGATCCTGAATGCTACAATGCGAAGCCCGATTACGCTATGCGTATGGGACTGCTGGTCGCAGTTAATTGCATGATTACTAAGACATGAGAGCACTTTGGGGCGAGTAAGTCTCACAGTGTTAGTTATATGAAAGGTACTTTAACCTGAAACACAAACTAAGACAAGGACACTTTTGAGGTACCAAAACTTTTTATTATCTTTAAAGGGTGTGTACAGTTCTGGTCGAGGTGAAGATTTAGCTTTTAACATTTTGCGAGATATTCAAAAACCACTCTATGAGATGTCAAAGAGCATGCAGTTCTAAGGGGTGTCAAAAGTTTATTCAATGAAAATCGGTTTTGAAATGGCTGAGATATCCAAAAACAAGGTGAAACAAAGAGATCCTAATAAAGTTGTGGCATGTCGCCTTTTATTATTCACACTTTTTTGGATATCTCAGCCATTTGAAAACCAATTTTCATCAAATAAATGTTGAATCCTTCTTAAAATTGCATGCTCTTTCATATTTCATAAGAGGCTATTCATTATCTCACTTACGAATGTTCAAAACATGAATCCCCACCTCAACCAGTACTGTACAGTCCCTTTAAGGGCTGCTTAGAAGAGTTTACGCAACAGAAAAAATAGCATATTTCGGGACTGAAGTGAAATAAGTTGGTTTCTTTACATTGACAACACAAAAGACATTGAATCTTTTGTGTATTTTGTATAATTTATTCAATTATAAATGTTTATCATCGACACATAGGCATCTGCGGAGGAGAATTCTTTACAAGTGTGAGCCATGAAGTGTGTTGATTTGGAACCACAAACTGCACCACTCCTATCTCATCCATCATGGGCATGTGTACCTGCTAATCCAACTGAGCTCTGCAGTTTCAGTTCTTTTCTTTATGCTGTATGAGACATACAATGTGTATATATTCATGTCTGATTCTTCCACAAGTGAAACGACCAGTGTGTGTTGGGTGCAGATGTCTGGCAAGAGATGTTACAGACAGACCATAAATCAGTTCTGTGTTTGTAAGGCAGGAATGTTGAATGCTGACACTGTCCTGTTATCAACATGACCTCAATTTTCTATAAATCACGCCCTGCTCATCTCCTTTCGGTGATAATGCATACCTCATATGTCATGAGGAAGGGGAACCACATACACTATCAGGTAACATGTGGGTGAAATAAAAACGAGCTGAAAGTCAAAGCACAAGCCTGCATTTATGGCCAGAGCAGTTGCAGGTTCAGGGAACAAAAAACTCGAATGACACAAAGCAAAAGCCAATGATCGAGATTTAAACAACTCACCTAAGTGACATCAGGTGCTCTGATGAAAACATACACCTGCACCCATGGGTGGCAGTGATCTTTCCCTATGATGAGACACAAGTTTTTATTTTTTTTCCCTAAAACTGAGCTCTACCATGTAAATACTCATCCATTCTGATTGCCTGCATATATGCTTTACAAAATCAATCCTGGGAAAAGGGGCAAGATTTCCCTTTAACATATCATAAACCTTATCATAATTATAATCTTTTAAATAACAAATACATTAATTATGAATGGTCAGCCATGTACACAATCACTTCAATAGTAAAATGTTTTGACACATTAAAGATATCAAAATTTCAAAATCAATGTGTTGCTGAGCATTGCAGTATTTTCAGCTCGATAATTTCATCTGTGTTGTATTTCTATCTCAGGTAATTATCAATTACCAAGTTGGATGAGGGAAAAAACAACTAGCATAAACTCTTGGAATGTCTCAGTCTGATGTCTAATACCAACCAAATTTTCACTGAGGAAAGAGTACTTCTGACTGAATGAACAGGATGTCCAAAGTGAGAACAAATTAGGAGAAAATACAACTAAGGAAAAGCAGTTTCTATGAAATAGATTCCACCATATGGATAAATGAATAGATGAATGTATGAATGAAAGAATGGACGAATGTATGAATGAAAGAATGACTGAATGAATAGATGAATGTATGAATGAAAGAATGGATGAATGAGGAAATTAATGGGCAAATGAGAGGATGACCAACAAATGAATGAATGTGAATGAATTAATGAACAGAAGGAACAAATGAAGAACAAATGAATGAATTAATGACCAACACAAGAACAAATGAATGAATGACTGCATTCAATGAACAAACTCAGGGTGCTACATAAGCACTTGCCTGATTGCCCGGGGCAAGTGAAAATCAATTTTGGGCAAGCGTTTTTGAACAATGAGAACACATCCTTGCCCGAATTGGGCAAGCAACAAGTTTTGAAGCCATGTTTTTGTCACTTATTCCTCCCTACAAACCCACAAAGTCAACCATGCAGAAACCCAGAGATAATGATTGTTTAGTGATGCAACACACTTTTTATTCATATCAGCAACTTTTCAACACTCACATGAAGAAGCCTCAATGCAATGCAATGGTAACACTCCATCAGACCAAGTTTGTTACTCCAATGTGTTTAAGCATGCAAGTCAATGTGTGCTGTTAATTCAAATGATTGTGTTTTGTCAAGTCCTTGACTTACACATGATTTTTTCTATTATTTTCTTACATTTTGGACTTTTTGGGCAACTAAAATCAATGTTCGGGCAAGTGTTCTGCAGCATTTTGAAAACTTGTTTGCCCAACTGGGAAAGTGGTAAAATAGAGTTATGTAGCACCCTTAAACCGCATTTCACCAAGAGGAGCCAAACTCGCTCAGATGGCCAATATAGGAAAATGATGATTCAAGAATGAAGTGAGTCAAGAAGGCTTTTTGAGGAAGCTGTTAATGAGGCTACAACAGGAACAAACGTCAAATGCAATCTATACATCTGAGCAAAAATAGCACGATCAAAATAAACTGGCCTACGTACTCCACCCACCAACACCTACAACTCATGTACTCTATCTACCTACACTTTATACCACTGCCAGAGGAACCGTGGATTTTTGGTATCATTTTGCAAACCTATTGTTCAAACTTCAAAAGAAGTGTGGAACAGAAAATGCTCTTTTAATATAAGGAGTAAGTACTACAGATTGCTTTGCTTTGTGAACTGCCACAATCCCTTCACTAATTCATCAATCTTGCTCATAAAAATTCACCTTCGTACCTCCAAGTGCAGGAATGCAATTTGGTTGCTGAACATACTAGGGACAGAACTGTTTTCTCACAGCCACAGAACAAAAATAAGTTCATGTATTCCACTAATCCATGGGAAGTGTTTCATCTTTCCCTAATCCCTGCACTTACCAAAGTATATTGTTTGCACACATGTTCAACAGTGTTTTTACGAGGTGGTTCTTTTCCAGCTGTGATGAACAAAAAAATAAAATAAAATAAAAAAATAAAGATTGTATGATGTACAAAGTATAGCAGTCATGCAACTTAAATGTCATAATTGAGGCATTCATACAATGTCAAACCAGGGAAGTGAGCCGTCTCACCTCCCTGGTCAAACCGAAAAGAGCACAGCCATTCATACAGTCAATAAAAATCTGTAGCGTTATTTCACATCTCTCTTTGACATCCACTACTTTTCTCCTGATGATTAAAACCTTTTTTTCACTTTACTAGTTGGTTGGGAAGATAACAAGACTGGGAGAATCATTTAACTCTTGAGACTCATTTAGGAGAAGCATTTAAGAGACACGTTTGCACATTGCTATACAAGCAAAAGTCCAATTTGCAGACACACATGAGACTTCTATTCAAATAACTAAAATAGCACCCAAAGGTACCTAC
Source organism: Diadema setosum (assembly GCA_033980235.1). NCBI lineage: Eukaryota > Metazoa > Echinodermata > Echinoidea > Diadematoida > Diadematidae > Diadema > Diadema setosum. Next base: position 3,601,084 of record CM067066.1, read on the forward strand.
AATTCACCTCCACAAGCATCACAAATAAACACACCAACACTAATTGGTTGAGGAGTTTGCATTACATAATGATCTGACTCCATGCTTTCACATTCCTGAACTGATGAAAGTATACATGTAACTTAATCCTAACATAGCCAAGGGCAAAACTCCGCATGTAAAACCATTGAAATTATTTAGTCTGTGGCTAATAGGAATTCAGGTGTACCTCTATCTAAATGCTGTTAGAAGATGATTTTAAAAGGAGAGAGCACATTGAATTACATGTAGATGTTTCTATAGAGGAGGTCTGCTAACCTCAAGGTTTGCAAAATGTACACATCAATACTAACTGCACACAACATCAGCCACAGGAATGACTTTCTCTTCTTATTAAAACAAAAATGTGTTGCGGCGAAAACGGAAAATGGGTCGCACTTCCATTCACACCATTGGTGTGAAGACCGAACACCTGAGAAAGAATCAAAGTCAAGGTCAGCCAGGGACTCACGCACACATACGTCACAGAAATGCAGGCAAGAAATACCTTCTACAAGTGTAGGTTTGCTTTAGTAGGGCACAGTTTGTTCCACGAGGGTTTCTGTCCTCTATTGACATATCCAATGAGACAGTTTGCACTGAATTATTATTCTGCTTCTGGGTCATGTCTATTCTCAGTTGTCTGTAGGTGTCACCACTGTGAATCATACCCCAACTGAGATTCACCTTGACACAATTTTCCACCTTCTCTCTCTCTCTCTCTCTCTTATGATCTCCCTCCAGCTGTCTGCCATTCTTACTTTTTTATCACATATCCTTTTTGTGCTCTCTCTCCCTCCTTTTCTTCCGTTTTCTTTCCCTCTCAACCTCTCTCATAAAATGTCACTGTATATCAAAGTTACTGTAAAACGAGGAATGTTCACGTGTATTTTAATTTCGCGAATTTCGCGAGCGCCAAGATTTGCGAAATTAAAATGCACGCAAAATTTCTTGTCTACACTACATACATTGAACGCCAGTAGCAATTCGCGAAAATTTCATGCCGCGAATATATCATGCTTTACAGTAGATATTGTTATAATACAAGAAAGAAGGAAACTACATACAGTAGCCAACTTTGCATACATTATGTTCAATGTAGCTAGAGCTCCAATTTAGGTAACTATACACAGCCCAGTCGCTGTGTACATGGTACGTCGCGACAGGGCTGTACACGCACGACCACCAACCACTAGGAGAGCGACGTAATCGTATCACGATATCTTTGACTTTTGATACTTACGATCATTTTTGTCACCTCAAACTCATCGAGTATACTCTTCAATATTTACTCTACATCTGATGATATTAGTATTCAAATGTACGCAATAAAACTTACCGAAATTGATCATCATATCCAGCATGTCCACACGGTACACAATCTTTCACGCCAGGCCAAGTTTAGATATCGGGTGGTCACGTGATGTGAATGCCCTTTCAAAAGGTCGCGCTGTCGACCGTGCTGCTACACTCAAGCAGCGTACGCACGGTTACTAGTATACAGCTATAAACTGTACTGGGCTTGGCGGCGGCTGGCGTCTGGTCGGGCGAGGAACATTGAGCTCCATACCACGGTTATTGTGTAGCAGACGCCAAGGTTTGTTCGACACTTTCAACGCACACGCGCTCGCTCTGGAGCACATCCGGTCACGCATGCGCATAAATCAAGGCGCCATTTTGAATTCTGCAACGACGAAGCCCGACGGTCAGGAATTGCGCCAGAAAGTGTCATTTATTTGTTCCACGGACTTATCGCAAGTGGTCTCCATGGACCCAGTGTGGCGAACTATTCTTCTAAAATAGAAACATGCATTTAACGTGAGTAAAGTATTCTGTTTAAAGGAGAAAAGTATACATGTTCCTAAGTTTTGTAGCTGTGTTGAGGTTCCTCACTTCGAGGCTGCATGCCGTGCTCGTCAGACGCTGTTTTCGCATAGCGTAACAGTGTCTGGTCGGGCTACAATTTAGGTATCTCTCCAATATCTCTCCAAAGATTAATTAGCTCTGTGAAAGATGGAAGATAAAGTCAAACTGTTTTGTTCAAAATAACAACTCGTCTTGAAAATTTCATCAAAATCCATCCATGACTTGTCACTTGATTGGTTTCATTCAAATACATAAATATCACCAAAAAAAAAAATCTTTGGAAGATGTAATCAGTGTACACTACTGATCACTGGTTAATACTACAGACTATACCTGACATTATATTTTGGAGGTGTATAGAGTCAACCTTGCCTATGTCGAATCTACTGTATAAGCTGCTATTTTCACATACAGATACTTTCGCAAATGAGGAGATCACAGACATTTTTGCGAGATGTTGTTTTTCGTGAATGGACACCAATGTTAACATAAGTGCACAATTACCCTAGCACATGGCAACATTTCCGCGTGCTGTTAAATTCGCGGTCCAACAGTGATTCGCGAAATTCGCAAAAATTAAACCCTAATGAAAATAACAGCTTATTCAGTATTTGGACTGAAGAAATAGCTTTGACTGAGAGAAAATTTTACTTCTCAGGATTAAAATCAGTACAATATAAAGAAAAGAGGACTTGAAAAGACCCTCGACTTGGGCGATTATTTGAGTTATGTGAGGTGGACTTAAGCAAGGTTGACTGTACTAACATCACATGTTCAAGTTAATAAACCAATCATGCTAAGAGACATTCATTAGAAGGATATGCAATGTAAACTGCAACATAAGCTTTCTGGAATACAGAGGCCTTATTACAGAGCTCTGTAAAATACAAAAATAATATCATATATTCAATAACTCATGTAAAATGTTTAGAGAAGGAGGTACATTTCTTTTCTTTTTTTTTTTTTACTTTAAGCAAGTAAACTAGGGCATGTTGGAAGAGTGGTAGCAACAGCCAATGCCTCCAAGACTCTAAAAAAAAAAGGTAAATGCACAGAAATCAATACTTCCTATCACTAGATGGCGCTCTTCCATAAACAGCAAGCACACAACTTGCAGGCTGGGAAACTTTGTTGATTCACGAATTGAGCAAACACAATCCTTTTTGAGCCATACCACTACACATTACTAAATTATGTCAAAGGATAGATCTTTGCCATTTTTTCTTGCTTTTGCATCTCCCTTTCTTATTGCATCACAGCTCCCCCCCCCCCCAACTCCCCATTTCTCCATCCATCACCTGTTTTTTTCTGTCTTCTTTCTTTTCTTGTAGACTATGCATTATCAAGATAGGTGACTTATGCACATGTTTCTATCCAAATAAAAGTTTTCCACATGACTGGGAGTTGAGATGAGCCTGTAACTCAAGGATTTTTGTTGTTGTTGTTGTTGTTGTTTATCTCTTCCATATCCCATACATGACAGGTGTATTACCCCCTTCATGATTGTCAGGATACCTCTACTGGTGTCTTATTACCTCCGCCATGGGAGGACTCAGGAGGTTATGTTTTCACCGGCGTTGGTTTGTTTGTTTGTTTGTCTCTGCAAAATAACTCAAAAAGTTGTGAACAGATTTGGATTAACCTTCCGGGAAAGGTTGTGAATGACACAAGTAACAGATGATTAAATTTTGGTAGTGATCCAGGAATAGGATGGATTTTATGAAGGATTTTTAATATTTTGGCTGGTAGGGTTAATGAACTCGGGAGTTCAAGCAGCGCGTATTTGAAGTTTGCATGCGTCCGCTAAAGCGTGTGCTCGACAAGTAGTTTCTGCAGGGCTAGGGCAAGATGCTGCGCAGATGAAAGTTGATGATGTAACAAATGGCTTCTTTATCGGGAGAGTGGGTTATTTTCAGCATGCATTACTGAGTGGAAATCGCTGATCTCTAAGGAAAAACAAGATCAGTGGTGGAAAAACCTGCTTAGTGGAGGTCTGCGCTCTCAGAGTGCTTTTCTTGTATTTTGACAGCAGTTTACAGTAAGATCTATGTGCAGTCTGATGCATATTTAAATGACTTGCTCTATCATCTCTGGCATGTCCTCTTCAGAGATGTGTGCTTTGTGTGTTGATTGGTAGGAAACCCCACACTGTTGTACACACTGTCTAAAGTTCCTGGCACATTTATAAGGGATAATCCCATTTCCTCTTTACACTCTACCTAGAAACCACTGCAACTCACCTAGGACTAAATTGACCAGTTATACACACTAATTAAGCCAATACAGGAAACATCTCAATTTGATCATTGGATTCTTAGAATGGATTAAACCTACATGTAACAGCTTCGTGTGTGGCACTGGTATAGCCAAGGTTTGAAGATTTTTTCATAGTTTTTCATAGGATAATTCATTTACACATTGATGATAGTACAAGTAGATGAACATTTGATATGTTTTTAAAGTCACTTCTTTTATGATATACAATAAGAATTAAAGAAAATTGTGTTTCAGTCACTACAATTTATCTGTAAAAGAGAAAGAAGTGTAGCTAAGAGATCTAGTAAAATAATGAAGTGCACACATACAAAACAGTCATAATGCACATCATAGAAAAGATACCTGCATTGGTGTTGCATTTGCAGCCTCTCCTTGGTACAAATCCTTTTAACCTTTAATCTCAAGATTGTATTGATCAGATGTTCACATCAATTTTCACTCTCTTATTCATCTTAATATGAACAGTCCAAACACACACACACAATAAAACTTGAGACTGGTCTAAATAACCCAATGTACAATAATGTATCTCAACTTAATACCCGACAACACAATCTAGGCTAGCAAATTCTTGACAACACAGTGTTTTTGCAGCTGGTTTTCGTTATGTAATTTTCATCAATTTCCTTTGTTCCAGATATGCAATAAAAGGGGATGACCTATTCTAGCAGAGTAAAATTGCGCTGGTGCTCGTTCAGTCAGTTTCTGAATGACAGTTTGATGACCTTGTACACTCTACGATACCATGCTGCCAAAAAAGGCTCTATGGGACTCTCACTCTACATTGCTGAAAACACTGTGAAAATGTCATTTTTATTTATTCATATTCTTTTTTGTAATCATGCCATGGGTTTGATTTTGATGAAACCTCTTTCATTCTCTTTGTTAGGTTTTACTAGCTAAAGCCAACCTTCATATACTACTAGGTCTAGATATAGTCTAGTGGATTTGTACTTAAAATGTTTTAATACCCCGTCACTGACCAGGCACGCTAACCTGGAAACATTAAACTGCACATTACTTGAATGTGAGACCATTCTGAAGCAAATAATTTTCACACAACAATAGATATATAAGGCCAAGTAAAATAAGAAACCAGTTTCTCATCCTCGCGCGCATCGATTTTGGCCGCCGCATCGATTTTTTTACTATTTACTATTTTCAAAATGGCGCTGAAAATACCAAGAAATTAATCATTCTCGTCCAAGCCCGCTCCCCGCCCGCATTGAATTTCAGTTGCCGCATCGACTTTTTTTGATATTTACTATTTTTTTGGCCGCCGAAAAAAAAAACATCGACAATTCACCTACCAATCGTGATTTCTCATTTCTAAATACACCTTGCGTCCTCTACAGCTGTAGCTTCTGTAGTGCGTATGTAATAATATAACGCATGCATTTCACACTGCGAGCTCGGCAAGAAGGAATGACCCACAAAGCAGTCGAACTGTACAGTAGTTGGATGGGCGCGCGGGCCTGAGCTGTGATGTACAGCGCACTCGGTATGTCTTGAACGCGATAGCGGCAACATTTTTTTTGCGAACAATCGCTGATATTCCTCGCATATTTCACGCATTGTTCGTATTTTTCCCCGTTTCTCATATTTTAAGCGGATGAATTGTACTGTACAAATGCTTGTGAGGATTGTATCGAGTTTGTATGTATACATTTTCATGTCATTGTGACTACGTGCATGTGTGTGCAGTGTACAGTGCAGTGGCCGTGCCGGCCGCGTATGCGTGTCTGTAGCTGTCAGGGTCCCCATCCCCTGGTCTGTCAGCTGTCTTGCATCTGACGGCGATGTATTCTATTTTGAAGAGAAAATGAATGCGCTTTTCCAGCAAATGTAGAATTATTAAATGGGTGTATCTACAAAATGAATAACTTTTCCACGGATTCTGGTTTGTCTCGTTTTTCTGCGGGATACTTTTCTTTACGATGTAAATTCATGGACACGGCCGTGACTAACCGTGAGTCGTATCACCTGTAACATTAGTGTCATTGAATCATTCATCATCCAAATGATGAGTGATTATCAAATGTCTTTTTAGCACATGAAGAAATATCTTTAAATGTTTAATGCTATAATGCCATATCAGTATCATTTTGACATCCATCTGCAATTGTACCAGCCAGTTCCAGTTGAATGTGCTACAACTGTGCTGTGAAGAGATGCAGATAGGCCTACAGCGCAGCTGTGTGGACACAAAAAGTCTCAAACACCAATGATAAATAAAGCAGTGTTTTGAATATCATGGAATTTATTTCAGTGTTAAAGTTTAAAACTGCTCTCAAGACATTTCTGTTCAAAAAGTATCATGAATGAGTTTGGTTCTGCATTTATGGTACACATATTGTACACTGCATTTCTTCTTTCTACTTCATCCCTCTCCTTAAAGCGCATAGAGACACCACGGTAGTGATATGCGCTATATAAGCACTGTGTTATATATATATATATATATATATTTCAGTCGTACATTTGTTGATAGAGTGTTTTATACCTGTTTCAATTAATAGCACAATACATCAGAATTGCAAGTACACTGGTATCAGAAATGCCATTACAACACTAAATACCAGTATTAAGATGGTCATTTTCTCTTGACATCTGTAGTGGAAAGGAAAAGCAAATGTATTTCTGCATGCATGAAGTTTCATTTCAAGTATGGTATAGTAAGGGTACTAGGTCTCGCGCAGGGACGTAATGATCGCGCATAGCGTAACTGCGTATAGCAAGCATTAATACGCGTAAGACTAAGCGCAAAATTTGCCGATACGCCCATGGAATAAACATACCTGACAACCGCTAAAAATGAGAAGGAAGCAGGTAAGAAATTTTGATTTCAAACAAATTTTTCACTAAATTTCCATTTTTTTTTTGAACAAATTTTTCACTAAATTCCCAATTTTTTACCTTATGATTTACCTACCTTAGCTTAAAATCTTTTTTAAGGATGTTGTAGCCTAGACGTGTCGTCTCGCTTGTCTCGTTCGTATGATCGTAGCCAATAGAATTCGTTATTTGTTCGATCGATCGTTTATGATATTCTACGAAAGCCGAAGCACGTTACAGCCGCAGAGAGGGGCAGACACTTTCACACATGAAACTACATAGGGCAGCTGCGCGATCTTTACATACCCCGAGAAGGTGAACGCATAAAAAAAAGTCCGACATACAAACAGCGACAGCGCACTACTCCGTCATCGTATCATCAGGAGATTCTGGGAGGTGATTTTTCTGCATTTTCGTGATATTCATTGAGAAATTCAGGTACGATTATGGAATAACTTCTATTATAAGAGCATTTCAAATTTTCGTGCGCGATATCTAGACCCCTCAACCATACATAGTATATCTATAACTTGTTTGAAAATGCACAGAGTGCTGGCAAGACATACACTTGGGACCTGGTCTCTCATAACACAGCTACCAGAGTGATATTTCATTTCATAAATTGGATATAGAAAATAGTAAAGCCCTCTCTCGTTACCTTTCTCAGAATTACCGGACGAGAAACGCATGTTACTTTCATTTTGACAATCCTCGAAAAAATAGTAAGATATCAAATAGTAAGGACCTCCCTCATCGCCTTGCTCAAAAAACCCGGACGAGAAACTGCTTTCTTTTTTTACTTGGCCTAATGTACTCTTGAATAAATCCCACAAGGATTGGAACAATCATCCTCCAGCATTCCCACTGATTCCCACTGATCAGTTACGTTACTAGCCATCCCCTTTAAAAGATCCCGCTTCATTTATTCATCGCAAAGTCAAAGAGCAGAGAGCATGGAGAGTGGCAGAGTGTTTAACCTGATGAAGTGGTCCCGCCTTACATCTAACTGGACCCCATGGAAGACCAGCTATTGCAGCTGAATATGGACTATCTTCTCAGCCATCTTCTCATGTGGAAATCAAACAAATAAACAAACAAACAAACGAACAAGGGGCATGGCAAGAGTGCACTGGTAGAGGCAACCGCATCCTTCACACAGCATGGATATAAGTACGTGGGACTGCACGGGAGCTACCATGTCGGTGAATCGATAGCTAGATATAATTCGGTTGTCATTGATAATTCTGCGTTGCAATAGCCAAATGGTGTTACTAGTACTAGAAGAGCTTTATACGCGTAACCATTTATTCGACTGATAACTATCAGTAACTTACTTCGAGGATTTTCCGTAGACGATTGAATGGTCTCAACTCCAGCCTGGCGAAAATCGTCGGCACATCAATATAATCAACACGTGACGTGCATAAATTGTTTATCATAGTCTTCTCTCAGACGTTGATTATTTTCCTTCAGCTTCGTGAACTGTTATAAACACCGGGATGTAAGTTTCACCGGGGAGCCGGGGAGTGTTATGTTCAAAACGTAAATCTCAAAGCCAAGAGTAAGTGCCAAAATTCATGCCTTTCTTTAATCTTTACTCAAGGTTTGAAACTCAATAACATTTAATGTAATGCCGTTGTAAACAATGGCTGCCAACGTATAAAAGAATGTGTGGAGACAGTTCATGCCAAATATCAAAAAGTATACACAAAACAAAAACAGACCCTCAGGAAGTTAGGCCCTACAAATTTGATGGACATAATACATGTTGTGATAGATATAGACAGATAGACAGACAGACAGACAGATAGATAGATAGATAGATAGATAGACAAATAAATAAACACATTCCTATAGCTCTCCCGTTTCCAAAGAGCGATCAGCGAATCAACAATGCCTTGACCCTATGGTTATTATTGTGCATTTATTTGTCTGATCTGGGGATTTTGTGCACTGGATTATCATTTGTAATTGCTTGTTTTCGAATGTGTCTTTTTACAATTGTATGTGCATGTTTGTTAATTTGTTGGCATTTTTATTTACTTTTTTGAATTCGTTTTAATAAATATTAAAAACAGTATACTGCCTATATCATGAATGACATTGAGTATCCGGGCAATATATCAAGCAAATAATACAGTGTACGTAAATATAAAATCTTGTTTTATAAGATAGATGCAACTTTGATTAATGCAAAGGGCAAATATCAGACTATCATAAGCAAATAAAGAAATGCAAATGTTAGAGTTCGTCGCAATTGCAATAATAGCCACCATGACAGGGAACCGACGAGGAGTGATATTAAGTTTTCCAGAAGGGATATGTGACATTTTTTTTTTAAATGAAAAATGAGGAAAATGAAATTTGAACATATTGATTATTATCTTTAAGCTTGAGCATAACGACACTATACAGAAAGGATGCAATCGGAGAGCGAATCCCTCGCCAAGAAACGATCATTTCGACACCATGATATGTGTCACAGCCATCTTGAATATTAATTTTACTGATCCATGATGGATGATGATGGTAATGGTGATAACAATCTAATGGTTACAATAATAATCATCAGCATCGTTATCATCATTTTTTTTATCATTATCACCATCATAAAACAAATAATATTGATGATTAAAAGAATACTGGCAAATTGAAAACATAAATCCGGATTTCGAAAAAAAAATCTTTTTAACCACCAAAATTTACAATCACCCGTTCCTTGAACACATCAGATATTAAATGCTCATTAAAAAATCATCAAAATGTGTTCACATCAGCTGCTGTTTAAAGGTCCTGTTTACCTTTGGGAACAGTGATTTAAAAATTTTCAAGATATGACATTTAATGCATGTGTAGGTTTGTTGTACCTTAAAACATCATATAAAATTTTTGCGATAAAACCTGAAATAATAAGGATATATCTATAGCTATTGTTCACATTTTGTATATTTAACAATATACTTACATCGATTTTACCGATTCAAATTTTTACAGTGTTGTTTCTATCCATAACTCACATTTTAGAACTATTTTAAAGCACTAATGCTGGGTTTTTGTTTCATCTGCAAAAGGTAAAGTATGCCTTTAAGTAATATTGCTATCAGACAAAATAGAACAAAACAAGCATAATATTATACAGATTTCGATTATAATAACCTTCACAGCGGAGGTATTAAACGTAGCATGTCATCTTAGTTTTGTTTGTATCAGTCAACCGCCCGACCGCACCTGACTCTAGGAAATACACTACAACTCTCTGGGAAACACTGTTTAACTAAACAGTTTACAAATTTCATAAATAGCAATGTGCGTGATTTCAAATTAGCTGTGAACATATTTGATATCAGTGCATCTTTTATTCATTCATATTTCATATTCATAGTACGAGTCAGTACAGGATGTATATTTTGTGTCAAAATTTCGCAAACTTTGTCTGTTCCAGGACCCTACCGATAGATGGCGCGATTCATGTTTCTGCATAAGACTGGAAAATCTTTGGTTACACACATGCACATTGAGGGAAACTGGCGCTAAGCAATAATTATGGATCCAGTCAATTCAGACTTTTCGCAGAACATGTCACTTATCTACGAGGAAAACCAGACAATCCGTTAAAAGTTCTGAATGTATACGTTTTGGTTAAATCCACAGCTAGATGAGAAGATATGCAGGAAAAAAAAAAAGGAAGCGCGAGAGAAAGGAAAACAATGAGAAAGAAAATGTGTACATGGATTGTGTGAAAATTAAAAAAGTGTGTACTTTTATTAATTAAAGAATTAAGATTAATTTTGTGGAATTTTTCCATATATCTTTTACAATCGTTCCATATGCGCACTACCTACTGTTGACCAAATAAAAAAAAAAAATCACAACTTTTGAACGGATTATTCGATTTTCCTAAAACTTCTCATTTCTAGGTTTAATAAACTATCTACACTCACTGAATCCAAGTAGGCCTACTGGTACGTGTTTGGAATAAATTCCCTTGGGCAAAAAGGGAAAAGAGAAAGAAAAAAAAAAGAGACAGATAATCTCTGATATCTGAAAATGCGCGTGTCGAGTGTCTGAGGTGAATAGGCCTATGATAGTAAATCCAAATTATGAAATAACAAGACTTGCTTATTCGGCGAAACTTTAATGACCTTTTAAGTAGTTGGGGGGGGGGGGGGGGAGGAGGTGGCGCCAGAGCCTGAAATGGCTCAGTCCATTACCATCTCCATTTTGTGAATACAATTCACGTGGGCATTGATGTATTTCACGTCCACTGTAAATATTTTCATGTTTTCGTATTTCTCAAATGCAAACGTTTCAAATAACAAATAAAGGATAGGAGTAATCAAATAAACTTATTGGGGATGAATACTAAATGTATACAGGCCCGTACGAAACGAGAGCCTATTCAACTGCGGATCCTGATGAATTGATTAAACATAATGGCCCGAATTCACGAAGGTGGTTTAAACTTAAACCATGGTACAAATTTAGACCATGGTCTAAAATAAGCGTTAAATAGGCGTACCAATACATGCGCGCATCAATGCCCGCATTTTTACTTGATGCCTGTTAGCGCACGCAATCTATCAATCATATCTACGCAGTAAAAATTTACATAAACCATGGTTTAAATTTAGACCACCTTCGTGAATTCGGACCAATGAGATTCGGGAGTTCTGCTCTAAAGACCAAAAGAGACCTAGGAAAAAGATAATAAAGAAAGGTGACAAATGGGAGCTGAAGTTCACGACATTGCATTTCCATTATGTAAGTTGATAGATGGCTAATTTTGTTAGTTGTCTCGATGAGAATGACAATAACATCCCTCGATAGTGATGCACGTGCACTGCTATGCAAATTACGCCAATGGACATTTAATTTGCAATTTAAAGGGACATTTACTTCCGGGTTTCTATTACCCATTTCCCAGGGTTTTCATAGAGCATAAATACAAATTTTTCTTTAAAAATGGCATTAAAATCATATATTTCATGTGTTTAAGTCTTTTAAAATTCTTTATAAATCATTTTATAATTCTTTGTAAGAGAATTAACTAATATCTTGCATTTCTTTCTTTCTAAATAAGTTTGACATGAAGCAGTACGTTTTCGAAGAGGCTAGCAAGTCAATCGTGATCACGTGATACCTTGACGCGCCACTAAACAAACCCACAGAAGCACTGCCGCGTATGATTGTGTGTGTATTCTGTATGTGTATACATCAGCTTCGTTCCCGGGGATCCCAGCCTTGCAAGAGTGTCTTCTCCGCTGCTGGATCTTCAAATCGTAAATGTTACCTGGCGTTATACGTGAAAATAGTCTCTGATATCTGCCAGTCACTGCTTTGAAATGGCTCAGTCGAAGGTGACGGATTATTACAGTCGACGGAAACATACCAGCGTGTTTCAGTCGACAAAACGGCGATCCAGCAGACCTGGTAAAGTCTCCTTGGATGATTCAGCGTTGGGAAAGTGTCTCCCAGCAGAGGCTCACTGCTTCGAGCCCGCAGAGAAGGCCTTTCCTGTCCCCGAACCTGTGGCGTGCAAAACTGCTGCGTTTGGACTAAAGTCGACACGTGCTGACCCTATCACGAATGCTGGGGTCGATCTTTCACTCCAGCTGAAGTCATTCAACAAATCGCTCTCCAAACCCCCCAAAAATGAGTCCGTGGGAGAAAGTTTGACAAGAACTGTATCCAGGTCAGTGCTTGGTAGGAACAAGAAAACAACCGATTTCATTAATAGTCAGCCATGTCAAGAAGCTGTGGAAACAAAGCAGAAAGTATCTGAGAAAACACCACTCAAGCGGCAGGCTTCCACTGAACCTGATAGGGATGGTCCACCAGGGAGAAAGAGAAGTAAACTGAACACCGATGAAGCAGAGACTAAAACCTCTGTTGATGATGTTAACAGGACTCCAAGCCGCTCAAAGTCAAAACGAAGGAATGCTGCGTCAGCGAGAAGACGTCTTGAACCAGAAACTGCTTCTGGAACCGAGTCGGTAACAAAGTCAGCAAAACACTCTTGCCAGTCGACTCAAAGTCAGTCAAACATTGTAAGTTGAATGGACAAACTACTTGTACATGTAGTTGTTTTATTCGTAAACAACACAAACTGGTACTACCTTATAGATCTAACAGGTTATCAATTTCTCTCACCACAAGCTTTTTGCTTTCGCTGGTGCTCTGGGTAGACCTTGAAAAATTTTTAAAAATGGCACCAAGGTTCAACCTCCCATACCGAGATTCAAGCGTGCAAACGATGTTATGGTCAGATTATGGGCAACTTGCTTTAAAGGGTGTGTACAGTTCTGGTTGAGGTGAGGATTTAGCTTTTAACGTTTTGCGAGATATTCAGAAACCACTCTATAGAGATGTCAAAGAGCATGCAATTCTATTTAAGGGGCATCAAAAGTTTATTTGATAAAAATCAGTTTTGAAATGGCTGAGATATCCAAAAACAAGGTGAAACAATGAGATCCTACTAAAAGGCATGGCCTGTCGCCTTTTATTATCACTTTTTTGGATATCTCGGCCATTTGAAAACCAATTTTCATCAAATAAATGTTGAATCCTTCTTAAAATTACATGCTCTTTCATATTTCATAAAAGGTTTCTCATCATGTTCAAAACATGAATCCCCACCTCGACCAGTACTGTACAGTCCCTTTAACATGCATAAAAAAAAAACAACTTTTAAAAAAAAATCAGAGGAAGAGTTTGCTAGAGTCAATTGCAAAAATAAAACAATCTTGCAATATTTTTTTTTTCCACTGAGAACAAATGTACTGCATGAAGCTTGTCAATGATTTTGTGAATGTTATTATTATTGCTCAATGTTCTTCTTCTTGGGTGCTGTCCGACACCCCTTAGTAGATGTCAACTGGACACTCTAGACTCCAGAACAGTCTAGAATCACTCTGCTCTGAAAAATTTAGACATGCATGAGGTTTATTAAAGATTTAACACACTGCTATATTTACAGCAAGTCAAAACCTCAAGTTACAAATTCTTGTACTCCTAATCTATTATGACCAGAAAATTACCTGGGACAGTGCTAATCTGTTTGCCTGTTCCGGATGTAGATATCATTATTGTAAATGATGTAGCTCCTCTGATGACTTCTGTAGGGCCTTTGCAGTCTACCACAGAATCAATTGTTGTTTAATACTTGAATCTCATCTGCTAGAAAGGACTCTTGTGGCACAGAATTGTTTAAGCATGCAGATAACTGACATTGCCTTTGTAAAACATTTCTTTACGAAAATAATTTCATGTTGCAAACAAATCCTGCTTTACAGTTTAAGAATGTCTATGTAGTAACATTAAATGTCCTGTTTGCCATTACTAATAGCCAGTGTTCATTTTTAAAATACAACAACAACAAAAAAAAAAAATCTTGTATGATTTTATTTCACAATTCCAGGGAAGCTTGGACCCGGCCGAGATGAGAAACAAGCTGGTAGGCTGTGGCAAGCTGGCCGATCTCCAGGCACGGCTGGCTCTGGTGAAAGGGACGGCTGCTGACATCAAGAAGCTGAGAGAGAGTGCCACCAGGGAGGAGAAAGTGAAAGCTCGGAAGGAAATCCCAGCAGAGAAGGAGCCCGAAAAGTATGTGCTCAGACATGTGGATGTGTGATTTTTTCACCAGAGATGTGGACTGGCTAAGTTTCTTCCATTGAGCATCATAAAGACAGTCTTTCTCAATATGTTTCTATTTCAGTTGTTAAATATTTTAATCATAACTGAAGCCTGCTTCCTAATTATTGTATGCAAGCAAGACATGTACCCTAAAAAGTTTTCCCACAGTAAAAAACAAACAAACAAAACAAAAGACATAGAATAAGAAAGAACACATGATGATCAGAGGTTATCTCATTTATCTCATTACATCAGTAATGATATTCTATTTAATCTACCATAGTTTTTCCACATGTACGTGTACCAACATATTGTTGCAAGTTCATAGACAAACTGCTATTATTTGATTTTTTTTAATAATGTTGCCGTACCTTTTGTTGACATTTCCCATCTCATGCAGACCTGTGCAGGTGCCAGCGTTTGAGAGATATCGGCACCTGCTACAACAAGGCCCCTCTACCTTGTCCCTCCCCTTCAAGTATCGCTCCCTGGAAGATGCCTTCAGGTGCTCCGACACGGTAGTGAGCATGCTGCACAACCGGATGGAGACTTGCACCTACTCCAAGCTAAAGCATGGCGTACAGGAGATGACAAGGAAGTATGTATGATGTATTATGCTTTGCCCACGGTTTTCTCACTTTACAAATGATGCACCACGCCATAAACTGGAATATTGTCATACCCCAGGTTAAGGTGTTGTGTAGCACCACTTCCATGTGCTGCACTGCTGAGCTAATTGCTGCTACAAAGACTTCTTCCATGAAATAATAAAAATTACTTTCTCCCATTGTTTGATTATAACCTCCCCCCAAAAAAGAAAAACAACCAACCAACCAAACAAACAAACAAACAAACAAACAAACATACAAACAATAAATTAAACAAAATGGCATATTTATGTTTGGTACCCCAGGGTAAACTTTACCCAAAACTGCATCAAGTGATTCACATGCTAGAGTGGATCTGTGTGAATTGTATGTATTCAATGGAATTTTGAGCTGACCACTTCAAGACGTGGAATGACGGCACATTGTAATTCCAACGACCCATAAAACATTATGACCATTCAAACAGTGTAAAATTCTAAACACATCCACTCGTGGTTCCCATCATGCCAGTAATGCATGTAGTGAATTTGAAATTGAACAAATGCATTACAGAATTCAGTTGAATGTCTGTTGGAGTGGAAATTTAGAAATTTAGGAACATGTATCATTATGGAGTTTCTGAAGCAGAAGGTAATGAAAAAGTCCTTAACAGGTAGAGCTAGAGCATGTTTGATGTGCTCGTGCACATGGAGCTATTGCTCTAGTTTTGCTATTTTGGCTATCATTGTGTGCAAGGACTTTCAATGCCCAGGATCAGAGGAAACTAGTGCTGTAAGAGCAGCCACTTAGTTGACACAAGACTAATTAGATTACAAATGTATTTCAATGGAGTACCTTTGTCTCTTACTAAAGGAATGATATAAGAGCAAAGTGCATTTGAAACTTGGCAAAATTGGCCTCATATTTTAACATGAATATGGAATTG
The DNA here is from genome assembly GCA_033980235.1 of Diadema setosum. Taxonomy (NCBI): domain Eukaryota; kingdom Metazoa; phylum Echinodermata; class Echinoidea; order Diadematoida; family Diadematidae; genus Diadema; species Diadema setosum. The sequence goes on from CM067066.1 coordinate 3,617,245, forward strand.
AGCAAATTTGTTCCTCTAGTGCATTAGCTTTATGTTTCAAAATATATTAGTTAATATAGAATTTAGCAAATATGTTCATCTAGTACCTCTCAAAAGCTTCTTTGAATTACCCTTGATAGCAAAATCAACCACAATTTAGAACTTTGCCAATAATCCCTTGACTTGTTTAACTGCCTTGTCCAGGACGTTTGACCTGAGTCATCTGAAGAAGATCAAGACCGTCTACCCCTCGGCATATGACATGAAGTGGGTGAAGACCCTCCCCCAGTACAAGAAGGAGAATGAGAAGAATGACCCATACACCTTGGTCCTAGAGGCTGACCTGGCCGGAATCCCAACAGACCCTGACCGGTCAAATATTGAAGTTGGGGGTAAGGCTTACAAGTGTATCAAACTTATTATTATTATTATCATTATTATTATTATTATTATTATTATTATTATTATTATTATTATTATTATTATTATTATTATTATTATTATTATTATTATTATTATTATTATTATCATTATTATTATTATTATTATTATTATTATTATTATTATTATAATAATTATTATAATTATTATTATCATTATTATTATTATTATAATTATTATTATTATTATTATTATAATTATTATAATTATTATTATTATTATTATCATTATTATTATTATTATTATTATTATTATTATTACTATCATTATTATCATTATTGTTGTTATTATTATTATTTCATTATTTTTGTTGTTGTTATTATTATTATTTCGTTATTATTATTATTATTAATAGCAGTAGTAGTGGTAGTAGTACTACTACTACTGTAATGGATACAGTAAAAGACCTGAAACGGTGCCAGAAGTTTCAGTGAAGAGGTGAAAGATTAGGAATCGCAACATTACATATACAATGTATAATAAGATGATAGTGTAACGGCGACCTATATTTGTCGGTGATGGGCAGAATATAATTCCAATTCTGTAAATGTCCCAAAATAAAGTCCCGCTATATGTTGAAGTTCATTGTCGAAGGATGCCGAGGGACACATAGAAATTACAGTTGTCAGGCAGAAATCACGGTTAAAGAAGTTTATTGTGGAGAATCACTCAAACACATTTACAAGGATGGATTGTGAGGATGTCTCGCCAGGCATGAGGGATGCGATGCGGTGAAAGACTTAGACTAATTAATACGGAAAGCTAACAAGACTGAAGACCGTTTCTGGACTGGTTGACTCTTTATCTCTCTCGTGGGTTACTCTCTTGCTGTTCAAACACGGGTTTCACTCTTAGCGGACACACTCTCCTCTAGGTCAATTCTCTCGAGATAAGCGCAAAGTCTGTCTTATATACCGCTGTCAAACAAGCTCCTCTTGTTCGAGAGAGATAGAGAGGACCAGTCATGAAAGTCACGAGAAAGACGTTTATCGCGCTGCGGAGAATATAGGAGAAGAACATCTCTGAGCGCATAGATGAAGAGTTGAAAGTCATAGGCAAGGAGAGGATACAAGGACAGGAGAAAGTCAAGATAGGAAGCAAGCACAAAAGGCTGAAGGACAGTGAAAGTCAGAGGGACAGGGAGCAAGCTGAAAAAAGCTGAAGGACAGTGAGTGGCAAGGGCGAAGGGTAAGGGCAGGGACTCTGAAAGGCAGGGCAAGGTTGGACTGCGGAGAGCAAGGCAAGAGTTCTGAAAGACAAGGCAAAGTCGAGTGAGAAGGGACAAAGCGAAAGTACTGAAGGTGAAAGCAAAGTCAGAGCGAGGGAGGCACAGAATGACATGTGACGGTCAGAAGAACAAAGAAGATGGCCAAAGAGAGTACTCCGCTGTATGCAAAGCAATTGGGATTGGGCTTGCTAACTAGTAATTTGCAATAGCGCTAGCGAGACATCCTTTACATAGACTTGTACAATAATCATGAAAACAATGAAAAACAAGTAATGCTATATACATAATATTACATCAAACGTCTGAACCAAAATGCGTGACAATAGTGATATGGATCAAGGAAAGAATAGGAGGTGATGATTTCATGGCTTCACAATTGTAGTATTGGTTTGTATACATCTTTTTAAAAAAATCTGGTAACGTGTATTCGGTCAATAATTTGGCATCTGCAACTTCCCCTATTTTGAAAGTCTTTATTGTCAAATTACTGCAATTGAAGGAAAGGGTTTATTGTTGGCAATTACCCTCTATTTTGAAGTAAAAAATTAAGCATGGAATGGCATTTCAGTAAAAAAAAAAAAAAAAAAAAATCCAAGGGCAATGCTACACACTGGCACTGGTCAGATGGTCCAGACTGGTAAATATCACTATCGGACCAGTAACTTTTTTCAGGAGTGGACCAGTAAAAAATGCAATAAGTGGGTACCTACTGGTCTGACAGGCAGGCAGGACCAGTAGAAGAAATGGGTTTAAGTGTGCATCCCTGCCAAAGGCAAAACAAACCAAACAACCTCATGAAGAATCAGTCAATGATGAATTTCTGTTCAACAATATATTATTGGTTGCTGACAGTCTTTGGGTGGGCCTTCTTTATTGACAATTTCCTCTCTACCTCAAGGAATTGTCTCTGAACCCAAGACGCTGATGAAGACGATGCTGAATCCTGCCTCTGCAGCCGGCAGTGCTGCATTTGAAAAGTTCACTCCATCGATGCTCATTGCTAGGAGGACTCTCTTCCACAACGGACTGGTGGACATTGTGAAGACTCACCACCTGGTGAGTTGTGTTGGGTTTAGAGGCTCAGGAGTGAGATAGCCCATAACTTTTCTTGAAACCTCAGCAAACTGTGTATGTTGTTGAAAGTACTTTGCGATGGTGGTCTCAAGAGATGTATTGTGTAATTCACATTTCCATGAATTGCTCTGACAGGTTAAAGCATCAATCTGTGGCTGGTTAAACGTCAAATCAAAGTCTTTGTAATCCTATATGAGTACCTTGGGAAATTTTGATGTGAAGCTGCCATCCTTTGCAAAGACATGAAAAGATGATATGACTTAAATTCTAGACTGAGTATTACAGGACTGTAATTAACTGTTTGGTCAGTCATCAGTCATTAAAGTTAATGTATTGTTGCCCAGATTTAGTGTGGTCATGACATTCAATCATGTATTTGTTTGTTTGTTTTTCTCCCTTGGGCAGTCAATATAAATCCCTACCGGTAAGCTCTGATTGGTTATTTTTCAATAGTGTCTCTTTATTCATGTCAAGAAGACTAGCTCAGAGAGAGTATATTTTTGAGTACCATATTATTTTAAATGCTTTCACAATCTGTTATACACCTGTCATTGTTTATAGGACTATCTGTCCAAGTTGGACCCACCCATCAAGGTGCCCAGTGATAAGCTGAACCGATGGCATCCGAGGTTTCCCCTCGAGCAGGTCCCAGAGATTCAGCCGGCGGACATCCCCAATCCACCCAAGGTCACATCTTACAACACGGCCAAGGACGTACTGAACAAGGCCAGAGATATGATGGTCAACCCAAAAGTAAGCTTCACAAGATTGAAGAGCGAGATCGTCACAATACTATCTGCTTACTGTCGCTGGGGTGACAAGACCATGTATCTCTAATTTTTGTGAAAATTATTATTATTTTTTTTGAATAATTGCCAGATAATCAGTCAGGTGATGCCCTGTCCAAATCCTATTTGTCTAACCCCCAAAATAAAACCACCATAGCATGTTAAAGAATAGGCTATCCCATTTGTTACAGTGCTTTGGCTGCCATGTTTTGTGTTTTTGTTTTTGTTTTTTCTCTCCTGAACACTTGACATGTTTGAGATGCGATGTCTTGTCACCTCAACTGCGTAATTTGGGTTAATGTTTCTCATTTCTAGCCACAACTGTGGTTGAATGACCCAAGAGGGCAAAAGTGATTACTCTTTCTTTTTGCATCAAGATTACCTGTGCCTCCTTTGTGAGATACATGCATAAAGCCACAACACCACTCCTCACCAAGGAAGTATGTGACACTGAAAGTTTGTGTGTGTGTGTGTGTGTGTGTGTGTGTATAAGTGTGTGAAGGATTACATGCTTGGATTAGAATTACTCTTCACCTTATGTCCTTATGTGTCGACTTTGTCTTCATCTGTTTTGTGTTTAATTATTTTTACATCCATGTCTTACACGATACAATGCATAATAACGAGAAAGGGAATGAAAGAAAGAGATAAAAATTTAAAGAATGAGTTCACGTAAATATAGTAAAGAATGCAGAATGTCTGAGTGTAAGAACAATAAGCATGTATAGATAATGATGTCATTGCATTTATTAATTGGACACATACAAAATGTATTTCTTCTAGCTCTTTTATTTTCGGTCGACTATAGCATCCTTCCACTGTGCGGGTCAGCAGCCACAGCACTCAAAAGGTCTTTGCCATGAGTAATTGCCTTCGGCTGTAATGAAACCTGCACCTAAAGTGTGATTGCTCCTTTCCTTCGGGAGCACTCTAGCCATGCTGCCACTGCATGGTGCTCACATGCTGAATCCAGTTACTCATTATTAATGTTCAGCTTCCTACACTGGAATTACCTATTGATTAATCTTGATGGGGAGGAGCATTTATCAGGTGTCTTGCTCTTGGGCGAAATGCATGTCAAAGATTGTTCTGTTTTATTGCCTTCCCAAAGCTTTCATCCTGCTCAAGAGCATTTTTTTTCCCAAAACGATGACATTAAAGGTCCAGTTTACCTTTGGGAGCAGTGATTTCAAAAATTTTCAAGATATCATATTTGATGCATATGTGTAGGTCTGTTGTATCATAAAACATCCTACCATATGAAATATTTGCAATAAAACCTAAAATATAAGGAGATATCAGGGTTTTTCTCAATAAACCGTAACTGTATACGGTTTAGTCTGGAAAATTTTTTATTATAACTATTGTTCACATTTTGTGTATTTAACAACACTTAACATCGATTATACGGATTCAAATTTTGACAGTGGTTGTTTCTATCCCTAACTCACATTTTAGAACTATTTTATAGCACTAATGCTTTCATCTGCAAATGGTAAATTATGCCTTTAAAATGTACTGTATGTGGCAAATGTATTTCGCTAGGTTCTGTATGTTTGCAAATTCCACGAGTCTGGTTCTATTTATAAATATAACAACACATGAAATTATTACCTCTGATCTCAACATGAACGTGACGTGCAGTCGTACATTTCTCCACTCAATACTGTACTCTACAATCACAAATTTAACCACTCACCAAATTGTCAGGTACTGTAAAAGTGGCTATTTTCGTGCGACTAATTTTTCGCGCTTGGCTTGGTAAGAAGAGTTTCGCATGTTTTTTAATTCCGCGGAATCCAGACATCATCTACTGGAACATATGGCCAGCAAAAATATTCGCATGCTTTTATTTTCGGGCTAGTTTCGGATTGGCCGAAATGCGAGAAAATTTCCATTTTTACACTGCCCTTGATAATTAGACTTGCTATATATGTGGTGTATACAGTATGTGTCCATGTGATTTCATTGACAGGTCACAAGAGCTCTGGAATTGGTCGCCAAGAACTCCGAGCTGAAGGCTGCCGTGGAGGCCAAGCGTGCTGCTGAAGCCAAGCAGACGAAAGAGGAAGTACCCTCATCCAAGCCAAAGACCAACAAAGCTCTAAAAGGGGTCTCCCAAGACCTCCTCAACAGGGTATGTCGTACAAATCACATTAATGTACAGTCAAACCTGCCTTAGCGGCCACCTCTCTATAGCGGCCACCTGTCTACAGCGGCCACTGAAAAATCCCCCCGAGAGAAAAGCCATGTTAAAGACCCTGTGTATAGCGGCCACCTGTCTAACGCGGCCAGCGGCCACAAATTTTGTTTCCCGCGGTAGATTTTAACCTGTCTATAGCGGCCAAAAACCCGATGGAGCCGTAGCCGAGCCGATAATTCAGCGTGTTTTTCTGCTTTTTAGCCGTGCCAGTCATTCCCGGGCAGCGTTCAGTGATCGCTACCGCTGCATTCATCACTTATTCAGTCACAATAATGCACTAGTGTTAAGCTTTCTTCATGACTGTGCACATGCTACATGTATACTACTGTGCGACAATTTCATAAACACCGGCATTGTTCTATGCATGATACACACGTGTGCATACGTACACACATACATGTACATGTAGGCAATGCACACAAAGTTGGATCACCTGTCTATAGCGGCCACCTGTCTATAACGGCCACTTTTTCCGTATCCCTTGTGTGGCCGCTATAGACAGGTTTGACTGTATATAAGTTCGAGTATGTTTCATTCAGCTTGTAGTACCCGGTCAATGATTAATTGTCCGTAACATGAATGACAAAATAATCACACCTGCCATGTCATTGGCCAATCAGTTCACATTTGATTTATGTTTGTTGTGAATAATCATTGGCTGTAAATATATGTCTGGGTTGAGTGATCTCACTGTGGTGTATCCTACTAAATTTGATAAAGGCAATGGTAGCCAATAGAGACGGTGGAAGTCTTCAAATGATTCGAGAAGTGCCGGTATTTGTCAGTTCCATTGTCCTTTCAGTTTCTGATTGTTTTCTTTTGTTACTGAGTTAATATTAAAGGGGTGGTATAATTTTGGTTGAGATGGGGTTTCAGGTTTTGGCTTTCTGTGGGATAATTAGAAACCATTTGTATGAAATATTAAAGAGCATACGATTCTAAGAGGAGTTAAAAAGTTTATTTGATAAAAATCAGTTTTGAAACGGCTGAGATATCCAAGAACAAATATGTCCCTATAAAAAGTGGGTCCCAACTTTTATCAGGACCACTACTACTACTACCACCACTACTACTACTACTACTACTACTACTACTACTACTACTGATGATGATAATAATAATAATAATGATAATAATAATAATAATAATAATAATAATAATAATAATAATAATAATGATAATGATGATGATAATAATAGTAATAATAATAGTTATTATTATTATTATTATTATTATTATTATTATTATTATTTAATGATACCAATAAGAAGTAGAAGAAGAAGAAGGAGAAGAATAAGAATATATTTATATAGTGCACTTGCCATATACGTAGTTGTTCAAATGCACTTTGCTATTGGATCATTGAAGATGGTGATGTGATAATAATGAGAAAGAGGATGTGATGACAGGGTTGATAGTGACTGTGCTCCAATTTGTTGAAATGTTCTGCAGATCAAAGCAAAGGAGGCCCACAGGACTGAGGTCGCCATGATGAGGAGTCCCGAACAGGAGAGTAGGATCGGGATGCTGGAGAGACTTCCAGAACTTATCCGCATCCTCCGAGGGTATCCTTTTCAATTTGTCATATTTTCCGTGAGAGGTGTAGACTTACATACGGTATATATGAACTGCACAGGCAATGTTACTGTTTAACTTTAATACAGAAAGTAACATCAAACTGAAAGAGTCAAAGATTCATAAAGAGAGATTGCTACCAGATGGGGGAGGGGGGCACCCCCCCCCCCCCCACTTATTTTGCAGACCTTATGTTTGTTTGTTTGTGTGTTTTTTTAAACACAAAATGTTCAGAGAGAAATGGCAGCAAAATATGTCAAGACCCCTTTTTTTTTTGTCAGCCGATTTTGGTAGGGAAGTGTCAGCATCCTGAGAATGAATAGACATCCCTGTTCCCATAAAGTCGGCCCCCTCACTTCGAAAAATGTATGCCGCCCCTGTGCTTTCACAAAAGAGCAATATTGATGACAAGTAAATATTCAAGTTAGATGAGGTCATGATGTCATTATCCACATCTCTGCCATTAGTTTCTGCATCAAGTTTCAATACATACCTGGTCAATTACCCCTTATGACAATTACCCCCAGTTTACAGGCTTTATTTCAAATGATGTCAATGTTTGGTTGTAAACATTAGACACAGTTTGACAATTGCATTTCTGGTTTTGATGAAACTTATTTCATTACGTTCATTTGATTGTACTCTTCTATCCATAACATTCAACACGATCAGGAAGTAGCATTGCATTTCATGAGTACTGACTAGAACTGAGGTGTTGTATTTATGCTTCAGCTGTGAATGGTTTATGGCATAGTAAATACTGCTGCTGTGGGTAGTGTAAAGCAAGATATTTTTGTGGCATGAAATTTTAATGAATTGGAGCTGACAACCTTCCTTATGGCATGAAATTTTTGCGACTTGTCACTGGCATTCAATGCCTGTAGTGCAGACAAGAATTTGTGTGTGCATTTTAATTTCGTGAATCTTGTCTCTGACAAAATCGAAATGCACACGAATATTTATGGTTTGACAGTATACAGGAAAATTTGAAACATTGTAGGCAGACATGATTTCTGTGCAAGTTCCTTGACGGTGGTGATGATACCAGATTTTTCCTAGCCGAGAAGAAGGCAGCTCTACCGCTGGATGTTGTCACCCAGAAATTGATGGAGAGCTATCGGTCGGCACTGGCAAGAGGTAAGCCATGATCTTTATACCCCCAACAACACATCCATGAAGTGTGTAAGGGGGTAGGGATCACTCTGAGGTCAGGTGGCTGGTCAGTTGGTCTGTTAAAAAAAAAGAAAAATTGTGGTAAACCACTTCTTTAAATTTTTTAGCAATATATCTAGAATTTGGCACATGTGAGCACTATTGTAGGTACTGTAAAAGTGGAAATTTTCGTGGTGTTGATATTTTTTTGCGCATTTCGCGCAACCAGAAACTAGCGTGAAAATAAAAGCATGTGAATATTTCTGTTGCCGTATGTTTCAGTAGTTGATGTCTTGATTCTGTGGAATTAAAAACACACGATGTGCAAGACTACCTTTTTTTGTCAGCATTACTATGTGTTGCCATTGCAGCAGCATTTCTGTATAAAATCATACAAAATTTTGTTGATGGATATACTTAGCTTTTGAGCAGTTGACTTGGAATTTTTGAAATGTGATCCATATGATATGTTATTGTATGTTATGAATACAAGTAGACCTAGCCTTAATGGAAATTGGACTGACCCAATTGATCATGTGGCTAAATGCACACATTGTAATAATGCTACATTGTCATATTGCATGTATGTTCACAATTCAGTTTATTATCTGTTACTTTAGTTTACCCTCACAGTTCACAGCTATGATATATTTGACAGAGTAAGAATGCTAGATATCAAAGTCAAGAGATATAAAGCTGTAGATTGTAGGTTAAGATACAAAATGAACAGGACTTCCCTTTCCAATATAGACTTAGTTAATTGGCACTATGTAGACATAATAATTATGGTTAAATATCTTTAGGAAGAAGAACCAGACCAAATGACCAGTATTGTTAGCTTTAATAGGGGAATATTGAAGAAACCTTTGAATTATTGTCCCCGCCGAACGAGTTCGAGCAGGGGACTATGAAACAGGCTCCGTACGTGTGTGTGTCCGTGCGTCCGTGCGTCCGTCCGTCCGTGTGTCCGTCCGTGTGTGCGTCCGTGTGTGATCAAAATGTTCAAAATGCTACTCCTTCGCCATTTCTAACCCGATTTTGATTCTGTTTGCTTTATATGATAGCACTACATGGGAGCTTTGAAACTTCTATACAGAATTTCAATTGTGACCTTTGACCTTGACCTTTGACCTATATTGTACATTTTGCTTCAAAATGCTACTCCTTCGCCAATTGTAACCCGATTTCAATTCCGTTTGCTTTAAGTGATGGCACTAGGTGAGGGCTTCAAAACTTCTACACAGAATTTTGACCTTTGACTTCTTTGACCTTTGACCTTGATTTTTGACCTATATTGTACATTGCCTACAAAATGCTACTCCTTCGCCATTTCTAACCCGATTTTGATTCCGTTTGCTTTATATGATGGCACTAGGTGAGGGCTTCAAAATTTCTACACAGAATTTTGACCTTTGACTTCTTTGACCTTTGACCTTGATTTTTGACCTATATTGTACATTTTGCTACAAAATGCTACTCCTTCGCCATTTGTAACCCGATTTCAATTCCGTTTGCTTTAAGTGATGGCACTAGGTGAGGGCTTCAAAACTTCTACACAGAATTTTGACCTTTGACTTCTTTGACCTTTGACCTTGATGTTTTACCTATATTGTACATTGCCTACAAAATGCTACTCCTTCGCCATTTCTAACCCGATTTTGATTCCGTTTGCTTTATGTGATGGCACTAGGTGAGGGCTTCAAAACTTCTACACAGAATTTTGACCTTGACTTCTTTGACCTTTGACCTTGATTTTTGACCTATATTGTACATTTTGCTACAAAATGCTACTCCTTTGCCATTTGTAACCCGATTTCAATTCCGTTTGCTTTAAGTGATGGCACTAGGTGAGGGCTTCAAAACTTCTACACAGAATTTTGACCTTTGACTTCTTTGACCTTTGACCTTGATTTTTTTACCTATATTGTACATTGGCTACAAAATGCTACTCCTTCGCCATTTCTAACCCGATTTCGATTCCGTTTGCTTTATGTGATGGCACTAGGTGAGGGCTTCAAAACTTCTACATAGAATTTTGACCTTTGACTTCTTTGACCTTTGACCTTCATCTTTTTACCTATATTGTACATTTTGCTACTAAATGCTACTTCCGGCGGGGACATATATTACGCACCGCGTAATTTCTACTTTTCCTTGTTGCATTTGATTTGGGCTCAAAGGTACATGTGTACAAATGTAGGCTCATGATGTGTAACTGGTAATCAAAAGAAAACAAAATTTTGCTAGGTAGATATCTCTTTATGTAACTGGAGATGTGACTTGGACACACTTTAAAGTGTGAGATATGATTGTAACTTCTTTTTCAACAGCTGTAGATATCTCATTTAGGGTGTAGCACTCATGTCTCGACCTCGACAATAACAAGCATTTTGAAAGTTGATGATGTGGCTGTCTTCTTCTCTTGTGGCAGATGAGGTGGAGAAGCACATTGCTCTGATGGTGGAAGTCCTGCCGGAGTGGCTGAAGAAAATCAACATCCGCAAGGTGTGGTACATCAAGATGGACCGCACCAAGGAGCTGAGCTCGCTGACAAACATCGTTAACAAGAAACTTCAGGAAGCCAGGAGGTGACCTTGTGACCTCTCTTCTGCTCCTTCCTTAAAGGTACTGACTGCATAGATTTAAATGTTTGGATGGGACACATGCCATGAATGAAGGATGAGCTGTGTAACACCTTAAGAAATCGCTGTTGTACCATTCGGTGGTCAGTGACTTATGCATGATTGCAGGGTGAGGTGTTTGGCGGCTCCACGAAATAACCGGGATGCCGGACTTCCCGGTCAAGATAGGAGGAGGTGAGGTCATTTTTTAGCTTCTTAATCTTCATGGATGAAGCGACTCTTATAGGGGCTTTGTGATTGAGCTGAATAATGTCCTGTTCTCCGACTCATGATGTTTTCATAGATAAGACAACACACCCATTTCTAGAGGTCATTGGTCATAGCTATGTGTTCTGTAAAATATTTCCTTCTTTTCGCATTGACTTTCATTTGATTACAAGCAAAAATGGCAGTTGTTATTTGGCCATCATCAGTGTTCACTTAGGGAGTTACCTTTTTTATCGGAGTCAATTACAAGTTTGTTATTCAAGTTAGGCCATGTTTTGTTTGATCTCTTTCGAGTTGTGCACAAGAATGGGATGTTGTGTGAGCTGTCACCACGTGTATACCAGCTCTCTTTTCCCCTCCCATCACTTACAATACAAAGATTTGGCCGTTTCTGGACCAAGTCTTTGTGTGGTGTCTGTATCTTCAACCCTGTAGCTCTTTTCACCCACTATGTTTCTAACCAACTGTTCTTTCACAACAGTGAGAAATATTCAGATGCATATTGTGTATTTTGTCAGTAAATCCTCCATCAAACAAACAAACTTGCAAACAATAAACAAAAAAAGAAGACCAAAGCATGGTCTCAGGAGCTCATTTGGTGCAGCAAATGCAGAATAAAAGAATTTATTGTGTAGCATGCTATTGTAGTGCACGAGTCCTACTTGTACTAAACAAAATGGTGATGGAACAAAATATGGAAGGGACAGAAAACAATGGGAAAATTTCAATCGTTCACAAGAGGATTGTTCAAAAGTTATTGTAAGTGTTCATTAGCCTCATTCGCAGGTATATTTTATTATAGAACATAGCTTATTCCTGTTATCACTGCTCTTGTAGAGTGTACATGGAGGTGTTTGCAGAATTCCTATATTAAATTATTGTTATTCTCATATCATCGGAGTCTTTAAAACTGGTGTCGATCTTCCTCAAATAGTTTCAGTTGAATTGTCATTCTGCGACGACTGCCTAAAATAGTCAATGGTTCCATGGTGCCTCGGGTTATAGAAAATGAAAGTCCTTACACGAGAGACACGGAAAGGGTATCTGAAAAACAAAGGCCAAAACTATAACTAGAAACCCAATATTTCGTTTGCAATGATACTGCAGCATAGTGTATGTACTCTATAATCATAGCAGCTTCTTTTGTGTAATAAGTTTTACTGTAAAACCTTTACTGCTCTGTGGAGTCAACACAATTCACCCAGGTGTACCATACAGCTATCAAGACAAAGTCATACTTATATCTGACTGGAACAGATGCTTGATAAGTTTTCTGGCCACCCTTGACACAGAGTGGATTATATCTACAAATGAAAACCATATTGGCAAACTTATGAAGAAACAGGTATCATTACTGTAATGGAATTCAGAAACATTGGCTTTGACCAGGTCATGAGATTTAGCTTTAAAAAAAATGCATATTTTCAATATGTTTTGGGACCGAATAATGAGGACTAATACAACAGCCTTTTTGTGTGGAGCATTAAAAGTTCCTCCCTTTGTTAATAGAATGCATAGATGTATGATGCAAGTTTTGAACAATTTAATGGACTACTACGCATTTGATACATTCAATATAATTCAATTCATACATTTATTCAGTAATAAAAATCGTTTGGATATAAAATGTTACAAAATCTAGCAGGTGCAGTTCGGAGAAAGCCAGAGGCTTGTTAAAAAAGAACGTACCCTTGAAAACAAATCATGAACATATTGCAACTTTAACATTAAAATGCCAAATGATAAAAGTTACCAACAATATAAAAGGAGCACAGAGAGAATAAAACATATCAAAAGAAGCGCAAAATTAAAATTGACAAAAGTTACTGATAACATCAAGGGAACATGGAGAGAACAAAACATACTAAGACAGAGGACAAAACAAATAACAACACAAGAAGCAAAGCAAACAAACAAAACGAGGTATAGAATGAGATTACAAATATACATTATGTACGTGTCAAGAGTACGAGAAAGCATTACCCATTGCAGCACATGTGAAATACATAATAAGGAATGTAATTCAAATTTCACATTTTGACTAAAATGAAATGAAGGCAAGAACATTTCAAAGTTTTTTCTTGAAATTGTGCAAAGGCAGCTTTTTAAGATTTTCTGGAATTCCGGAGTTCCAAATATTAGATCCATGAAACCTTATTTACTGTTTTTGGGCACGAGCTGTTGAGATGACCTTCATAAGGAAGAGAGGAAGACGCTGCCAGCAAAGCAGAATGTAAGTTACAAATTTCCTCTTTGTACTTCCTCAAGTTGGAGACGTGGAGCATGGTAAATCTCATGACTGGCACCACTTCATAATAATATTGACCACACTATAGCAGGTGTATTTATTGAATACTACAATTTGTGGTCATTTTCATAGACAATACAACCTGTTTTGCAGACCTCAGTTAGGATATCTAATAGTACACTCTACAGTCCATTCTTAGCAAAAGTTTTTTAATTGCAGTTTAATAGCTTTCATTATGTGTGATACAAATACTGTTTACATGCATTGAAGCAAGGTCCATTGTGTCTTGATTACTGTCCACTCAGGAGGCTAGCTGATAACAGACAATGTACCTGTAATCGATGAATCAAATGTAGGTGTGTTAGCCGTGTGTTTGCAGGTATACATTTTGCCATGACTGAGCTTGCCTGTTTTTGGATTTCATGTTGTATGTACTGTATTTTTTAACTGGTTGGTGTTGCAGTTTGGATATGTTCAACCTAATTATAACCTGTATTTCAATAAAGGCGGAGTGTAGCAACAGTTTGTAGAACACTACATGTACTGTTATATGTCCAGTGGGCAACATACAGGGAGGCAACTGCAGGGAATTTTCAGCTACTTTTACAGTCCAATAATGTACTGTTAAAATGTCACTACAAAACTGCTTGTGCAATGGCACACATTTGTGCAATCAATATCCATGAACATCTACTGTTAAATTATTCAGACAATTTATGAATATGAATCCCCCAGCAAAGTTACATGTGGTTTCTGTCATGCCTAAATCAATAATTGAACAATGTTCCCTAAACTGGCAGTGTTTGACTATGTGCGTATGACGGAGGGAAATGCAGCGTTTAGCAGTTTCAGAGACTCCAACTCTCCTGTTTTCGACGGAAGATCTCCCGCCGAAAGCCCATTTTTGCAAAATCTCCCGTTCTCCCGCTAGAGATTTTATTTCTCCCGCCCTGGCTCTGTGTCTCCCGGTGGAAGGGATTTCTTACTTATTGCTATCGTATGTTGAAAAAATAAGCCTTAGATAGCACCAGAGAACATCTAGAACCCTAGGAACTTCGCGCTTCGCACACATCAACTTGGAGTCTCCCATTTGCTAGGGGTTTCGGGCGGGAGAATCTCCAGATCAGTAGGTGCTTGGGGTTGGAGTCTCTGCAGTTTGCTGATATGACCATTGTCATAAAGCAGTTTTGTGTAGTATCATGCATCAGAGTATGTTTTGCAAATTTGTGTATTAATCAAGATGGACAATTTGACACTAGCCCCTTTCAAAATCTGGCACTTTAGATTGAGGAAGTTCAGTGAATAACTATCACTTGACCCTTATAAAGTATGGTTTAAGTGGGAAGCATGAAACCAATTTGTTTTCATGTCTGTCTTTCCCCCCCTCTCAGTCTGATGCTGTTTTTATGAGAGACTGCCTCTATTTGTGTGGTATATTTTGGAGCATGTTTGTCGATGAGGTAATTCAGGAGTATCAATTTCACATGTTCTCGCCTCAAGTACATGTAGAAACGCCTTTCCACTTCGGCACATGCTTCCTTCTCATAAATGCCCCACTTCCTTACTATCCCTGGATTCTTAACGATCAAAGGTCAACTTGCGTCAGATCGGTATGTCACTCATTTATAACTCAGCAGCACCCAGAAGATTCATTTCGACGGAGCATTACGATTGGCAATGGCGGACGTGAAACCAAACATGAAGTCGGAGTGTAATAGCTTTCGCTTTACATTTACTACTAGTGATCATTAAATATAATTTGATGAAAGAATGTGTTTATTGTACCGTTGTCAGACAGTGAATGATGATTTTCAAGTTTCTGTTTGAATTGTGTCATTTTTACGTTGATACTTTCATCTAATCTCACCTCCACCACCAGACAATAGCCACAAATAACAACATTGTAAAGTGACCTGTGATTGCTCAAAGCCTAAAAGTGTGATATTAGTGAGATGAGTCCAATTTGAATGGAACCTGTGCAGTATTTATTATGAATGCTGGATTGTATGGTAATGCAACCAGTCAATCTATTTATCCTGAGGTCACAAGTAGTAAAGCTACAGAGCAAACAGTAGTACAAGTTGTTTGGCAGACAAACAAAGTTTGTTGTTGGTTCGACATTTGAAAATATGAGATGTGATGTACCTCCCATCATACATGTATCTATGTACATTGGAGTGTTTTGACATTCCAATATTAATCAAGTTTTTAATGAGATATGTTGCTGAGCTGTTTTAAATTGCCCTGTTGTATTTTATACACCAAATCTCCTGTACATGTGATTTGCATCTAAACTTCCAAGCAATTTGATATATTCTGCAGTGGGCTGCTTTGAAGAAAGTTAGACATATCATCAGTTGAGAACCAGAACGACACTATTGCATTCTGAGATTTGAGCATGAATACGGAAGAAACAATAAATCTTAATGAAATATAAAGCTTATTTAATCAAAAGTAGGAAGATTTTAAGCATTGTTCAAAATATTGGGTTTTTGGTGTGTAACAATGTAAGTAGTGAAAAGGAAAATAATTAAGTTTAACACCATAATGTAGAGAAAATTGAGCTCTTCACCTTGATACCAATAATTCATTACCCCCCCCCAAAAAAAAATAAATAAATAAATAAATAAAATAAAATAAAAAATACACTAACATCCTTCTTGTTCTAAGCTGACAATATAAGTTAATGGAAGGCAGATAATGATAAAACTGTGAAATACCCAAAGTAGAAAATGGATGTTTTCTACCTTTTCCAGGCTGTCACTGGTAGATGACAAACAGAGTAGTGTAAATCTTGAATGAGAGGCAATGTAGATTGAAGTGGATTTGCCTAGGAGTGATAGAAACCCATCTAGTTTCACTGGACTTGTAACGATTAGTTTATGAAATGATTTATGGTTCAGACCGTGGGAATGTAATACATGATTGTCTGTTTTTAAGCCTTGGGATATTAATAGAGAAGACAATGTGATATTCCTTATCAGGAACCTGTGCATTACAACAAGCCAACAAACAAGAACTGAAGAAGCCCTAGCCGAATATATCAAATAGCCAAACATATGTGGGTACGTAGATACTATTCAGGTGGTAGAATGGCATTGTAATGGATGGACACTAAAATGTACCATATGCACACAGATGCCTGTCAGTGCATGGTAAAATACATGTACATACATACACATGTTATGTTTGAACAATGTCATTGTACATGCAGCTGAAGTGATGACGTGTTAGCATGTGCATTGAACAGCAAACAAGGATAGATGTATACTGTGGATGTACCGTTATAAATGTTGTGCATACCACTTCCTCTTTTCAAGTAGCATTTTTTATTAATGAAACTACATGTACACATCATGATTGGATGCATGTACTATGTTTCACGTCTTTGAGCTCGCCTGCAGTTTGTTTATTTTAAGACTTTCTACATATATAGTTCTCTTACATTTCTTATTTTTGTATTTAGTGTTAGCAGGATGGTAAATCAAAGCTGGATTATCAGGTTCAGACCTTGATGCGGAGTATTGTCAGATACATGTATAACTTTGCTTGCTGTAGGATGAAGATTAAAGGGATGGTATAGTTCTGGTTGAGATGGGGATTTAGGTTTTAAGTTTTTGCGAGATAATTAGAAACCACTTATATAAAATATCAAAGTGCATACCATTCTAAGAGCAATTCAAAGTTTGTTTCATAAAAATCTGGTTTTACATTATAGATGGGTGAGATATCCACAAAGTAAAACAGAGTGGTCCTTATAAAAGGTGAGACCCACCTCTCATTAAGACGTCTTTGATTTTGAATATCTCAGCCATTTCAAAACCGATTTTTATCAAATAAACTTTGAATTGCTCTTAGAATGGTATGCTCTTCGATATTTTATGTAAGTGGTTTCTAATTATCGCGCAATGATTAAAACCTAAATCCCCACTTCAACCAGAACGATACCAACCCTTTAATTGGGCCATTAGAATGACTGAAATGTGAAACTGACATAGCATACTGCTGAAAAATATAGTCCTGAGCTTGTAACAACTGGCATCACTTCCAATACTTCGGTAAACGGTTCTCTTCATAAACTGGTCCTTTATGGGATAAGATGGATGAATTTAAAAGAGATGGGGGCAAAGTGATTTTTCACAATGCAGTCAGCAGATGCCAGTGGCAGATCCAGAGGCGCTGGACCCGCACCCCCTCTTTATTTTTTGTTAAAACAAAAGAAATAAAAAGAACAAAAATCGGGGAGGGCGTGCACCCCTCCTTAATTTTGTAAAGGGGCCTTCCCTTTACGAAATTCCTGGATCCATCCCTGGATGCCATGCACCCTCATCATTGCCAGGGCACCACATTCATAATCACAAACATGTGCACATTAGAGTGCCAAGTTTGTGTATTCTGTGAAATCCAGAGGAATGTGTCTATGTATTCTTTCAGCCAAAGTATTGTGGTTAATCTTCTCAGCTGACTTCGCTCTAATTAAAGCACATTTGTCAGCTTGTCTATCCAGTGGGCATATTGACACATCACTAACAGGAGTGGGATGTGCCCCTTAGTACTTATCCAGTGCAAATGCATGTTATCTTCTTTTGATTTATCATACCCTCAACATACTTACGTGACCAAAGGAATATCCATGTAAGCCCTACGTCCCATATTTTCTATTGTAATTGTTCCACTATTTTTCTTTAGATTACTTGGATATGCCCACAACAACAAAAAAACAACTTCCAAACCATATTTCTTTCAAGGACATCATTTGTCGATCATTACAAAAGTGCTAAAGTGAAGACATTGCATAGAAGCATGCAAGTTATGCTCAGCCTATAGAGGGAAAAGTGCATGCCAGTGCCTTTGGTTAATCATGTAGTACTTGTGTAGTGATTGACAGATGATACTGTTGACAGAATCTTGGTTTGGAAGTTTGCTTTGTTTGTTGTTGTTTTTTCGGCATATCAAAGTACATGTAATTGGAAGAAAAATTTAATGGGTCACGGTAGAAAAAAAGAAAATTAAATCATGAGACATATGGTATATACAGTCAAATCCGTCTTAGCGACCACCCGTCTATAGTGGCCACCTGCCATATACATTTGTACGACCTCTGAAAACATTTCCCTCCAAGAGAAAAAGCATGTTAAAGAACCTGTCTAAAGCAGCCAGTATCTATAACGGCTATTTTTTTCATCTCCCTTGGGTGGGCGCTATAGACAGGTTTGACTGTAGTTACATATTCCTTTTGTGACATGTGTGACGATCAGGGTATTATAAAATCAATACAAATCAAGATGCATTTGCATTGCATAGGACCTTTAACCTTATAGGGTCTTGCAATAGCTGAGAGGCAACGCATATGGGTTGGCCATTTGCCATTTAGTGCTTGAAGTTTGCTCGCAAAATAAGCTTGCTCTAGAGGGAATAATGTTTCATGTCTAAGCACTTGCTTCCTTGACCATGAGGAAGCTTCAGTGAGGATTTTGTAACCTGTGAATGAGTTATTTGTAGTTACTCTATGGGTCTGCGTTCTTTCCAATGTTTTTATAAGACCTGTCAGTTAGAATATGTGTCGGTTATTGGTAGAGTCGGTCAGAACACAATGTCAAAAGTTTTTATGTGCAGATTGACTCTTTACTAGATGTTATTCCATCACCTTTTTAAAATTTTGATATAATATTGTTAATACAATTCACCACAGTTTTTATGTAGATGTATCATTGTTCCTCATCACACTGTTACGAAATTTGTTATTAAGTGTTATTAAGGGAAATGCAATTCAGGGTAATGTCAATAAACTGATGTACATTAACCCATGGTAATTTTGATTCAAAATTTTCTGTGTGTTCTTTCATTCCTGTGACTTCAAGTTGTGTATCTTTGTTCGTTTGTTTGTTTATTTTGTGTGTGTGTGTGTGCGTTTTTGTTTTTTTTTGGTACCTCGGGTTAGTCAAAGATGGAATTTTGAATGGTCTCTATAACATTATTATACGCTAAGAAATACAAAAAGAAATACAAGACAAGACATGCTAAACAGTACCAGTTGAAAGAGGTTTACAATTTGATGGGATGAGTGGCCAAGGATTATACAACACACACGCACACACGCACACACGCACACACACACACACACATACACACAAACACCGCTATAGCTTAAGGAGCGCATAACAGATACTGTGTATAGTGTTATCACGACGAAAAGGGATACTTATGGAATATGTAGTTTCATACAGCATGAACTTTAGTACAGTTTAGTGACATTTCTTCTTTATGCATTATTTGCCTATTTCTTCACTTTGTTTACCACTCGCGATGACAACAGAATGATCAGTTTTTTTTTTAATCCAAAATTTATGATTGTCATTTCCTTTTTGAATGTGAGCAAATGTGCTTATACAGCGCTCGTGCAAAATAAATGAGGGGTGGGTTGAGAAAACATTTTTTGATAAGGGTAATCCTAGTGGTATTTTTTATCACTATGAATCCTGTCATTTGCCAGGTTTTCTTATATCTTCACACTTATTTCCAAGTACTAATAATACCAAACCAATAGAAGGGATGTATAGGAAGTAAAATATTGAAAACATAACGGCCTCAAATGATTTTTCAGCGTAATGAGCAGTAGTTGAATGTCGATCAGGGTATTATAAAATCAATACAAATCAAGATGCATTTGCATTGCATAGGACCTTTAACCTTTTAGGCCCGAATTCACGAACTCTCTAAAAAAAATCGAGTGAAAATTTTCACTCTGAAAAGAGTGAATACAAAAAAGAGTGAATTTCGAGTGAAATTGGAGTGAATTTTGAGTGAAAATGCTCATTTTCACTCATTTTGGAGTGACGTCAGGGATCACTCGAAGATTTTGGAGTGATCCCTGACGTCACTCCAAAATGAGTGAAAATGAGCATTTTCACTCAAAATTCACTCCAATTTCACTCGCAATTCACTATTTTTTGTATTCACTCTTTTAAGAGTGAATATTTTCACTCGATTTTTTTTTAGAGAGAAGGTGGTACAAATGAAACCATGGTTTAAACCATGGACAAAAACCATGGAACGCCAAGTGTCGCATGGAATATTTCGTTACGAAATGGGTCATTTCGTCGACAAAATGACCGTTTCGTTAACGAAATTATCATTCTGTGGACGAAATGTTCAATTAGTTGCAAAATTTTGTTATTTCGTTACAAAATAATCATTTCATCGACGAAATGACTGATTTCGTAACGAAATAATCCATGCGACACTTGGCGCTCCATGGTTTTTGTCCATGGTTTAAACCATGGTTTCATTTGTACCACCTTCGTGAATTCGGGCCATAGGGTCTTGCAATAGCTGGGAGGCAACGCATATGGATTGGCCATTTGCCATTTAGTGCTTGAAGTTTGCTCGCAAAATAAGCTTGCTCATAGAGGGAATAATGTTTCATGTCTAAGCACTTGCTTCCTTGACCATGAGGAAGCTTCAGTGAGGATTTTGTAACCTGTGAATGAGTTATTTGTAGTTACTCTATGGGTCTGCGTTCTTTCCAATGTTTTTATAAGACCTGTCAGTTAGAATATGTGTCAGTTATTGGTAGAGTCGGTCAGAACACAATGTCAAAGTTTTTATGTGCAGATTGACTCTTTACTAGATGTTATTCCATCACCTTTTTAAAATGTTGATATAATATTGTTAATACAATTCACCACAGTTTTTATGTAGATGTATCATTGTTCCTCATCACACTGTTACGAAATTTGTTATTAAGTGTTATTAAGGGAAATGCAATTCAGGGTAATGTCAATAAACTGATGTACATTAACCCATGGCAATTTTGATTCAAAATTTTCTGTGTGTTCTTTCATTCCTGTGACTTCAAGTTGTGTATCTTTGTTCGTCTGTTTGTTTATTTTGTGTGTGTGTTTGTTTTTTTTTTTTTTAGTACCTCGGGTTAGTCAAAGATGGAATTTTGAATGGTCTCTATAACATTATTATACGATAACAAATACAAAAAGAAACTGTACAAGACAAGACATGCTAAACAGTACCAGTTGAAAGAGGTTTACAATTTGATGGGATGAGTGGCCAAGGATTATACAACACACACGCACACACGCACACACGCACACACGCACACACGCACACACACACACACACACACACACATACACACAAACACCGCTATAGCTTAAGGAGCGCATAACAGATACTGTGTATAGTGTTATCACGACGAAAAGGGATACTTATGGAATATGTAGTTTCATACAGCATGAACTTTAGTACATTTTAGTGACATTTCTTCTTTATGCATTATTTGCCTATTTCTTCACTTTGTTTTCCACTCGCGATGACAGCAGAATGATCATTGTCTTTTTTTAATCCAAAAGTTATGATTGTCATTTCCTTTAAATGTCAGCAAAGCACTATAGGTGCTTATATAGCGCTCGTGCAAAATAAATGAGGGGTGGATTAAGAAAACATTTTTTGATAAGGGTAATCCTAGTGGTATTTTTTATCACTATGAATCCTGTAATTTGCCAGGTTTTCTTATACATGTATCTTCACACTTATTTCCAAGTACTAATAATACCAAACCAATAGAAGGGATGTATAGGAAGTAAAATATTGAAAACATAACGGCCTCAAATGATTTTTCAGCGTAATGAGCAGTAGTTGAATGTTTATGAAGATATGGATGTTAACAGAGCATATGAAAAGTTTATAAAGAAAATACAATGTCATGATAAGAATATACCTTTGACAAAACTTGAGTCGTGAAAAAAAAAATCGCGGAAAAGACTTGGATGACACAGAGAATATTTAATAACATAAAAACCCGTATTCAGTCATATAAATTATAAATGTGAAGACCAAATATACTAAATTATGACAGGTCGCACAACATCAAAACAAGCTTCCTTAAACAACAATTCGTAAATCTACCGTAAGTTGATGTTTTATTTCCAAGAACTGCAACAAGCAAAGGGCGATACGAACTCAACACTGAAAGTAATATGTAAAGTAGCGACAGAACTGAGACCACAAATTGAAATTAAATATAAAGATATACTCTCTCAACGTCTTTAAAAACATCCAAAAACTCATTTCATTGTTTCTAGTAATTCCATTGTATAACAGTGCACTTGAACATGTACATGGAAAATACGCTATATAAATGCACTCTAATCATTCTTATGATAGAAATATATATATATATATATATATATATATATATATATATATATATACTTATTAATTCTATCCTTCTATGAAGAGTGCTCGATATCCTCAAAGGAAGAGCTTTAGACAGAAGTATTGGAACAAGTTCACGTTAAACTTGTTCTAATACTTCTATTACAGGGATGGTACAGTATTGGTGGAGATGAGAATTGGGCTTTTAACTTTTTGCGAGATACCAAGAAAACACTTATGATAAAGTACAGAGCATACGATCTTAAGTTTATTTGATGAAAATCGGGTTTGGTATGACTGAAACATCTAAAAACCAAAGTAAAACAAAGCAATCGCAGTAAAGGGTAGGTCCCACACTTTATAAGAATCGCTCTTTTTGGATATCTCGGCCATTTCAAAACCAATTTTCATCAAATAAACATTAAATTCCTCATAGAATTAAATGCTCTTTCATATTTCATTGGAGGTTTCTCATTATCTCAACAAAAAATGTTAGAAACTTGAAATTAGGTCTCAACCAAAAATATACGATCTCTTCAAATCATAATTTTGCAAATGCATTTATTTTGATTTATTATTTTACCACACTTTTTTGTCCATTGTGCTTGATTTACTTTCAAAGAAAGGCCTACATTGTGATGATTTTCATTTTTGTGATTTTTTTATCACGTCCATTTACAGTCATATTTCTAATCAAACAACGTATATCATAACTATTGTTAAATCATATCAACCAATGTTACGGTTTTAGCACAAAATTACTCAAACAGAAAGTTTATCCCATTTCTTCTCTTTCACAACCCGTATGTCTATGAGCAAAGTGCCACCATAATTTATATCTAAAAAGACGACAAAACGCAGGTAGCAAATTATCATCCTATCTTTTTATTGACATGTATTTTACAAGCTGTAGAGAACTGCACACGCTGAAGTTTAGTTTCTTCTTTGACAGTCAACAACATCCTTAGTCAATCCCAGTTTAACTTTAGAAAAGTGTTCAGTTGATTTAGCAAATTGACAGTTAAAAATTTACACAACAGTTACAAAAAGAGCACATTGCTGGAGGCAGGCCTATATAGATTTAACTACAAAGGTCATCAATACCACTGGTCATAAAATTATCCTCTGCAAATTAGATAATGATAGTATTCATGGCTACCAACTAATTCTTGATTTAAAAGTTACTCAATTTGTATGCATACAAGGTCACGATTGATTCATGTCAAATATCCAATGTGGAGTCCTCCCCCAAGACTCAATATTGTGTTTTCTGTTGTTAACTGATATCATAAATTCATCGTAGATTGTTAATTTTCTCATGTTTGCGGAACCAATGTTTTAGCCTCTTATAATAACTGTGATGAACTCATTCATGAATTAACTTCAAATTGGTTACAAAAAAAATCATGGTTTAAATGTAACCGATTATCTCTAAATATCGGTATAACAAACGGTGCATTATCTAGCTGTACACAGCAATGTTAATCCGAAATTGATTATGATGTCAAGATTTGTGGTTTATTATCACACAAAAAGGATCACACTTATTTCTCAAGAGGAACATTATTGATAATCATTTAGGACAGAATCATCATATTAAAGAAAATATGTACACACCGTTATCCAACGGAAAAGGAATGCTGAACAGAATAAAAACCCTTTTACAAGAACAAAGAAAAAAAAATGGAGGAAAAGCAATGAAAAGTGACTACAACTATAATAAATTGTGTGGAATGAGAAAAAAGGTAAGAGAGATAATTGTTCGAACGGATCATTCAAAATGACAAAAACAAACAAATAATCACATGTATATTCTTTTGGTGCCAAAACAGCAAGTCAGATTAAATGCAACATGTAAAAGGAATCACAAATTATTCCACGGGAATAAATATTGAAAGATTAACATATCAGAATATAAATTATCCACAGATGTTCCAATGTTTGATGTAAATGACCCTAAACTCATAGTTTCAGTTTTCCGTACATGTCTTAATGATTCGATTGGTCCATTTCATACCAAAAAGATATATCGTCTATCATCATAACAAAAGAAGATGAATTAACCTTTGCTTATCACATCGTATGTCAGACATTTACCACGTGTATAAAATCTTACAGAATTCATTTGATGTGTCCGTATAGGCCTACGGTGTAAGGGAACAACACGTAACTTTTATATTCTGTGAGATTTTATACGCGGCGTGGTAAACGCCCTGTACGGGTAAAGGTGGAATTATAGTATCTGTAAAAAATTACAGATTTCCACTTGAATCTGTCGTTGATAACTCATTGATTAACGTACTCTTTATGTATAGCCTTTTATATCTTTACGGTTAAACTTAATAGGCTATCAATGCATTCATGCTTGGTCTTCAGTGGTAAACGATATTTATATTTTCAGTTTCGGTAAAAGATCGTGAATATAGTCTTGTATTGTAAAGCAGTTCATTGATCCTCATCATGGTAATAGCTCACTGATATTAATGTGAAACCACAACCGCAATAAAAAAATAGCTACACTAGACGGACACTCTTCGAAGATACCCCACCCCCCACCACCACCACCATGTTTATCTCTATCCTATACGTCACAAAATAGTTACTGCCTTAGAGATCTGACTAGCGTCCAAGTTGCGTGTCCGTCTTAGTTTACGTGCAGTTTGCTGAAGAAGTGATTCCATCAAGTTCGCCTGTCTTATAATAGGCTGGCTAAGATCTCGACGCCCATTTCTTGACGTCCACTACCACTCCACACACATGATAGCATCACGTGAGTTGAGGCAGACATCCCATCCTTAGCATAGGTGTGTGTGCATCTTTCAACCAACTTTCTCATCGCTACCTGATTTAGGGAAAATATCGGCGGAATACACCTTGATAGCATGACCTTATTCACGTAATGTTTGGACATAAAGCATCATATTGCTTTAGTCTTACCCGCTATCACCGCCTGATGGGGATCCAGTGATATGTGAAATATTTAATGTGACCTGGAGATAGTGGAACCTACAGGACCATACAACAAAACTGTGCTGAACTACAGCGGCCTACTGCGATCGTCGACCATTAACTTTACATAATGGATTGCCCGAAGGTAATTAAAGATTATCTCAATCTCGAAAGAGTCTCGAACCTTAGAGTAATTAAGATAATGGGGAGCCAATTTCAGTTTTGCCATTATGGTGTTTATAGATGTAGACATCACGCTGATTTTAGCCAGTAAGTTCCAAAGCAGCTGAGAAAACGTCTTAGAAGGGACGGGACACCAAATTTGGAATCTATCGCATACAAAGAACTATAATGGGCCGAGCAAGCAGAAGCCGAGAAAATGAAGATGGCCCACCGGGTGAGGATGTCTAGATATATTCTGTTTACCTTCAGCAATGTTCAGGAAACATGAAAATAATGAGCACTAATACTTATATCATCTCCACTGCAATAGCTCTCTTCCGTGTACGGTGATTTTTAAACAATTGATAAAACAATAGGTAAGAATTAGAGACTTTCTTCATGGAAAATGAGCTCACATTTTTTTTCGTATATCACAAGATAGGCGTAGGTTGGTTGCTTTTTAAATAACTAGCCATTTTTTTCCTGTACTTCTCTTATATCAGCTTGTTTTTGCACCTGTTTTAGATGAAGTAATTTTGAATTCACCTGTTACTGATATTTGAAAAGTAGACACCTAGGATATGAAAAATAAAACTCTATACTCTGTTCTGTGAGCAGTGTTCAGTTCTAGACTTGTGAGGCAATGTCACTGTCACTGGTCTTCTGCAATTCGACCATCATGCGGCTGTGAATATAAATCAGTGATTTGTTGGAACATGTGAATGTATTGAACGGGGTCACCCCACAAGATCGACACCCACGAGTCATACAGCCCACGAGTTCGACACTAAAAACAGGTCCATGACTCATACAGCTCACGAGTCATACAGCCCACGAGTTCGACACTAGGTAAAACAGTCCACGAGTTCGACAGGGTCTTGTGGGCCTTGTTAGCTTAGTGTCGAACTCATGGGCTGTATGGCTCGTGAGCTGTATGACTCGTGGGTGTCGGTCTCGTGACGAGCACCCGTATTCAACTCCCGCACGTGGGCCTCTCTTTTCTAATAATACAATGATTTTAAATGGATAGTTTAATATCTGTATGTTTATGTATTGTAGTTCATTGTTCTTTTGTTTTTACTTGAAATCATATTAAAAACAACAAAATGTGATATTGGAAATAAAGTTTGATTTGAATTGATTTGAAATTTAATAGATTCAATTCGCTCCGGTTGGATCGGATTGTGATGAAATATGCCATTCTCTCCGTCTGAATTTACTCAATGTATAGATCAAATCTTACTAAACTTCATGATGTGGAATTGCGGCTTAGATATACAATGTATGGCCGCTCGTTACTGCACAACGAACGAGCATATTTACAAACATACATACATACATACGTGCATACATGCATACATACAACGGCGTAAATCCGTACTGAGGAGTGGGGGGGGGGGGAATGATTGGCGATAGTCACCATCACCACGATTACAAGCCCATAACCGGAGCGGCGCAGCCCTGGGGGGGGGGGGGGGAAGCTTGCCCCCCCCCCCCCCGCACACACACACACACACTTTACAGGGATCAAATGTCCCACTCTTTTTCATGCAAGGTGGGAGGGAAGTGGCAGCAAAAATATGACGACTTTTTGTTCCTGTTTTTGTTTTTATTTTTTGTTTTTTGTTTTTTTCTTGTCAGCCGACTTTTGGCGGAAATCAGACCTTTTGGCGGAAAATCAGTATGAAGACTTTTTAGTTGTTGTTTCTCTTGTCTTTTGATGTTCTTTCTTATTGACTGACAGGCAATTTTGTCACCCCCCCCCCCTTTCAAAAACGTAGCGCAGCCCTGAATAATGCCAAAATAAATTCAATAAAATGCTAATAAGGATATCCATTTCTTGAATAACGTAATAGATATTTTCCTGTAGCTATTAATTGCATTCTTCAATTTTCTTGATTTAAGTCAGTGAAGCAATCATCCCAGGGGCATCGTTCCGTTTTAATGATGGGGGGTAGGGGAGGGACTTTGGGTTTGAATATCTGTGCGAGGGAGCGGAGCGGCCTAGCGGGGGGGGGGGGGAAGGGTATGGGAGGGGGTATCCCCCTCCCACACGAGGAAAATTTGGCATTTTCAGACCTGAAATTCAGCGATCTGGTGCACACTTTTGGTGAAATTTGGGGTTTTTTCCTATCAAAAAGCAAGTAAGAAAAAGAAATATTCATAGATAATTGAATGACTACATCGTGGTATTTAAACTCTTGCTCCGCCTGTGCGACATCACTGTGAAGGCCTGCTAAATAGTGGGGCCTATCACCGGCGTAGCCAGGATTTGATCTTAGGGGGAGCGGTTAGATGTGAGGGAGCGATGCGAGCGAGGGGGGGGGGAAGGGTGTGGGAGGGGGGTTTCTCCCTCCCACAGTGAGAACTTTTTGCATATTGATGTTGTAAATGGTGCAATTTGATTCATTTTTTTTTTTGCGTGTTCAATCGACTCGAAACAGTCCAACATGTTTAAGGTAGCAGTACATTTTATGGAGATTATTATTGAACAATTTTGCCTATAAACTTCTTGTCTATCTTCTTACACTGAAGATCATGAATTTTGACATTGTATAGTCCCAAAACGGCAGTTTGTAGGTATTTTTTTTTTCCGCTTAGGAAATTAAGGGGGGGGGGGGACGCATCGGGCGCATTTGCTGGCAATTACTGGCAGCAACATCAGGAGAGTGACATAACGATTAAATGCGAGCGAGCGAGCGAAGCGAGCAAGCTTGAAAATTTTGACATTTTACAGTCCAAAAACTGCCGTTTGTAGCTATATTTTTTTCGCTTTGAAAATCAAGGGGGAGGGGGCACCGGGCGCAAGTGCTGGCAATTACCCGGCAGCATCATCAGGAGAATAGCATAGCGATTAAATGCGAGCGAGCGAAGCATGCGAGTTTGAAAATCTTGACATTGTACAGTCCCAAAACGGCAGTTTGTAGCTATATTTTTTTCGCTTAGGAAATTAAGGCGGGTGGGGGCGCACCCGGCGCAACTGCTGGCAATTACTGGCAGCAACATCAGGAGAATGACATAACGATTAAATGCGAGCGAGCGGAGCGAGCGAGCTTGAAAATTTTGACATTTCACAGTCCCAAAGCTGCCGTTTGTAGCTATATATTTTTTTTTTCACTTTGAAAAATAAGGGGGGGGGGGCGCACCGGGCGCAACTGCTGGTAATTACCTGGCAGCAACATCTGGAGAATGGCATGACGATTAAATGCGAGCGAGCGAAGCGAGCGAGCTTGAAAATTTTGACATTTTACAGTCCAAAAACTGCCGTTTGTAGCTGTACTTTTTTCGCTTTGGAAATTAAGGGATGGGGTCGCACCGGGCGCAACTGCTGGCAATTACTGGCAGCAACAAATATCTCGTAAACACATTTATGATGTAATCTGGGGAAATTTCAATCCCAGAAGTGTATACTATTTTTTTTAGAGGGGCGGGGGGGGGGGGGAACCCTCCGTTAATTGAAAGTATCTAGATATCTTCTCCCACCAAAGGAACATTTGCATTTCTTTAAACTGACCTAACAGACCTGGTACACACTTTAGATGAAACATTTTGAAATCTGTCAATCTAAAGTGTATTAAGTAGAAATGATTGAACGGGGAGGGTATGGGAGGGGTTAGGCCTATCCCCCTCTTACGAGAGGGAGATTTTGTATTTTCAGAATTGAAATTCAGCCATCTTTGGGTGACATATTTAGACAGTCTTCTATCAAAAAAAGTAAGAACATTTCCACATCTCGGGAGTTACGAGGAGGAGCAAAATGATCTGTTTGTCCCCAATACTTTTATGGGGGAACCATCCCCCTCCCCCTCCATCGACGCCTCTGCATATGAGGGAGCTTTTGTAAGTGAAAGATCTGCTGCACACTCTTTGATAAATATAAGGAAATAAAACGTCAATCTCAAAAGTGTACAAAGTCTATCGAAAGGGACCCAGTAGCGGAGCTTTTGCATATCTATGATTGCAATTCAGCGATCCGGTGCATAATTCTGGCGGTAGTTGTCCAATTTTCCACAAAGAAATTTCGAGATTTGTCCTCATCTCGGGAATTGCTTGGGGGACAAATGATTTGTCTCCCCCAACATTTCCGTAGGGGCGGGGCAAATGCCCCTTTGCCCCCCTCCCCCCCCCCCCCCCCCCCGAGATAGATTCGACGCCCCTGATCATCCCTGGGTATGCCCATAGATGTATCAGAGTCATCATCGTTTCAGGAATGATTCAGGAAAAGGAGGGGGTTCAATTATGGTTATAGTTTTTATTGTTTGTTTGTTTTCGTACATAATTTGCAGATGGTCCCGAGTTGCTCGCTTCATAGCATGTTTACATGTAAGCCTATGCTATTTGACGTTGTCATCGTCTGGACCATACCTTATGTCGATATAACTTTCTTCGCGAGCGAGCGAAGCAAGCGAGCGCTTGAGAAAATGTGTATACATTATCCTACAAGATAGAATACTGTTCAGCTCTGTTAACTGTCTGAAGGCGGGCGTACGAACGTCATGCAATATGCCAAAATTGATACAATCACATTTCTGCTTCCTCCATTTTTTTTTCTCAAATTTCAGGGAGGATGATTGTACAGGCCATCTCCCCCCCCCCCTCCTCCATTTCAGGGGGGGGGGGGGATATATCCCCCATCCCCCCCCCCCCGGGATTTACGCCCATGCATACATATCGTCGGTCTTATGTCAAAATGACCTTAAACCATTTCCATTGTTATGCCAAAAGGCCCTTAACGCCATAGACTTTTACACTATAAGTGCCCTTTTGGCATAAGGCCCTTAAGCCATAAGGCCGACGATATGGACATGAACCGTTCAAAATTTCATTGATGCTACTATCTACTGTTCTACGACCTATAGCCAGATGTGTCTATTTTGATATTCCAGTCGAACAGTTTTAGGGTATAAAAACTCATAAACTGAATTTCTGTAGTCGAGTAGTGAGGACCTGTGTGTAAAAACTTGGCAACCTGCCTTCCTCTCTTTCTCTGTGAAGCACTGACTTAAAATCACGTGAATTTAATTCTCAGATAGTTTAGGTTTCAGGTTCTTGAAGCCACAGCCTCTGGCACCAGACTTTTTATCATAACACATTTCTGTCTGATACTACCATTGACTCAAAGCGAAACTATTGTACGCATTTATTTACAGAAATAACATAATCATGCAAAATAGAAAACAATCCTTACAAGACTTGTTGAGAATCAAAATAAAACAACATGAGGGGAAAACACAAAGTAGTTACTACAGATGTTTATCAAAACTTTGTGTTTTAACGCCTCACTGTCAAATAAGAGACAAAGGTGAACATACTTTATCTTTTAAGAAATGCAGGTTAAACACTGATGCACATAATTCAATAGAGCCTAAATGGTATCATGGCTACCTTTGAGTGGGCATCTCACACTAAAGACGAAATTGGAATAACATTGGAAATAAGTGTTTAAATACAAGGGGCAATTTCAGAAAATTCTAACAAGTATCAACTCAGTGATCCATACATTTTGATGACAGTAAAATGACAGCAATGTTCTTTCATGGTTCATGGTGTGTTACTGCTTTGACCCTTTTTTGACAAATAAAGACACGTTCCATAATATTGATTTTCTTCTTTTGAGAACTACTGTTAATCGCTCTTTCCATTTCATTGTACCCTTTGTCTTAGACCCAGACAATCATCGCAAAACAGACAATAATTATTTCGAAATCTTAAAAAAATGTAAGATATTTACCATTATTACCTTGTTTTTTTATGCAGATTGCTCTCAGGTATTATCGGTGTTATGTCTATCATTTTGTTTACGGGATGAGCTGCAGCAGTGACGTAAACTACAACAAAATATTAGAAACTGTTGCATACATACAAGCACACACAACCATGAACAATGGGGGTCATCCCACTAGACCGACACCCACGAGTCATACAGCCCACGAGTTCGACATTGAAAACAGGTCCATGAGTCATACAGCTCACGAGTCCTACAGCCCACGAGTTCGACACTAGGCAAATAAAGCCCATGAGACCGACACTAAGTAAAAACAGCCCATGAGTTCGACAGATACAACACGACGCTTAATGTGTCGGTCTCGTGGACCTTATTGGCTGAGTGTCGAACTTATGGGCTGTATGACTCCTGAGCTGTATAACTCATGGGCTGTATGACTTGTGGGCTGTATGACTCGTGGGTGTCGGTCTCGTGACGTGCACTTGAACAATGTTGCTTTCAAGACACTTTCAAGGCAATAATTGGTAAAAGAGATATGGAAGCACCAGGTTTTCCCCACGACACAAGAACTTATAATGGCTGGAAACTAATGGCTCGACGCCATGAATCCACTCAGTTAATGTATACACACTGTACTTAAAGGGATGGGATTGTTTAGGTATAAAAGGGAGTGCACTTGTAAGTAAGTTGCAGAATACTTGATAGTGACATTGAATTTATGTTTTGCATTATTGGTCGCTGCAAAACAAATTTTATTCTTATTCTTGATTGTTGGGGAGCTTGAGATTGTTGTACTGAAAACACTGAAGTCATTGGCGGCAACCTGTTTTTATTTGGTAGAGGAAATAATCAATGAGGAAAGGTTTAGTGCGGTAACAAATTTCAGATTACGGAAATTGATATTTGATAGTTCGAGGGGCACACTCACTGCCTACGCTCATTCCACGTTGTAACTGAAATGAGCGCAATTCTGGATACATGACGTTGTATGTGTGTGTGTGTGTGGGGGGGGGGGA
Source organism: Diadema setosum (assembly GCA_033980235.1). Classification (NCBI taxonomy): domain Eukaryota; kingdom Metazoa; phylum Echinodermata; class Echinoidea; order Diadematoida; family Diadematidae; genus Diadema; species Diadema setosum. Next base: position 3,649,805 of record CM067066.1, read on the forward strand.
GGGTCTGTATCGAAATTACGATGTAACGCATGTGATTGTATTATAGAAGTATGTAAAGAACATTGTCGAAATTGTTCAAAATAATTTTACTGTGTAATGCCGTATTTGTATATAATGTTAATCAAGCTGTACTTGATGTAAATATAAAGTAATGCCATACAGAGAATAAATCAAATCAAATTAATGTAGTGCCTTAAAGGGATGATGTTGATTGGTTTGTTTTTCTTAATTTCGGGTGAAAGCGAGAAATGGATCAGAATAATTAGACTTACAAAAATATGGTGTTTAAAACTTAATACATGGGCGCAGCATCAGGGTTAATAGTTCAACACTTAGACTGGATTTAAGGTATACGTAAGATATGTATTTTGGTTAAGGTTTCGGTTGAATGAAATGAATGTGGTGTGTAAGAGAAAGGGGAGAAATACAACGCTAGACCTGTCTTTTTTCCGCCTATACGTCGAAGGACGTTTGATTTCGGTATTAATATACTAATGACAAAGCAGGATATATTATGCATAGAAGATTTTTCTGAATTCATGTATATGAAATCACCGACAGTTTGATCTAACAAGTGAGACGAGTTTATTCTGATGTATACCAGATGTAATTCACTAGTGAGATGACATCATTACTTCAAATATGAGCATGTGATTGCGAAATATGAAATTTGCTTAAAATTCGATGGGCTGTAAGAGTCCACAAGACTTCCACTTGTATAGTTATGGAAGAAAACAGCCAGGACCAAAATGGCGGCTGTAAAGATACAGTAATCATCATGCACTCGTCACTTTCTTTTTGGCCTTTATGACCGTCATTATATGCCATAAAATCCCACTGACCGTATACATACAGAAAGCGCTGGAATATGGTGACAGATGAATGTATTTATAAACATCCAAAATGATGCATTTGTGTAATAGATATTTACGTTGAAGATATGACACCGGGGTGATTCTAAACTGTGACACGTTTTCACTCATGATCATGTCCAACCTGCAATTGCAATTGCAATTGGACTGGGCTTTGGGTATATTAATAAGATATGTAGTTTGGTTAAAGTTTAGGTTGAAGGAAATGAATGTGATGTGTAAAGTTCTGCAATTGCTCCCCTTTGATTGTACCTTTAAATTATTTTTTCTTTATCATTAATGTACCGTGTAATTTGTATTAAATAACTGTCACTATTTTGTAATCATCAAGTTTATTAATTCTTCTTCAAAATCCTATGATTTTAAAGAAAGAAAAATGTATTTGTATAATACGTTTGTCATGAAATTGCAGAATATCAAATATCAAACTTAACGAGGTAGCACGCAGACATTCAATTTTTGTGTGTTTGGCTTGCAGGTATTTAACGACCCTGTACACAGCAGCATCCAGATGCCTTTGTACTGCCAGTGGATCATCGACACGCCCCAATTCCAGCGGCTGAGATACATCAAACAACTCGGCTGCACCTGCTACGTGTTTCCAGGAGCGGTCCATACTCGTTTCGACCACTCTTTAGGGTAGCTACACTGCAAAAAGTCCGGTGTTAAATATGAAACACCGAGCTGGTTTTCCGGTGCTCATTTATGGTGTTAGATTAACACCTCCGGGTGTCATTTCAAAATTTAAAATTGCTTTTTGAATAGTTTCTTAGTTACTGCACCTCTTGTTAATTTTGAACTTCAACAAGACGATAAAGAATTTTCCGATAAAGTACTTGATTTTTGAAAAAAATATTTGATACATTTACACTACAGTAGCACCAGTTGGTGTGGTCCCCTACTGAAGCTGGACGGGTGTTATACCATTGAAATTAACACCATCAATATCAAATCAACACCATGCGTGGTCATTATTGAATTAACTCTTGCGCAGTGTCAAAAATATCACCAGCCACAGTGTCAAATTAACACCAAGAAGTGCCAGGCGAACACTATTTTTAACACCGTCACAATACATTTTCTACACCGGTGGGTGTGGTCCTCTATTGAAGTTTGATCGGTTAGTTAGATTTAACACCCATGGTGTTAAATCTAAAACCGATGTTTTTACAGTGTAGCCTTTGACCTTTAAGTTACCACATAGATTTCCTGTCTATATAGGTAGGCGTGTGACATTTTGTGCACATTTGACTCCCCGGCACAGAGAGGGTTAAAGATGCCGATTTCCTTATGACAATAACTATTCATGTTCAACTCCATGAAGACAGTTTAGTACTTTTTGGTATCCAGGTTACATGCTTGACTTGCTGCTTCATCAGACAAAGCATATAATTCGAATAATGCAACGTTCTGTACGTTTTCGGCCATCTGCTTCCTGATACAACTCTTACCCCGTAACCCAATTTATATCTAATGGTATCATTCTCAAACGATGTTCTCAAAGGAATGGTATAGTATTGGTTGAGGTGAGGATTCAGCCTTTAACTTTTTGCGAGATCCTTAAAATCATTTCATGAAATATTAAAAAGCATACAATTATAACAGAAATTAAAAGTTTATTTCATGAAAATCGGTTTCGGAATGACTGAGATATCCAAACACAAAGTAAAACAATTCAGGAATCCCGATAAAAGGTGGGTCCCACCTTTTGTCGGGATCGCTTTGTTTTGGATGTCTCAGCCATTTAAAAAACAATTTTCATCAAATAAACTTTGTATTCCTCTTAGAATCATTATGCTCTTTCATATTTTATAAGAGGTTTCTCAGTATCTCAAAGAATCATCATAAAAAAAAAACCGCTGTGAGCCTCAAGCCCCATTTCAACCAACACTGTACCATCCCCTTAATGTTAGTTTTGACAATGGTAATAGTAATATAGAGATTTTGATGTGAAGCAGATATCCGTTATGAATTGAACAATGAACCAACATTTCAGATGTTACAAAAAATAAAGCAAACATAATCACACTTTAGATATTGTTACCACGAGTAAAACTGAGATCCTGCTATGTCCATGCGTTCACTGAGCGTAGTTCATGTGCGGCTATAACGACAGAATATTTTGTATTATAGCCAGCAATTCTTTAAAAGAATCAGTGATCTACAATGGTTTGGACAGTGAACCTTTTAAAAGTGGAGAACATGTTCTTTCTTGACAAAGCTGCATATAATCATCTATGTCATGCGTCTTTACAGTGTCAGCCATTTGGCGGGAAAACTTGCCACAACGTTACAGCGCCACGAGCCCAGCATCCAAACCAATGAGATCGCCTGTGTGGAAATCGCGGGTCTATGTCATGATCTTGGCCACGGTCCATTCTCGCACGCATTTGAGAACATCATTCCACCCGATGAGAACGGAAGAAAGTGGAGAGTAAGAGTGCAACTTTTTGTCATCAAGTCCCAGATACCAACCACAAAATATCTGTTGTTAGTGGTGTTTGGTGGTGTGTCTATTTGTCTTAATTTTTACCATTCATTGGTAGAATCCTCAAAGGTAGAACAAGAAATAGAAATCGCTTTCTTTCCTATAAGCCATTTGTTCTTCACAAAATATTGTTCGGTCGCGACAGAATCATCAAAAGTCACTGAATTGCTAAATTCATAACTGATTCTTAAACAGGCAATTAAACTCAATTTAAAAGACTTGACTTGAGACAAGAGTTCTGTTTTTGTAACTTTTGTAGAATTTGTAAATTGTTTGTATACGTTTTGAATTCTGACTTTTGCAGAAGTAATGGATTAGAATACTAATTGTATCTTATCTTTCTCCAATAATTACAGGGCATATGCGTTATAATGCGTAATTTAAACGATTTTCTGCAGGAAGATTAGTATTCGTTGAGTTAATGGGTAGTCGATATCGCCAGCGATACGATAAAAGTGATTATACGAGACAGTGGATCATTTTGTCGATGGCAAATCACTTTGTTTAAATTTCCATGAGAGATATTTGTGTGTGTGTGTGTGTGTGCGTGTGTGTGTGTACGCGCGCGCGCGCGTGTGGGTGTTAACAGACGGCATACGATATCAAATGACTGAGCTGCGATATTTCATCGCAGTGTATAGAATATGATTAAAATCTTATATTCCATGTAATTCTATCAGGCAGAGGAATTTATGACAAATGCTGAAATGTTATTCAATGAAGAGCAGAAGTTAAAACTTCCATGATGCGGTTGTGATGCTAAAGTAATATAAAGTTATATGTTTTCAGAGTTCTTTAAAATAATATTCAATTCAACAACTTTTGTTGTCCCAACCTTGGAGAATATCCTCACCTATACGGGTTTGCAATGTTATTTTAGAAATGTCGACTTAGACTTCGACCTTAAGACGTATAACCTCCCCTAGATAGCATTTCAAACGTACTGCAATATATCCGCCCCAGGACAGGGGGATTCACCTAATGGATGAACGGTCAATGATTCATTGATCTCCTTAGTCAAGGGTTTCTTCTTCTCTTTTTTTTTCCTTTTGAAAGGAACGTGACTGAAAGACAAAGAGACGGATTGACAGAATTTCAGAATTAATGAGTGAAAGAGTGAACTCTTAAAAGATTATTACTTTATTGTGCAATAGGTGTAATAGGTCCTAACTGAGGGTGGACGTCACGAGCTCGACACCCACGAATCATACAGCCCATACGAGTCATACAGCCCATGAGTAATACAGGCCACAAGTTATAGCGCCTACCTAGCCCAAGAATCATACGGCCCACGAGTTCTACACTAAGCAAACAAGGCCCACGAGACCGATACATTGAGTCCCGTGTTGTAATATCGAACTCGTGGGCTATCATTTGTATAGTGTCGAATTCATGGGCCTTATTTGCCTGGTGTCGCACTCACAGGCTGTATGACTCGTCGGCTGTATGACCCATGGGCCTTTCTTCAGTGTCGAACTCGTGGGCTGAATGACTGACTCGTGGGTGTCGGTCTCGTGGGATGACCCCCTAATTAGTCACTAGTAGTAGGCCCAAATTACTAAACCTAATCCACCCCCTCCGACATACGCAGTCAAGTAATGTGTGGATACGCAGTCAAGTAATTTGTGGATACGCAAACAATCTTTACATCTGTTTTGCTTTCCGTTGATACAGCATGAGGAGCAGTCCGTGCTCGTGTTCGAGTACCTGATCGAGAAAAATAAACTGAAGAAGAAGATGCAGGAATTCGGCATCTACCAACAGGAACTGGAGTTCATTTGCGAGCTCATCCTTGGAAGGAGCAGGCAGTCAGACCAAAAACTGGTAATTACATTCCACTCATATCAAGTACTCTCCCAATAAAAAATTTATAGATGCGTGGCCTTTCTTGTACCTGTTTAATTTCCTATATAAACGCATAAACGAAAACGTACCGAAACAGAAGAATTGGTCTTCACCTCAGACACCACTTTCTGCACCATTAGCGGTATCAAACCGCACTCTCAGTCAACAACTCCCCGATGCCGATGATGTGTTAGACTACCCCAAGAATGAAAAGTACCGAAAACGCACATATAGAGCATTGAACCTCTTTCTTTTCAAGTTACCCCAAGAATGCCCATCATGTTGAAGTTCCACTGAAGCATTTTAGAGAAAACGCCACAACGTTTTCAAACCGTCGCATCGCCCCCAAAGTGTTTCAAGTGGTCGATCCAGTCGCATGGTTTTAGATGACAAAGAATGATCGATTCTCTCAAGTGTACCCATGTCATAAAGATTCCACCTTTCCTTGCGACAGAGTCTATAACTAAAATGACAGAAGGTTAACAGTCACATATAAAAGGATTACACTCAAGCCATGCAGTCCACTATCTTAAACGATGAACATGTAGAATTGAACTGTGGGTACGTGCTGGAATGAGAAAGTGGCATGTCGTCACAATACAGTCTGAAGGAATATTAGAAATCTTGGTAGCACCATGGTTTAAGATACATCACTGATCGAGCGGCAATGCCATATTTTTCAGATCCGCGAGAACAAGTTCTACTTGTACCAAATCGTGAACAACAGCGTCAACGGAGTCGATGTCGACAAGTGGGATTACTTTGCTCGAGACGCTCTCTTCCTCGGGATGAAGTCGGCCTTCGACTTTCAACGCATCATCCCCTTCGTACGGGTCTACGACATCCAACGTCGAGGCGGAGTGATGAGGAAGGAGCTCTGCTTCAGAGACAAGGTGCTTGATCCATTTTTTACAAATCGGACAATCGATGCAAAAGTTATGAATTTTTAAAGTTTTGGTGTTGGAGCCGCTGGATGAGGAGACTACTAGAGGTTATGACGTATGAGTGGACAACAATATAAAGAAAATATACATAAAATTCCAAAAAAAAAATCATTTTTCATAAAAGATACAAAGTCAATCAACTTGATACTGACATAAAATGTTAAGAGTAGCAATTATTCCCCCTGCTTTCTGAAAGCGGCTTGTCAAGTGCTCGTTCATAATGCTAGATAAGTGAATTTTTGTGGAATTTTCTTTATAAATTATTTTCTTTATGTTGTTGTCCACTCATACGTCATAACCATTAGCAGTCTCCTCATCCAGAGATTCCAACATCAAAACTTTAAAAATTCATAACTTTTTTATCGATTGTCCGATATTCCTCAGACTTTCACTGATGTGTTCTACTTATGTTGCTGCTTTCACTCAATCCACATTGCTCTTTGGGTTTGGGTTCTCTTTAACAACGCTTAATGATGCATAAATGTATATGAATCACTTCACGTCATGGTACATGTACTATTGATACATTTCTAACATGCAACTATGGGACCGTAGTAATTTTAATTTCTCTTTCTTTAATATTCGATACAATCTAAATGCAGTTGTAACATAGAGAGGAAGAATGTGAAATAATGTATTTTCTTCATAACCAAGTTTTTAATACACAAACTGTCAATGAACCTGAGTGATACCCTCCTGTTTACGGGTGCACGTCGCGAGACCGACACCCGCGAGTCATACAGCCTACGAGTTATACAGCCCCACGAGTCATACAGCCCATGAGTTCGACACTACGCAAACAAGGCCCACGAGACCGACACTTTGAACCCCGGGTTGTATCTGTCGAACTCGTGGGCTGTTTTTACCTACACAAGCTCGTGTCGGTCTCAAGGGCTTTATTTGCCTATATTATAGTGTCGAACTCTTGGGTTGTATGACCCATTGGTATCGGTCTTGCGGGATGACCCCCTCTTTACCTTTCTGATCTCCCTGAGAATTTGTCCTGGTTCATTATCTATCTTCTTACTTTCTTTTTCTCCTTTCCTGTGCTGTCATCCTGTTTCACCTTCTGATGGAAGAATATTTTCTAATCCATCTCCCACTGAAACCTGGCTGGTCCCATAAAAACTCTGAGGTAATTTCGAAATCTCATGAGGTACGGCGTCAGGCATATAGTCAATACGTCAATCTTGACTCTTCATTCGATCAAAGCTCTAATATCTTAACCATTCTTCCAATGATGTTTTTCCTTCAGGTCTCCAGCGATTTAAACCACATGTTCCTTACCAGACGCCGCCTCCACTACGCCTCGTATCAACACAGGGTCAGCAACATCATCGCAATCATGTAAATATATCTTAACAAAAATAAAGAGAAATAATTAATATTTGTGTCTTCTAAAACTATTTCCCCGGTAAAACCATGTAAAATACATTCAGATCTCCAGCTGCTATATCTGCGCTTCTGCCATTTGCCTATCTGTGTACATGACTAAAATGGTATAAACACTGACAACAAAACATTTTTTCCCCTCTCCAGCTGGTTTTGCCGCACTATCAGTAAAACATTATGACTTATAAACAATGAGTAATGCAATTGCAATCAATATGCATCACTGTTAACATCTGTGCTGCAAACGGATTCTGATGAAATAGGAATAATGCAATTCTCCTTGGGCATAATGGGCAGTTTGATTCTAAAGTGCGGACATATTGGTTCGTATGTGCATCATATATCTTGTGCTATAATGATACTTAAACGGTAAGTGAGCTTTTACAGTACAATTCCTTACCAAGTCCAAGTTAATAAGAAAAATAAAATAGAAGAAGAGACAGTACGTTGTTAGGTGTCCATAATTTACCTCAGGTAATTTGCATTGCGTCAAGTATCCCTCAACATGTGAAACTTTACTCCAGGCCCGAATTGGTGAAATTTCTACACTTGCATTCATTTGATTTCACTTTTATGGAATTGCACTCTAATGTAGGGTGAATACTGTGCAGAGTTGAAAAAGTTTTGTTGCTGTATTCATGTCTTATTTTTCAATCTGAACAATTCCTCAATTAAGAGCACAGAGCTTAATCATTTACTTAAATTTGTTTCCATGTATGTCCATCTACTTCTAGGTTGAGAGATGCCCTCTTCGCCGCGTCAGAACACCTCAAATTTCTGGGGAGAAACGGGTAACTTTCTTTGGAATGATGGCTGTTCTGTTTCCATTGCACACATTGCTTTGAATATTGTCATTCGTACCTTATTTTGTGTGGTTGATAAGCATTGACTAATCTCAGTAGATAATTGGTCAGACCATGATGTGAGAGTCATACAACTCAACGCTCGACCTCAAATGGGTCCTGTCATCATCAAACATAGGTTTTATCATTGCCGTAATTTGTTTATATTCACGGAATTTTAGCTTTCAACATGTTCAATGGGAATGGAGTTCGAATGCACTACTTTCAGAGCTTATACCACACATGAACACACTCGCTTCAGAGCTTTATGTCATAATTGTGATAAAGCTGCTTACTGAAAGATTCAAATTTAAGAAAGTCTGCAAGAGGCAGTCAAGCATGTGGAAGTCTTGGCATTGAAGCAGTAGAACGATTTCCTCATGCTTCTGAATTTCAAGACATTTCAAAACGTTCTGGGACTTTAAATTCGAATAGGAGGTAGTTAAAGTATCACAATAGGTTTCGATCAAGCAAACAGGTTTCTTTCGGCCACCATCACTTCAATTTGCGGTTTTCTTTGTTTTCATGACCGCGACTTTCTAATCATAACATGCATTGTGAGACGCATTATGAAAGACTGCGAACAGACAAGGGCATGTCATTTACTAGTTTACGAAACCTGTTGATCTCCTTATGCAGGACACGTACTACCCTCACAGCAGCGTTAGGTTTATGTTAAAATCAAGCATGAAAGAAAGAACAACACAAAATCATGGATGTCAAGGTGAAATAAACCGGAAAACAAAATATACAAATTAATGAAAAGAAGTATGTGAGAAACCAAAAATTATGGGAATAAGATTAAAAAGTGCTTTATTTATCACTGTGCCCTCCTTCATCTTTCATTATGAACTTATTAATTGCAAACATTTCATTTGTTCAAATAAGTTATTGTATTTAATTCTCCTCTGGTCGTATAATGTACTGTTCATGCTGGGTATGTGACAGCGCCATGAACATAATTTTTGACGGAATTCAGGGCCTTAATTGTAAGAGGCCACTATTATCATAATTAATATTGACACCCCAGACTGTGAATTTAACTTGCATATACGGCAAAACACTGGCACTGCACGAAATAAAAGTTCTTGACCTTGGCAATTACACTTCTGTTGTGGAGCAGTCAGTACTAGTAATTACTTTCATCGCAATTTCAGATGTCTGTGTATCTGATATCATTCCCTTTTTTACCCAGAACCGAGTACAATCTCCTAGAATGCGTGAAAGACCCGGAAGCGTTTTGTCAGGTCAACGACGGCGTCATCCACGAAATCATGCGCTCGAGGTCGTCGGAGAAGGGCATGGTCAAAGCGCGGGAGATACTCGATCGTATTCACAATCGGCAACTGTACCAGTGCATCGTTGAAATCCAACACGCCGCAGAAGTGGTAGACGAATGCTCTTTTCCCATTCCTTCAGCACTGTCTTATCACTACGTCTCTAATTTAAAGCTTCTCACTTCAGATCACAGAAACCCTGAAATCTGATAGTTAAACAATAAAGAAGAACTGATTCATCATTGAATAATGGTCACGAGTCATTAAAAAATATTTAACTGCAAGTGAAAACAATACTGTGTTCTCACCCAAATATTAGGCGTTCTGTTTTCGACTTGGAGTCAATTTCGCTTTTTACTGCATCTTGAATTTAATGCGCAGTCTTCACAACTGTGGAAATCTGTCGGTCATACTTTCTTAATGTTTCTGGGTATGTTTAAAATAAAAAGAACTGGGCATAGTAGTTAGAACTGATAAACTCGTAGTAAAAAATATGAAAAAACCAACAGGAAAAGTGTTTAGTGGCTTTCTAAACATTTTTTAAAGATGATAGGTCTTATGTATTGAACTCAAATCAATTGACATCAAAGTGTAACTACTTTAATACTACCTTTCAGCTGCGTACCATCGACCCGGCGGACATCAAAAAGTGCGTGGTGGCCGACGACGATGAAGACAGTCTGTCATCGGACGAAAAGATTTGGCGCTCCGAAAATTTGGAGATAGCGGTATGTCATTAGCTTTACCCTGTTATCTACATGAGCAATTGTCAAAATTGCTTTACCCCGTTATCTACATGAGCAATTGTCAAAATTGAGACACTTTACGATGGAGTTAATACCAACAGTTACGATCTGTCGCCAATTACCACACCCAATCAATTTACTAAAGTCTTATCTGACCAAATTTAGAATTTGCAAAATCCACACAGAGAACGGGAATCGAACTAAATTACCCCACTTACGCGAAAATGAAACAACGGAAAACTTCGTTAGAAGTGAAACGCAGATTATGAAAATATAGTCATCGACCCCAGCGACAGATCTTTGAGTGAATTAAGAATCTGAATCTACCTAAGCCAAATTCCAATAATTGTAAATTGACCTTTTCTTAGAGGGGAATATTGATGCATAATCAACTACCAAGTGAAATTCATAATGCATACCAACCTTAAGATCCTTTGAAATGCAATTGTCTGATTATTCAGATTGAGCATTTTGATAAAAGGGAAACAAAATTATGTATGCCATGTATATCAAACGTAGCATCAGATACTTCTTCTCTTGCTTTTTACTTTTTTTGTGTGTCTTTAATTACTGTAAAATTCCTCACTGCATATCTGTGACTGTTTCCATTGGGTATTTTGTCCAGAATTTCTATGTATCATTTATTACTATGGTAAATGTGGTACCCCAGGGAAGAATAGTTGTACTTTGTAAATTCGACTGAATGGGCAATCCTCCGTTTCTTCGTAGGACCTTAATGTGTCCCTTAATTGCATATTTTATTTGAATACGGAAATAAAAACATCTTTCCCCCTTTCCAACAGGTGTCTCACTTTGACTACGGCAGGGGAAACGAGAATCCCCTCCTGCATATTCCCTTCTACAAGAAGTCGCAGGAAAACAGTAAAGTGAAGGCAAGATTCCTACAAGAGGACAAAGTAAGACCAGTGTGGTATACGAGAATACTTTTACCATGTAAGACTGATGGGTATACTCATCTGTGACAATTTGTGCATTTTATACAGTACCTGGTTCGCGTTGACTCGTGTGCATTAGTTAGTTCTTCATGGGAGTGAAACCCAATACGTATAATCACATGGATTGCGTAAATTAATGCAGAAGTACTTGAAGGATACATCAATGAAGTTTTAACTGAGGAAAATCCGTTCAAAAGTTCAGAACTGTAAGATAATTATGAAATTATGTGGAATTCTCTTGATATTTTGTCTGTAGATCGTTGTCCTACTGCAACACTAAGAATTGTTGTAGTTGTCGTACCCGGCGATGGCGATACGGCAACCAAACATCTTAACTTTTAAACGAATTCCCCGATTTTCCTCAAATTCACTGATGTGTTCTTCTGATACTAGTATTCCCGCATTCACTCAATCCGGATACACATGTATGATAGGTTTTATTCCCCAGTAATGTTACAAAACTTATCTGTAGCCTTCAACAACAAACTTACTTATGATTTATGTTTCATTATTATTATTATTATTATTATTATTATTATTATTATTATTATTATTATTATTATTGTTATTTCAGCTGCCAGCCGATTTGCCCCAACAATTTGAAGACGTCACCCTACGGATCTTCACTAAAGTTCCGGGGTTGAAGCGATCGGTCCTGAAGCAGGCCACGAACTACTTCTACGCGAGCGCTCGTCGGTTGTTCCGACGTCGAGAGACACCCCTGACCCCGCTGAAGCATTTCTCTCTAAGCAACTCTCCGAACCACTCGCCTCCGCCGAGTCTCCCCGTGGGCGCCGTTAGTCCCATTCCGAGCCTGACTCCGACGATGAGCCTGAAATCGGGAGATAGCAGTGCCGAAGACCGTGTGGGTAGCAGCGACAGCCGGTCGAGTCCAGCCGCAGAGATGGACCCCAAGTCCGATTCCGATCAGAACGGTGCTGCAGCGGCAGGGTCTCTTGAGAGTGGCGAGCCCGAAGCCAGTGTAACCGTTGTTAAAAAGCTTGACTTTGAGGAGGATTCCTAGATCCGTACATGTTGTATAGCGTAGTAACCATCGGATTATATCCCGGGTAAGTAGCTTTGAAGGGGAAGTTTAGACAGATATAGGCTCTTTATGGTTCCACAATACTTAATCATCACCGCACTTTCAATTTTATATTAACGCTAATTTACGACTCTGTTTCATGTTCAGCCAATTAGAGCTTCCATAGAGTGAAAGTATGCAGAGAAAACACAGAGAAATTGGCAATTTTCGTTTATCATTGCCAAAGAGCCAAGGAGCTGTGAATTTAACTTTCTGTGCCCTTTCTTTCTCAAATTCTTCTCATCTAGATATCATAGTCAGCATTGGGGACATTGCGAGGAATGCCTCAGGTGTTGAGCTCCTTTGTAAGGATGGTAATAAACAGTGAAGATAGCTGAATTGATGCGGTGATAACGTGCCAAAGGTTCTGCTGTTAATTTGATGTGATTATGTGGCGTGTTTGGATCTATTGTATATATTGTGTTTGAATGTATTTAGAAACTTTCTGAAAGCCAAGTGAAATCACAGATTCGTGCAAGCAAAATCAAAGGAATCCTAAAACCACAAAAGTACCTCCACATTTGCTGCCCTAGCTTTCTTCATCATTTCTTACAAATAACATTAGGCCTATACGATGAGACAGTGGTTTACTACTCATATGAAAATGTGCGAAAAAATCTCGTAATATTGTAAATAAAAAACAAACTGGACATGTGAAGATATAAATGTTAGTAAATAATGTAAAGATTAATTACAATACAATTGCAATAATGTTTGTTTTTTATATAAATCCTATGATTTTCAGGGCAACCGAATGGGGACATTCGAACAGCTTAAAGTTCGTCCCTAGTAAAGAACACCACATGCATTGGTAATACCTTTGATGATTGTAATCTTGAAGTGAAATACATGTATTCACAAAGAAAAGTAAAGCGCGCAGGGATTATACATCTGCCGTGATATGCGCTATAGATTTTTGGTTTATTATTGTTATAACACGTATGTCTGAATGATCAACACTAGTTCCTAGTTCATTCTCACTATCTTACTTCGATTACGGAGGTATAAACAGTATGGCAGTCAACAAGAAGCAGCCATCTATAAGAGCAACTAAAATCAATCAACTGATTAAATCGTGTGTATCTTATAAATAGTTTTGTATACGGTAAAAATAGACAAAAATCCATGCAGCATGCACAAACAGTAAGAGTTTCAGTAATTCGTTAAGTAAAGATATATTATACACTCTATAATGATGGAAGTGGAAAACCTGTATCATTGCAGTCAACGCAACAATATCATAGCCAATGTCGGCAAAAGAAAGGAATGTCTTTGCTCATATGAATTCGTTTGCAATGTCTGCATACAGCGACAACCAACAAGTACATTCCTGCCTGTCTGAGTACTGTGAGCAGCTCATACGTATCAACAGAAATTATGACACATGTATCATGTGGTTTTTTTTTTCTGTTCTTTCATCTTTCTCTCATCGGAGCAATAATAATGAAAACCTGTCAAGATTATGCGTATACTCTTTTTACCACCGGCATAAGCATGTTTCATTCTGAAGGTGATACCATTGACGCAACGCTCACATACATGTATATCTTTAGCTAAAAGGAGAGAAAATTTTAGCTTTCTCTTGGACATCACGAATTAAAAAGCAATGATTTGTGAAATAGGGACGATTGATAACAGTTGGCAAGGACATGCTAATGCAGGCGCCACACTATCCCGAAATTGACCAAAGGTGGACACATGATATGGGAAATGTTCGAATTCGGCCCTGATCGTATAAACATCGGGTCATTCGTGAGGGCGTCTTATCATACGCCATCGTTTCACCGCCGGTGGAGTTTCTCAGGATCCGGCAGCAACTTTGTGAGCGGCAGCTCACGGGGAAAAAATATCATATATATATATATATATATATATATATATATATATGTGTGTGTGTGTGTGTGTGTGTGCGTGTGTGTGTGTTATATAAGATCTTACGAAAGATCGTTTAATAGCGAAAATTCACACCTTCGTCTAGCCGTCAAAGTGTGGTTCGGGTGTCTGAGTGTAACCTTTTGTAGGCACCGTGTTTGCTTCGGCCGTTGGTTAGTTTTCAACCAAGTTCGGGACGAACCTCGTGCGGAAATGACAATTCCATGTTCGTATGGCCGTCTTGTGTGACCTGTCAATTCCTGGACAATGTGACCCCACACCCTCGACGATGACGTTGTGGAGAAAAATGTGTTGAGGGAATTTCATCGAGGACGATATAGATATTGTTGACCAAGACTTGACGCAGACAGGACAAAGCAAAATACAAAAATGTAAGTCTTGAAGATTCAATGACCGATAAGAAAAGCTGATTCTGATTTAAAAGTGAGGAAGTGTTATACATCCCCCATTATGATAATGTGAAGTCTACTTTCGTCATGTATATAAATGTACTAAATACAATCCAAATATTGAACACTCACACTGTTCTTCCCTTGTTTTATATGAAGCTGCTGAAATGTGTTCTGATTCTCATGACTACGCAAATTATTAAAAACAAGATGAAAAGTGAAAATGTGGTGGATTCTCTCTATACTTTCGTGATATCGTTGTTCTGTAGTGCCGTCACGATTTGTTGTAGTCGTCTCATCCAGCGATAGAAGCTCCAAAACTTTGAAAATTCATAACCTTTGAACGGATTATCCGGTTTTCCTCAAATTTCAAAAGGTATTGCTGCATTCATTCATTCCACATATTTTGGGAAATATTCTCCTTCAAGGAAGACATGCACAAAATACATTTTATTGTTTAGCGAAATTCCCTCCAGACTAGGTGGACTATTTAAAAACAGCTCCCCGATTCAGCTCCTTCTCTTCCTGGGTCTCGGGCTACCGTGTAAGTGGGACCGCAACAGCAATAGATTTGTTTTTCGGGTCATGCTCGTTATTTTGAAGATTTGGTAATGCGAAAATGAAATAAGATTCCTTATTCTGAACATTTGCGGCGTTATACCAAAGGTTCGTAATTCCGAAGGTTCGTAATTCCGAAAATGAAATGAGATTAATTATTCCGAATGTTCGTTAATCCGAAAATGAAATAAGCTTCGTTTTTCCAAAGATTCGTTAATCGTTAAAACGGGGCGCTGTGGTATAGTGGATAAGACTCCCGACTCCCGATCGGAGGACCCGAGTTCAAATCCCGCCCAGTGCTTACGTCCTTGGACAAGATGTTTTAACCCACTATGTCCCACTCGACCCAGTTGTATAAATGGGTACCTGGCAACCCTAGGGTAATAGTAATGGCAGGGCCCTCTGGTAGAGCAGTGGCAACACTGAAGAGGCTACCCTGGGTAAATAAGACCTTATTATTATTATTATTATTATTATTATTATTATTATTATTATTATTATTATCATTATTATTATTATTATCATTATTATCATTAAAAAAGGTCCGTTATTATAAAGTTTCGTTCCTCCGAAAGAGAACTCACTTTTGTTAATCCGAAAACGTGCGTGTTAGCAATATTCGTAATTATGAACTCTTTTTTACTTTCGGATTGACGAACCTTCGAAATAAAGAAATGTATCCGATTTTTAACATGTTCTTGAATATGATTATCACTTTTTTTTTTTGCGTAACTTGACGGGCTAGATCCAACATGTTTCGAAGAGACGATAAGTTTAAATGACCAGTGCTCAAACAACCTGAGAGAATCTGAAAGGTAAACACAATGACATACCCACATAAACTCGTATACACAATCCACACATTATGACACACGGCAATTTAAAGAGATATTAAAGTGTCAACTTACCAAACATCAAGCATTTATTCCACAGCTGTTTAAAGAACTTTATGCAAAATACAGTGGTCTTTACTGTTTTCTCTGCTTTATCTAAAATACTGATACAAGTAAGTGCTTTACTTTCACAAATTATATTTGCATAACAATTTCTACAGAAATTTATGCGCAAAATACTTAAACACAAACATCTACATTGTACAAGCATGTTAAAAGAAGATATGGGAGGAGTTTCACTGCATGCATATTGCGTAATAATGATGGGAATAAGTGAAACATCTTGTGCATACAAAATGTAAATACAACATGCATCCACAGACGGGCAGACACACTAACAAATTCAATATCTCTGATCATAGGAAAACAAATTACATTGCAATCGGCCTCTCTGAAGCTATCTTCTGGCAACCTGGCCTTTGCACCTTGACCTTCGACTCATTTGTCGCTACGCAACTGAACACATCAATACACACACACACACACACACACACACACACACACACACACAATTTCGAGTGATTGTCCAAGTGATCAGTTAAAACTACATCCTATCAAGCAGGTGCTCCTGTTTTTGTTTTCCTTTTAAAATAGTCAAACAGCACTATCTTCAAATTCTCTTTCTCTAAGCCATATAAATCGTCTTTTCACTGAAAATTTGGCTGACACATATAGAAAAATTCTCTGTACATACTAAAACATGGGCATAAACATTGTTACTGTCTGACTGGCTGAATGACAACTTCACATCATGCTACTATTCCCCTTCAATGTAAGGTCACTGACTTCTTTTACATGGTAGGGCCTACCCTGGCCTTAAGAAAAACAAGAAAACGATAAGAAGATGAATGGAGAGCACTTGTGTATCAAAATCAGCAGCCCATCTTTTTCTACTTCTTGTGAAACAAGAAAAGCATTTTGAATCCATGCATTGCAATAGGAATGACAGGGACACTTTATGCCATAGCATGTCCTAATTCTATGCCTAACACATTTATTTTATGTGCCCTACTGAACTCCTGCCAAGAAGGTACTTGCTCCAGCTCAGTTCAGCAATTTCACCCACGATGGCAGTTGATGGGGTCTAGGGCAATTACCCCCTGGGCAATTACCCCGGACCCTTCCCCTGTCCCTAATCCTAATCCTAATCCTGAAACTAATCCTAACCATAACCCAAACTCCTAACACTAAACCCAACCCTAACCCTAATCTTAACTCTAACCTTACCACTAACCAGTATTTAGCCGGGGGGTAATTGCCCTCTGGGGGTAATTGCCCGGATACGCAGTTGATGGTGTTATGCTTTCGACACACCATCTCAAATCATTATTATTATTATACACTATACACTTAAAGTTAAAACAGAGTTTCATGGTGTTGAATAAATTAGCACACAAATCATATCTTTGGTATACATTAAATCACAGAATAAAGGTCTCTGAACACAACTCGAGGGGCATCGACATTATTTGTACACATTATGCAGGAAGCTGGAAACGGCCCAATTTTCCTTTGGCCCTAACTGCCCTACATGCTTCATGTTGACGATGTTGTGGTACTGTAATGGTGACGATCCAGAAAAGACATCAGTTGCAACCTAAATGATTTATCCGTCCAAATATGGAAAGTGCTTTGATATTTTTTATCATCTACTGGACCGCAAGGTTAGACTACGTCTTGCCGAAAGAAGATTACTGGAGTCAAGAAAGGACATTAGGGAACAATGTGTATCTCCATACGTGTAATCGCTCAAACCATAGTCAAACCAATGTGCATCTGTGCCTACATTTCAAATACAGCCGGACTATTGCACTCGGATAAATGTTAGTTTTAGATGACTTGGGATTTGGTCAAGGTTGTTGACATAACGTTACATGACCCAACATAATTATGAGCAATGCGATCAACCCACGAATCACTCATGCAGTTGGGTGTTGGGTTGGCAAACATGATCGTTTCAGCATGCTCCACACATTGCACCAATGTTTTGTAGGGGAGTGAAACCGAAATACATGTATCTACGTGGACTGAGTGAATGCAGAAATATTTGTAAAACACATCAGGGAAGTTTGGGGAAACAGGAACAATCCGTTCAAAAGGAATTATTTTTCAAAGTTTCGTTTCCGCAATAGCTGGATAAGAAGACTACAACAATTAGTGTTGTCACAGGATGACAACGATATGTTCGTTATTTTTTGAAGGTTTGTTAATCCCAAAATGAAATCAGCTTATTTGATTTGAAGGTTTGACATTCCGAAACACACAAATTCTGTAAACCTAGATGCTTGTTAACCCAAACATTTGTAACAATACAATGTATTCCACAAATTCGTTATTCCGAAGATGTGTTAATCCGAAAAAGAAATAAGGTCGTTATTCGGAAGGTTCGTTAATCGGAAATTGCAGTAAGTTTCCTTATTCCAAAGGTTCGTTAATCTGAAAATGAAAAACAGTTCGCTATCCGAAGGTTTGTTTGTTTTTTTTAACCGAAAATCATATTAATTTTAATAATTAAATCTTTGACAAAATGTCACATATAGATGGTCCTACATGCACATATTTCCATCTTCATCCATGGTACCAACTGTTTAACACTTCATTTGACTAGAATGGAGACCAACTCAAGCTGTACGGCAAGTTGCACATGCACTGAAACACCCCCTTCTCGCCTGCCTTCATTGCGATAGGCAAACCCACCAAGATGGCATTCCCATGCAGTCAAAACAGTGGATCAGAAAGAAAATGATACACTACCGGTTTAAGAACATTATCAACATTCAGCTATCGAAACACACAGTTGATGATATAAGTGTCATTAGGTAATTTGAGCATCCTCTCGAATCATTATGCTTGGAATTTTTACCGACTTGATCTTAACAGACAGAATGTTGTCGACTCTGGAATGACCGTTAAGGATTAATTGTATCAAAGTCATCAGGCAAACGCTCTGTTACTTCTCTCAGGGGTTAAGCAAAATCTAGCATGTTCTGGAAAGAAGATGTTCTATCAAACATAAGTCCATTTTTTTTTTTTTTTTTGTATCTTGTAAACAGCAGCTTAAATTCTCAAAATGATAGGCCCTACATTCGAACCAAGATATTGATTAAGAAGACTGCAGGCAAATCACGTCGGGTCTGTTTCCTTCTGTAGCTCTGCCAGTAACTTCCAGCATGGAGGATGTCCTTGGGCTAAGTTCCTCATACACAGCAGCTGGATGGATTACCTGTGTGTGTAAGTTTCTGATTTTTTTTTTTTAACGGTTTACTGTTTAACATAAAAATTGCACTATAGAGAGTGATTTACAGAAGCTATATACATCACTCACTAGTATCATCACATCGTCTTGATCATGCCATATATCATCAAGAATCAGAACATTGTATAAAAACAAACAACAAAGGAAACATGCGAACTATAGAAACGAACAGATGACTTACTGTATCAATCAAATATGAACCGACAAAAATCAACACATCTCATTCCGTAAAAAAAAAAGAAATACCCAGAGAGATGTATCAAAAGTTTCTGTGGGTTTGATTCATAAAAGATGCATTCCTCCCGAGGAATAGATGCGCATCAGACTCAGTTATCTGACAGTGATACTGTTATGACGAGAGCACCCCTCTGTCCGTGCCTACTTCGCGACAGTACGAGCTGCAAAGCGGCGACCCATTTGACTAGATTAAAGAATGGTAAATGCCGGTCAAGTCCTGCAAAACGTAATGAGCGATTACACGGCACCGGCCCTGCCAGTCGAGTGGAAGCACGCGCTGGATTTCTACCACCAACAAAGGTGCTATAATGACGCAATCCCTTGACCTTTAAATATGACCCAGGATCAGCTCTGGTGTATCTCCTTCCTTGGGATCAAGATGTCGTCAGAATGCTCCTTGTAAAAGTTCATCATTTCCTCGATGGGTCGATCGGCATCGATAACCTTCAGAAAGAACAAAGAAATCAACAAAATATTTCTTTTTATTCCAAACATTCGCTATCTATTCGTGTTAATTTAGGGATATGCGTATTGATACACATCTACGATGTAACTCTCATGTAGACCACCTAGTACATGTATACAGATTATTAAATTTCAAAATGTATTTGTATTCTGTATAAACCTAGATATTTTATTTATTTTTTTTTTTTTTACCATTATCAACCCTTCTTACTCTGCACAAATGCTCTGATATTACCCTATCTCTCATACTCTAAACAATGTGGGGTAACTGCAACCAGTCCGGACAAATGCAGAATTACTGAAATTACAGAAGAAAGCAGCAGTATGCATACATATACAGGTAGTCACTGTTGCTTACTCTCATTTAAATCTAATTAAATGTAAATTAATGTACTTTGAATATCATGACACACATACTTCAGAACTTGATATTTCGGTTCTTATGTCTTTCAGAATTTATCACCATCAAATATAGTACATTCGCAGGTGGCAAAAATTCATGAAAAAAAAAAGAATGAAATTTCGAGGCATTATCACAAATGTTAAGCAGAAATCACTAATGTTAGCCTAAAAAGCTGTGTTCACCATTACAACATTCGCAAATATATGATATTCATCTATTCAAAGACAATGCAGTTTATACCCTTTAAAAAAATACAATCGGATTTTTTGCATTGATAACGTCCAACCTGATTAAACTGTCTGAATGCTATTTCACGGTCTAAACATATAACATCTTACCTATATTTTGCAGAAAACCCCATTCAATTTGGTTAATTGGTCACAGAGAAGTGTGAATCGTTGTGAAGCATGTCGTGGATGTGATTCTTCCAAGTTTAGCACTTAGATGCTCTTGGAACTGCATAGTATGTGAACACAATGGACAGAACTTGGAGGGAAGGGATTCATGACATGCTCCAAAAAATTCCTCATTTCTTTTTGACCACTGAAGCAAATCAAATTGGGTTTTCTGCAAGACGTGGGTAATACGTTATAGTTTCATACCCTGAAATTGTATTTGGATTGGTTCACTATTTTTAAAAGTTGTCATTGCGGAGGGTACCGTTGTATTTTTTTTTTTTTTTTGGGGGGGGATATACGGTAGAATTAATGGAGTTCCATACCGAGTGAGACACGCTAAAAAAAAAAAATACACTTAACAAATTCTCTTTTGCCTCAATATTGATGATCATATCTTCTTAAAACCTTTGTGAGAATAGTGTGATTTTTTGTTTTATTTCATGTATATGTTTGTGTGTGTATGTGTCGTTTGGGTGTTCTGTTGCTGAGTGCTATATTGTACGCCTAACTTGCGCCCACATCTTACTACATGTATAATGTTCAACAGGACCAGCCCCTGAGCCTCTTCTCATATCCTCTGGCCTTTTAAAACCGAATTCAAAGGACGATTTATTTGAAGATTGCTAGCATGAGCATAATGACGAAGTATGTGTATTGTGTATGTTTGCATTCTCTGGACCCTTTTAATGGACAAAACGAAACAAAACATGTTTATAATATATGTATATGTGTGTGTGTGTATATATGTATAATTATATATATATATATATATATATATATACATAAATATACATATATATATACATACAATTTCTATATAGTTATATATACACACACATACATATATACATGTATATATATATGACATATATATATATATATATATATATATATATATATTTATTATTAATTATTTCATGTAAAATGGAAAGTATTATAATGTAAAATAACTGGAAACATAACGCATATTTATCATAAGCAATCCTAAATATTTCATTCTTGTCAAATATCTTCCACTCACTCCACTTGTAAGACACCAATGCAGTTACTCCTTATTTCAGATTTTATTTCATTTTATATCATTTATTGTAATCGTAATGCTTGTTAAGGGGAATTTCTTTTGAACACGTTATGCAGGTTCTTTGAATGCAGACAAAGTAGTGAACATCGTAGTGACAAAGTAGTGGAGGACATCGGACGAACTGTTCGAAGATATGAAGGTTTCTCAAATTCCTGTGCCGTTTTCGCTGGGCAGGAAAGCTAAAACGTGATGTCACAAGAGTATGTATCAACAATGTATAACCAAAGTGAAATTATAAAATACATTCTTTGAAAAATTTTGATGCAGTGGACTACCGTTATAACGACGTCCTAAGGACCGGCAATTTTCTTTCGTTATATCGAAATTTCGTTATAACCGAACAAATATACAACAAAAACATAGAGCAGATGATGATGCGCCCGCATTGTTTATTTCGTTGTAACCGGAATTTCGTTATAACCGTGTTCGTTATAACGGGAGTGCACTGTATACAGTTATTGAGCCATTCACACATTGACGCCCTTCGCTGATACCTGATACAGGCCTAATAAAAAATGACCTACATTGTACATGTATACATTATGGCAATAGAGGACTTCCACAGACGAAAACAAATAGTTTTCAACTGTATGGTAATGATACTTTATCACTCAAATTATTATCATGCAATACTACGAATGAAGAGTATCCATACAATAGTTAAATTGAACATACAGTGTAACGGGAAAAAAAAGGAAGAAGGTTGTGTTATGTCATGTTAAACACGCGTTCAACGAAAGAATGAGGTCGGTCATACATGTACAGCATTTAGTAATAATGATTCAATAGGGAAATGAAATGAACTGCCGACATTAATGCAGATCTATACAATGGAGAAGTAGGTGCTCATTACTTGAACCTGAGATACATTAACATTGTTATACAAGTACATATACTTTTTTTCCTTCTGAACCTGAACGTACCTGAAGACTTAAGACACTGACATCGTAATTTTGCCTATCCACCAGCCACAATCCAAAGGAAACTTCCTGTGTCCAGTGGAATGAAACAATATCCACGAGGATTAAACACACGCGGCAAAATCAAATTGTTTTCATTTTATTATTCTTTTCTTTACATACAGACAACGTTGGTGATGACAATCAAGTCGATATCAGTCAAGCAAAAAAGTATCGGACCAAAGCCCTGGGTCTCAGCAGCTATACAAATCTTGTACAGATCATTAGTGCTAGCATAAAGATCATGAGTCTTATTTAAAAGAACTTGCTCCCAAATAAAAACAATTCGTAACTTATTACCTATATTTTTACTTTCTTTCGGCGTCTAATGAAATCTTTAAAGGCTTCCGTGGCGGTAGAATGTTGGGTGGTAGAAGGCTTAACGGTGCACCACGTATTCTTTCTAGGGTATGTGTGTAGCCCTGAAAAGGGCCTTCCCAATCCCGACGTTTCGGCAACCATGTTCTCGCCGTTCTCAAGGAAAACGAGAATATGCTTGCCGAAATGTCGGGATTGGGTAGGCCCTTTTCAGGGCCACACATATATCCTAGAAAGAATACGTGGTGCACCGTTAAGCCTTTTGGCGTCTACTTTTTCAGTGTTTAATGACGTTAGGGTACATCTTCATTATTCTTTTTAATGCATGATTTTGTCATTAGCTTCGTCTGGAATCAAAGATGAAATGGACTGAACACATGCGCAATAGTTTTGACAGTTTCAGTCTCCTATACGTTTTATGTTGTTCAAGCAATTTCGCGAACTTTCTTGGACAAATTGCCTGCTCTTTCTCCTTTATTACAAAATATTATGGAATGCTGCAAAAAAGTAAAGTTTACATATAATCATATATATATATATATATATATATATATATATATATACATCTTTGTTTGCCCTGTTCAAACACGTAGCCCGACGTCACGCGAATAGGGTCTACAGTCTCCGTCGTGCAAGGTGAAGTATGGTTGGTCGCCTATGTACCTATCTAAATGGAGTCAACACTATCGGGTGCTCCCCACGATGTTCGAAGTAGGCATCAGCGACCTTATGCTGCATTTTCATCCAGGGAACGAAGAATTCTCTCAGATCCTTGACGAGTTGATCCGGGACGGTCGGAACGGAGCGGTTCAAGAAGATAGGCTCTTGACACGACCCGACTTCAGCTGCATTGAAGCACAGTTTGCCGCTGGAAAGATCGAAGTCAAAGAAACTGCGATCATAGAAGGGCTTCAGACCGAGAAACAGTTCTACTAATGTCATAGTGTTTATTGGGTTCCTGGCGAATGCCTCTGCGTCTAAGACCAAGAGGCGAAAACCAAGAAAAGAGAGGAGTCGAAGTCTTGAGCCGAATTTACTTCGTTCGATCAAAAACTGTGTCGGGTTGATGTCGCCGTACTTATCGCTGACGGTATCCTTAAATGAACTTTTGAGATCTTGCTGTAACTTCCAAAGTTCGTCAGTGTCTGGCTGTTGGTTGTCTGCATTCCGCTTTTGTCTGCGATGTTTTTTGCGTCTCTTCGCCTTCGACTTCGCCTTATGCTTTCTTTTCTTGTGAGCGGAAGTCACGACTCGTTTTCGTGTGCTTCGTTTTTCTCTACCATCATAGTTCTTATAGTTCATTTTTTTCAAGACGGTAATATCAGCTTCACGGAAAATGTCTGACTGATTGACCGTTATAATCACGCCTTCGTCGTAGTATTCTTTGGCAAAATTGGATGATAGCACCAAATATTCGGTTATTGCCCTGGCTACAGGATCCCTGATGAGAATGATCACTTTAGTGTCATGCCCTGGTAAGTTCTTTTTCAAAATTAAGCAAAACTTGCTGCTGTACATGTACTCTTGTGAAGAATCGACAGTTATTTGGTGTGGAAGGGAATACGGCATCGACAGGCGATAGTTACTATCGTCCTCCTTGCTATTCACATTGAGCAGGGCAGGATCACTGCCTTCGCGCACAACAACGTCTGGGTGAAAAGAGAGTGCACTCTTGAAGGTGGCCGTGCCGCAAAGTGCGCCCCCTGCGATCAAGACTGACGGGAGCCTCTGCCGACAGTCCCGTTCGGCCAGAAGCCGACGCGAATGTCGATGCTGAGCCATGTCGGCCGTCTGCAGGTAGCATCCCTTGTCGAGTGCGTCGACGACGGGGATGTCGTGATCAGGAACAATCACTTCAGACACTCTCGGTTCACTTGCAGTCGAGGCGGATATGAAAGTCGTCCTGTGCTTGGCGAGGAGAATCGATCCACATAGCATTGTGAGCCCGAAGACCAGGAGGGACAGGCGTTGTTTCTTCGCCAGTTTGACCAGGTGATAAACCATTATCTTCATGGTCCTCAATCGCCTCAATTTTGCGAAGTAAAAGGGGCTCCCAAGTTATTGGAACATCACGAGAAAGAGCATTCAAGTGCACAAAACACTTTTTTTCTGAAAACAAACAAACAAACAAAAACGAAATAAGAGAAATAAAAAGATATAACGAGATAACGAGATAACATAAGAAGATATGGATAACTGTGGCAAATGTTTACTCTTTTTAATCGTATTTCATTTTTATAAAATATTCTTATTTAAATTCTTGCAACTTTGACAGCTCGATTAGTATAATATGAATATATAGAAAAGGTACAATCGCTCACATGATGACGATAAGTCTTTGTTAAAAAGGGACAAAATGTTAGGAAAAAAAAGA
Organism: Diadema setosum; assembly: GCA_033980235.1. Classification (NCBI taxonomy): domain Eukaryota; kingdom Metazoa; phylum Echinodermata; class Echinoidea; order Diadematoida; family Diadematidae; genus Diadema; species Diadema setosum. Next base: position 3,675,475 of record CM067066.1, read on the forward strand.
ATACTGGTTGCTTGCTTACAAGCATTGCTTTCTAAGCGGTCATAAAAATTTCACGACATCATTCAAATTTGAATAATTAAGTTGACTGGTCCCCACCTTGGTCCCGCATCTATGCTGATCCCTAAAGTGACTTTCTGTCATAGATAATTTTCAATAACTCCTACAGAATATGGATGATTAACAGTACAATGATGTCGATACCTGTAATGACAACAGTAATGATACCACTAACGAACTTCTCATAATGATCGATTGTAACAACGATGATACAATTAAGACTGCAGTCGTAATGACACTTCTACATACGTACTTTTAATTTCTAAAAATCAATAAGCATACAGATATCAACTATATTCGCACTAGTCCGGAACACTCTACACTCATATTCAATAATACAGGTCTTTACGCGTCCTACACTGATTTAAAAAGTGAAAAGAAACACTGCGTCTATCTAAGTTGCTGTGCTGAGATATACAAAATATTGTACACGTTACAGTCAAGAAACTTGGGTTATGTTGATCTTAGTAGCTCAGTCTTAGCATGGAGGTGGAAATCAATCTCTCCTGTCAAGGTAACGTGTGAGCAAAATTTGAAGAGCGTTTGTATCTAAGGAAAGCACCGATTCTCTTGATTCTACTTACCTTTAGAAGCTTGCTTTTGAGTGCAAACTTGAGTGCAGGATACTTATTTGGAACCACCACGGCTGCGCGGTCTTCGCTCCTTTAACATACTGTAATTATTTACTTGGACAGACAGGTGTAGAAGGTATTCTGGCCTTCTGCGGCGTAGTCCGTGGCTGGGCGGCTCTATCCTCTTAGCGCCTTAAACGACCCTTTTAGAGGAGTGCTATTCAAGAGCTGGTACTGAGAAAGACTTCCTTCTTCAAGCTGATGCCTGATTAAATGATTAAATAACTCACGGGCAGCCGTGCATTGGGAAAAATAGGATGTATTGTCGAAAATTACGCTCTCTACTGAGTCCAAAATATTGCGGAGGTCACTTAGTGTGCTTTTTGTTTCCTCGGATGTGCACTGCTGAAACATTAGCAGAACTTTGCTTGGCCTTGAGGATATGACAGAAAATCCGAGCGCTCTTTCTTTCTTTCTTCTTTCTTTTTTTAAAAATCTTATATAATGTCTCGGAAACTGCGAAAGTTTGACCCTTTACAAACAAGCATTAGCTTCTCTGTAAAGAATATGAGCTATGCGATCTGAATAACACCACCAGCCGCGGATTTAGCTCGATCATTGCTTTCACGCAAGGATTAGGGCGAGTTTATCTTGCCGAGATTCAGTGTGGTGTTCACAAAACCTGGGTAAGAGTCTTTCCATAGGTTTATCCTTATTCTTATTCAATGAGAAGACCGTGGAGAGGGTGACAGGTCTAGATGTGTGTGTGTGTGTGTGGGGGGGGGGGGGAAGTAGTGGAGATTTATTGCCCTCGTCCTACCAACCCTAAATCGCGAATAATTTGCTCATCAATGTAGACATATTGGAAGGATAAATGACGTTATGACAAAATTGGGCTGTTTAGGCCTATACTGTTGTTGCCATTTGTCATGGCGACGTTCCACTTAACAATGCCAGGCACTAACAATCATAATGTTAATCCTTATTTCTCTTCTTCTTTTTTTTTCTAAAAGGTGATTTCAAGAGGTTGAATAAGGGGATTTAGTGATTAATCGCACAATAGGTTTCTGGAAAGTGAGCATGGTCTAGAATAATAAGAAATTTTGAGATACACTGCACGATGTTTTTCAGTCAGTGTAGAATTCTTACTGTTTTTGACACAGGTAATAATAATGAAAATAATAATAATACATTGCAAATGGTCTCTTGCATAATGAATTGCCAATTAAAATAATGAATACGCTGTGAATATTTCCTATGAATATGATCATTTCAAGTTCATTTGGAGTCAAATGCATTTCCTCAGACTTTGGTGCACATAGAGCTCAGTTCAATTAGAGATAATCCATCAATACAAATATTATAATAATTAACAAAGCTCTGTGAAAAAAAAAAATAAAACGCATAACTTTTTCTCTCTTTTTTTTTTTGGGGGGGGGAGCAATTTTAAGAACAATCTATTGCAGGTAAACCACAGAGAAACTTTGTCTATTTCAGTGTTTAATCCTAAAAGACTGGCCTATTTTGATGCCTAGAAAGACTGGGGGGTGCTCATTCAGCCCCCCCCCCCCCCTCCCCAAGATTTTGACTGTTGACCACGTGACCGCGAGGAAAATTGGCACGCATGTCACCCATAAGGTAATCTACAAAACTGAATAAGTACTTATTCCACAATTATCTAAATTCATTTTTAATAAATAAATCATTCTAATTCATCCGTGAAATTGGCTGTAAATCTGTAAGGTCCAAGACTACAAATTTTTGGTCTAGGCACTATTTGTAGGATTCTTATCGAATGTACATAAAAAAGAAATGGGGATATCAACACATTTTTCTGATGTATTTTATTGTTTTTAGAATTCATTTATTTCTTGATTTGATTTTTTTGACTGAAAAGATTTTATTTTCTGCATTTCATATTTTCTTTCAGAATAACAAAAATAACAAAGGCAGGTTCAATTACTCAAATACAATTCTGAAAATTATTGACATATTACATAGTAAGTCATATTTTGTATGTAAAGACAAATGAAACGTTAAATAACATACAAAATGTTTATATGGCCAATAATGACTTAATTCACAGTACAATATATAATATATACATATGATGCAGAGGGCCGCCGTTATAAGCCGTGCTTGAACAGACGGACAGCCAGAGTTAAATTACCATTTTTTATTGTAGTACTTGAACACTAATACAGATGGGCCATGTTAAAGTGCGTGTAAATCCAGTTTTATACAATTACTTAGTAAACAGGAGTGGTGCCTGTGAGTGCGTGTGCAGGTGATGAAGCGCGAAAGTGTTGATGGTCAGCACTTCTAAGAAAATGATTGGATATGTTATAATATGGGCGAAGGGTCAAGCAGCAGAGTAAAAGAGAAGGAAAAGGGGGTGGACCAAATATTGCCTTGTTGTTGAGTATAAGAGGTACATGTATAAGAGGTACATATTTCTTTGTTATCGACTTTTTGTTTTTATTACTTTTTAATGGAAATAATCGGCGGCACTATTCCAATCATAAACAACATGAAATTAATTGATTTTAATTGGTGAAAGTAAAAATAATGATATATTTATGAATTTTGGTCAAAAACAGTATTTGCATTGGATTTGTACATGAAATCACGTTTTTGAGCAATTTTAGGTCTGACATGCACTTACAAACTATCGCGTAACTTACGAACCGCATTATACCCGGGCGTCACGAATTTGGTCTCAAAAGGTGCGCAAGACTTAAAAAAAAAAAACAGTCATGAAACGTTGCGGTGCGAGATTTTTACGTTACAAATTTATTGTGAAAATGTCATGGGGGCCCAAAAAGCCCCTCCTCCAGTCTTTTTAGGGTTAAAGTTTTTATCAGTGTTTCAAAGTTCTCACAGGAATGAAAAACATAACTTTCATCCACAGTTGATATGTATAGATGTTGCACCGCACTGGCTGGTGGTAGAAGCTTTTGACTTTATTGTCTGCTAGGCAGACGTGTGTGTGTTGCTTCGTCATGTTATGGCTGTTTACAATACATTATAAGACATAATGTAATATATGTTTATGTATGTATATGTGTGTGTATATATATATACAGTCAAACCTGTCTTAGCGGCCACCTGTCTATAGCGGCCACCTGCTTATAGCGGCCACTGAAAAATCCCCCGAACGAAATTTCTGTGTTATAGACCCTCTATATAGCGGCCACCTGCCTAACGCGGCCAGCGGCCACTCATTTTGTATCCCGCTGCAGTGTATCAACCTGCGTATAGCGGCCACAAAAATTTACCTGAACGGTATATCAGCCATTAATATGTTGACTTTTACGTTCTTTGCATGCATTCTTCAGACCCCTATAGCTCTATCACACAGACTTGATTGACAAACGCAGCTCTTCGTCGTGAAAAGCCGTATTATTACTATGCCAACTTGACTAGATATAGGCTTCAATAATGCCGCCCTGAATAGATGCTACAAAGGCAAAGACAGCTTGCAATATCATCATAGAATTTTACCAATATGCCGAATAATTAGTGATTAAAATTCCTTTGAATACACAAAAAGGACGATTGGATTCTCGTTTCGGAATATTGTTTATTGTTCACGTCAGCTTTGCACATTACCGATCCCCGCTTCAAAGTCGCTCGCAATCCCCACACATGCAAATCCGGTACGCAACCAGTACTTCACGCTCGAAATGTTATTTTGAAGACTTACAAAAATTCAATATAATCAAAATAAAGACTTCAATATTCAAGGTAAAAATGTTTTGGAAGTCAATCTATTTTTATCAATTCAACAACGCCTTTATTTTATTTTTTAAAAATGGATATTTTTTTTTTTTTCCATTGAAGAGCTCGAATCTGTCTCGCCCCGAGAGAAACAACGTCAGTGTCCGTGCTTACTTTCAGCCAATTGTTACGCACCAGCTGTATTCTCCCCCTACAACGCAACAAAGTTATCAGCACCGTACGTCGGTTTTTTTTTTCTTTTCTTTTTCTTGCATCCATATCGCATTGCATCACATCGTTTTCACCGCCGTTCAAGTTCTTTTTTTTTGTGTGTGTGTTTTTTCTTTTTCTGAGTTTGCTTCGAATACCACAACTCCCAGATGGCTGCCAACGCTGCAAAAGTGCCAGGAGGGCGGCATCAGCTCTCCTTAGAAAAAAAGATGGAAGTCATCAGAATGCACGACAAAGACAAGTTGAGCGCCCGTACTATCGCCGAGAGGCTTTCTTCTCAAGGGCATTGCTGCGGGAGAACTCAAATCCAAAACATACTGAAGAGGAAGCAGGAATGGATCGAGGTGTTTGAAAGAAATGTACCACTCGACCGCAAACAAAAGAACCGAAAGACAGCAAATTTAATGATGAACTGAACGCCATCCTCTACGAATGGTTCAAGGATTGCACGGCTCGGCTTCTCCCTGTTAGCGGTCCTCTTCTTCAGCAGAAGGCAAGGGATGTAGCAGTGCAACTACAGCTCGACGACTTCAAAGCATCAAACGGCTGGTTGGAGGCTTTCCGTCGGCGGCACAACATCATCTTCGGCAAGATGAACGGAGAGAGTGATGGAGTCGAGACAGATGTTGTAGATGACTGGAAACAGAGGCTGCCCGAACTGTGCGCTGACTACGACCTCCGTGACATTTACAACATGGATGAAACGGGACTTTTCTTTAAGGCATCTGTTGATTCTACCCTCCACTTCAAAGGGACAGACTGCTCTGGCGGAAAACGGTCAAAGGAGCGCATCACTCTCATGCTGTGCGCCAACGCCGTCGGAGAAAAGGAGCCTGCGATGATCATCGGCAAGTCAATCAAACCACGATGCTTCGGTAGGATCGAACGTAAGGATCTCCCTGTGGACTATCATGCAAACAAAAAGGCCTGGATGACCAGCAATCTCTTTGAACTCTTCATGACAAAGCTCAACGAGAAGATGAAGCGACAACGTCGAAAGATCCTCATGCTCCTTGACAATGCTCCTAGCCATCCTCACTTGCAGTTGTCGAACATCAAACTGGTCTTCCTTCCTCCGAACACCACTTCCGTCACCCAGCCCATGGACCAGGGAATCATTCAAGCAGCGAAGTTGAAGTTCAGAAAGCGTCAGTTGAGAGGGATCATCCAGCAGATGGAGCAGGAACCAGGCTTAACTGCCCCTGATATCATGCGACGTACCAACCTCCTCCAGGCCATTTACTGGGTCGATCAGTCATGGAAAGACACCAACGCTGAAACAATACAAAAGTGCTTCCGCAAGTGCGGTGTCGGCCCCCAGGACGTCGGTGAGGTAGAACTTGAGCCAGAAGAGCCAAGCGATGGACTGGAAGATGTGTGTCAGAAGGAGCTGGAGATGTCCTTGGAGGACCTGGTGACAATCGATGCTTCTCTCGTGACAACTGATCCTGACCAGGCTTCAACTGTGCAGGATTTTCAGCGTCGGCTTGAATCCAACCATGATGACGGTGAAGACAGCGAAGAGGAGGAACCACAGCTCAGCCAGCTCAAACTCAAAAATCTTGTTGATGTCGGGAAGAGCATTGCAGACATACAGGCATTCGCAGTGAGCAAAGGGTACACCGAGATTCTCGAAAGATGCGATGGCTTGGAAAATGCAGTCCTTCGAGAGCGTCAACGACAACGACAGGAGGTCCGACAGACCACGATGCTTGACTTCTTCAAAAAGATTTGATGTTCGTTGACACTTTCTAACGGCTCTTTTCAGTGCCAACCATTACCAAACGGCCCTTTTCAGGGCCACAAACGGCTCTTTTCAGAGCCAACATGACACCGAGTGAGATACCCGGTACGTCCCCGTCGTGGTGTCGGTAATGCGTTGGCCTGGGTCGCTTAGCTGAATCTCACTATACATTTGTAGTCAAATCTTCACAAAAATGAAAAAATAGTAATAGAAAAAAAAATCAAAAGAAAAGAAGAAACCTGAAATAAAATTAAACAAGGAAAAGTAGAAATTACGCGGTGAGTAATATATGTCCCCGCCGGAAGTAGCATTTTGTAACAAAATGTGCAATATAGGTCAAAAATCAAGGTCAAAGGTCAAAGAAGTCAAAGGTCAAAATTCTGTGTAGAAGTTTTGAAGCCCTCACCTAGTGCCATCACATAAAGCAAATGGAATTGAAATTGGGTTAGAAATGGCGAAGGAGTAGCATTTTGTAGCCAATGTACAATATAGGTCAAAAATCAAGGTCAAAGGTCAAAGAAGACAAAGGTCAAAATTCTGTGTAGAAGTTTTGAAGCCCTCACCTAGTGCTATCACATAAAGCAAACAGAATCGAAATCGGGTTAGAAATGGCGAAGGAGTAGCATTTTGTAGCAAAATGCACAATATAGGTCAAAAATCAAGGTCAAAGGTCAAAGAAGTCAAAGGTCAAAATTCTGTGTAGAAGTTTTGAAGCCCTCAACTAGTGCCATCATATAAAGCAAACGGAATCGAAATCGGGTTAGAAATGGCGAAGGAGTAGCATTTTGTAGCAAAATGTACAATATAGGTCAAAAATCAAGGTCAAAGGTCAAAGAAGTCAAAGGTCAAAATTCTGTGTAGAAGTTTTGAAGCCCTCACCTAGTGCCATCACATAAAGCAAACGGAATCGAAATCGGGTTAGAAATGGCGAAGGAGTAGCCTTTTGTAGCAAAATGTACAATATAGGTCAAAGGTCAAGATCAAAGGTCACAACTGAAGTTCTGTGTACAAGTTTTAAAGCTCCCATGTAGTGCTATCATATAAAACAAACAGAATCAAAATTGGCTCATAAATGACAGAGAAGTAGCAAATTGAACATTTTGATCACACACGGACGCACACACGGACGCACGGACGGACGCACGGACGGACGCACGGACGGACACACACACGTACGGAGCCCGTTTCATAGTCCCCTGCTCGAACTCGTTCGGCGGGGACAAAAATGAAGTAAGCCCTACACGATTTGTGAATTGCACAAACAAAATCCTCGTACTCTAGCTGCTAGTGCAAACTTATTTGCCTATCTTTAAAGAATAACATGCGGTATTCCATGCTATTGTGCAATACACGTGTTAAAATGCAAAATGGCCGCCGACCTGTCTATAGCGGCCACCTGTCTATAGCGGCCACTTTTTTGGTTTCCCTTCGGTGGCCGCTATAGACAGGTTTGACTGTATATATATATATATATATACATACATATACAGTATATACCAAAAGAAACTTTGCGTTAAATTTACGTGTAACGCAAGCGCCGATCGGTACTGCGTTAATCTTTCTGCGTTACAAAATTAACGATCACCGTGCGTGAATGATCGTTACAGATCGTTACAGATCGTTACTGTGCGTTACAGATCGTTACTGTGCGTTAATTTTTAGATCTTGCGTTAGCGGACTTGTCATGTGGACTGGCAAGAAATCTCGGAAATTGCGAGACTCGGAGATGCCTCGGTTAAGTAACTGTCGTTCGTAATATTTACTACGGACAATTCCTGCCGGCGCGGAAGGCATAATACCGAATAGATTTTGTAGTTGAGCAGAACTCCCCTGGCAATGTCGTGTTGTCATGGTCGTCAAATTTGTACTCATGGGCGCAGTCAATGGAATCGGGAAAGCAAAAATTTCGAAGCCACATTTTTCCCCACAGCCAACATATTCCATCGAACATTGAACCCATGAAATCACGCATACGCAAGCCTAAAACTAACGCCGACTGTCTAACGTTAGCGATGTCACGATTTCAACAACTGTCAGACACTTACTCAATTCAGGAAGGTGCAAAAGTCCATTTATATTCCAATACACAAAGTCACAACGTGTGTCTCGCCGAATAACTGGTGGTAGTGTGTGGTGACAAAGCCGAGTATTTCGGCAGTAAAAGTAGCTGCAGCAGAAGAAAATGTCCACCACTTTCTGCTCGCATTATTTACACTGCCAGCAGGTAAGTCAAGTGGTGACTTGATAAATAGGCACGCTTCACATGAAAGTTTACCCAGAAACATGAAAAATCCCACGATGCCAAGGTGCTAGAGTGGGGAATGGGGAGGGGTGGAGAGAGAGAGACCAATCAACAGAAGAAACCGCGCGTACTGGCGCATTCTCGGAGGTCATGAACAGTCTGGGGTCTCGGAGATGAACAGAGAAGGAATGTTTAATTAAAGATAGCTCAAGTCGAAGACCCAGGATTACAAACGTTGATTCTTTTTTCCCCTTTCAGGAAACATGCCTTCACGTTTAGAAATGGTTGCACTCCTTAAAAAAAAAAAGTCTCCTGCGATTTTTGTGAACTTAATATAGCCGTTTAAAACGTCAAACTTACCATGAAAGTGTTACTACTTGTAATACAATAGTTAATACTATACCTATTGCTTTAATCATATCTGTATAACACAAATTTGACTACCAATGACAATAAAAAATACTTGTATTTGTTTTGTGCGGAGATTTTTTTTTTGTCTTTATCCTGACTAGTTCCTATGAAATTTATAATGTTTTTACGGCAGCATCAACAGCCTAAAATAAATTACTGACAGATTTATAGATTATAAAATTTTTGGCAACCATCCATTTGAACGTCAGGCACGAAAAGCTCCTGATATTCAGCAAAAACAACTCAACAGATCAGAGACAAAGTTCCTTCAAATTTTGAGAAGTAGCACGCAGATTTGCTGGGCGTGGTAGGGTCCATGCTTTGAGATCGTCACAGTCGTGTTGTCACCAGGGAGGTGGAGTGTCTGTCTTCCACCTCCCTGTTGTCACGGAGTATCGGGAAGTTCTCACAAACTCCAGGATCACCCCTCCCTGCCAACTCCATGTTGCTCCCAGGGAGGCGGGAAGAGTCTCTTCCCACCTCTCTGTTGCTCCCCAACGTGCATCGTGAATGCGTGGCGTTTCTTGTCACCGTCAGTACCCGAGGCTGCTTTGTATTTGTCTTGGAATATTTATTCTTCTTGTCAAGACATGAGTGTAGTAATCGTTTGCATGGCTATGTAAAAAAATTGTGATACAACGTGTACTCAACTCGTCTTTGTGATTTTTTTCTTCAGTCCAAAAAGAGGACAAAATAGTATCATGGCGTTTGCAATTGTTCGAAAGGTCTGCTTTTGATAACTCATACTCAGTAATCACCCTTGTTTTCCCGCTCCCAGGCCCTCCAATTTTATTGAGCAATCCACACGCGCGCGCAAATTCCTTTGCCATGTGGTTTTGCCAGCCAGCTGTCGGAATGTGCTTTGAAGTTACATTTCAGCCTGGCCTGGCTGGCATGAATGGGTGTCGAGTTTATACCTACTGTTGTTTTATTCTTGTATTTGAACATGTCGTTTCACCTGACAACACACGGAGATCGGGAAGGTGTAGGGCTATAGGGAAGAGGTTTTTGTTGTGTGTTGCAGCCTAATCCGGGCAATTAACCCCAGAGGGCAATTACCCCCCCCCCCCGAATACTGGTTAATGGTAAGGTTAGAGTAAAGATTAGGGTTAGGTTAGGGTGAGGAGTTTGGGTTATGGTTAGGATTAGGGCCAGGGGAAGGGTCCGGGGTAATTGCCCAGGAAGAAAAGAGGGACGCGCTTTTGTTCTTGGTCAAATCGATTTTCCTAGTTGATGCTGTGGAGCTAGAAAGGAACAAAAAAAAAGCAATTATGATGTCTGGCGTACTTCCGGGACGTCTTATTTTTCTTGCACTCTAAAATTTCCTATTGTTTGGCGTTATCAATGTCGTTAATTGTTGTATAGTTACCCTCTTTCGCATTATAAACTTAAAGTCCATAGAACATTCATACGCAATAAGATCACACTCGAAAAGCTATACTGGTGTATAGTTTGAACACAGCAAAATTAAATAACGAATATCCCGCAGATTTTCCAAAATTATGCGTCATGTGGGTCAATTCATTTTCTTTTCTTTCTTTTTTTTTTTTCATTTGTCTTCTTGTCGATGTGGGGAGTAGATTCAGGATATATTACTTTTCCTTTTCCCCTTTCGGCCCGATGCGATTACTCCTGGTGCTGACATTCTTTCTGCTCGTCTTCCGATTACAAGTTATACTGTTGTTGTAAATAAATGCGCATGGAGCCCCAGCTGTATCGAAAAAAAATAAAGCTATCTAAAGTTGACCTTCAAATACAAGTAAAATCTGAATCAATTTAATGGTACGGGTTCGCGGTTTCAATCCCCTCGAAGCCCGATACTTGCCTTTCAGCAAGACACTAATTTATCCACAAAAGGCCAGGGCTCCACACTAACTTTTATTTCGGTGGCCCGAAAAGAAAAACAAACAAGCAAAACTACCGGTCCTACTAAACATAGAAAAATAAATATCAAGTATTACTGAAGTGATACAGGTATACTTACGTCTAAAGAAATGAATAGAAAATTTAGTCATCTTATACCGTTATTCTGAGTTCTAAGATTTCGCAAATAGGCTTATAGATTATAATAAAAGTTGATGCCTATTAAAGAGGTCAAAATTGCGTTTGAAATGAGAAAGTGGGAGCATTTGCAGACATTGTAAACATCCGACATTTGTTTTAGCATCTTAAAGAGGGAAAAGTTGCCGTTATTTTACGATTTCTGATGGAAATTCAAGCAATCATCCAACATTTACAAGTATTTTAACACCTTCCGGACGTGAAAGCAAACATCCGCTCTTTATTTTATCATCTATGAGCCGATTGATACCGTTAATCATTTCCAAACGTACAAACAACGATCTGTTACTTATTTTAGCATCGTACGGAGCAGAATATTACCGTTATTCATCTCCAAATTCAAAAGCAAACACCCGACATTCATTTTATGATCGAAGGAGCCGAATGTCACTGCTGTCCACTTTCGAAAGTGAAATGAATCATCTGACATATTTCAGCATCGCACGGAGCCGAATGTTATACTGTTTTTCACATTCAAACGTCAAGGCAGACATCCGACATTTACTTTAACATCAAACGCAACTGAGTGTTATTGTTATTCATTTCGAAATGTTAAATAGCAAATGTCTGATATTTATTTTAGCATCTTTTTAATAATTATGGAGCAGAATGTCGATACTGCTTTTCACTTCCGAACGTTCAAGCAATCATCTGACATTTATTTTGGCATCTTCCAAAGCCGAATGTTATTGAGCACTATTTACTTTCGAACGTAAAAGCGAACATTCGGCATTTCATCGTCGAATATATACGGAGCTGAATATCATTGTTATTAATTTCCGAACGTCAAAGGGATCATTCGACATACATTTTAGTATCTTCCGGAGCTGAATGTTATTGTCATTTACTTTCGAACGTAAAAGCGAACATCCAGCAATTATTTCATCATCGTACTGAGTTGAATACTATTGTTATTCATTTCCGAACGCCAAAGCAAACATTCAACATTTATTTTAGCATCTTCCGGAGCTGATCATTATTGCTATTTACTTTCGAACATAAAAGCAAACATCCGACAGTTATTTAGCATCGTACGGAGCAAAATATTACTTGTATTCACTTCCGAGCGTAAAAACAATTATCTGACAATTATTTCAGCATCTTCTGGAGCCGAATGTTGTTGCTATTCACTTTCGAAAGTAAAAGCAAATATCCAACATTCATCTCATCGTTGTACGAAGTTGATTATTATTGTTATTCATTTCCGAACGCCAAAGGGATAATTCGACATTTACTTTAGCATCTTTCGGAGCTGAATATTATTGTTATTTACTTTCGTACGTAAAAGTAAATTTCCGGCATTTATTCTATCATCGTACGTAGTTGAATATCATTATCATTTATATTCGACCGTCAAAGCAAACATTCGACATTTATTTCAGCATCTTCCGGAGCCGTATTTTATCCTTATTCATTTCCGAACGCAAAATCAAATATCTGACATTAATTTCAGCACCGTACGGAGCTGAATCTTACCATTATTCATTTCCAAAAGTATCAGCAAACATCCGACATTTATTTTTGTATAATACGGAGTCGAATATTACCGTTATTCATTTCCAAAATTAAGAGCAAACATCTGACATTTATTCTAGCAGCTTACGGAGCCGATAGTTACCGCTGTTCATTTTCAAAACTAAAGGCAAACATCCGGCTTTTTTGGTGGCCCGGCGTGCGTTTTTGGTGACGGCGGTCGCAAATTAACAATTCGCGAAATCGTGATTCGATTCGCGAAAAGACTCCGCTAAATCGCTACACTCGGCAGGGGCTACGTCGTCCTTTCACCAGGTCTCGTTACAAAACCAAAATCTCGCGTGAATTCTTGCGTTACCTATCGTTAATTTTAACGAAACATCGTTAATTTGCGATAGGGATCGTTACTCATCGTTACTCATCGTTACTCATCGTTACTACAAACGTTAATTTTCCCGATCGTTACTTTGCGTTACTAACGATTCAGGTGAAAGCGCTTGCGTTAATGAAACGTTAATGTTGATTAACGCAAAGTTTATTTTGGTATATACTGTATATCAGAGAGCTGTGCAAAATACAATCAGGAGCAACAATCGGTCCAATATTGATCTCTGGGCAATGTGAGATACAATATTGGATTTCTGGGATTTAGACGATTTTAATAATATACATACATGTATTGCTTCAATCAAGCTAGATAAACAATGAATAATACATTAAAATGCAAAACGATGAATGCCATACTGACCAAAATACAATGATGTCGTGTATCAAATGCTTTCGAAAGATCCATAAATATTCCAATAAATTGTTCTTTGAAAGGAAGAGGTATTTAAATGGAGGGGTGAGGATGGGGTGAAGATGATTATGGGGTATGAGTTTTTCTCAATTTGTCTTCCTCTGTGCAAATGAAATTTGCAAGATCACAACAGCTGTCAGAATATTCAGTAAACATGTCGAAAAAAAAAAGGAACCAGCAGGAATCGCAGGGGCGGATCCAGGAATTCTGTAAAGGGGGGGGGGGGGGGGCGCAACTAATATTTCTGGTGCCAATTCCAGGTTTCATCTCATTTTTTTCTTTTTATTTCTTTTGTTTTTAACGGAAAATAAGGGGGGGGGGCGTGCGCCGCTTTCGCCCCCCCTCGGGATCCGCCACTGAATCGGTCTGTCTTCTACTGCTTTCCCCACGCATCATATTTCCACCCCTCTGCTCAATAATCTCTCGCTTTCATTTAATATGCCTTGGACTATTTAACATAACAATGTCAGAATTTCACAAATGGGTATTTGTTTGAAGTTCATCATGTCCAGGAATAGCCTGGTGGTAGTGTTGCGCCCAGAAAGCAGTTAAGATGACAGGTTCGATTGAACATTGTATGACATTATGGAATCTACTCTGCATACATCAATGACTGGCAAGTCATATAAATCCAGTGCATTGCAGAGCAAGCCTTGATCATCAGTACCATCAGCTGTTTGTATATCTTTCACATTTGAATTTGCTTATTTTGTCCATTGTTTCATTTTTCAAAGGGAGATGGATTGTGTTCTGCTTGTACAGTACCTTGAACTGAACAGATACCAGGTTTACACATGCCATCTCATACAGAACAAACCGGTTATCTGTACGATCCACCTCACAACTCTGGAATGCTTAACACTCTTACATTAAGAAATAGAATATAGCCTGCATACAGTACTCGATGGCAACTCTGTTCATGCTACAGCATACCTCGACTGTCAATAATATCAGCTATTTGTATACTGTATAAGCTGTTATTTTTCTGTTTAGATATTTTCGTGAATGGGGAGGTCACAGACATTTTTGCGACAGGTTGTTTTCGCGATTTGACACTGAGGCTTACCTTAAGTGCACTATTAGCTTAGCATTTGGCGACATTTTTGTGTGTTGTTAAATTCACAGTCCAGCAGTGATTTGCGAAATTTGCAAAAAACAGCTTATACAGTGTCTTTCAGACAATTGTATTTCAATGTGAGCTTGTCTACTGTGTAATCTCATCACAGGATGAATAAAAAGTGTTATCATGACAAAGTGTTGCATGTACAAATCACAAATCATTAGCCTTATCACAATCATCATCATTACCATCACTTTCTTCACCATCACTGTCGGCAGCATCTAAATTACCATCACCATCAGTACTACCATTATCATCATCACCATCATCACTACCAAATTAACCACCTCACCATCACTACAATATCAGTCACATCATCATCACTACCACAATCATATCATGGCAATACGGCTTCATCAACAGGGTCATAGTCATCACCATCACCCTCAAATTCTACCACTTATACAGCTGGCAACATAACTGTCACCATCATCGCTACTCCATACTTGATGAAATCTTTGAAGGCTTCCGTGGCTGTAGAATGTTTGATGGTAGAAAGCTTGATGGTACACCATGTATTCTTTCTAGGGTATGTGTTTGGCCCTGAAAAGGGGCTTCCCAGTCCCGACGTTCGGCAAGCATGTTCTCGCTGTTAAATCTTGCCGTTCTCATTCCATTGAGAATGGCGAGAACATGCTTGCCGAAACGTCGGGATTGGGTGAGCCCTTTTCAGGGCCAAACGCATACAGTACCCTAGAAAGAATAAATGGTGCACCGTTAAGCATTCTACCACCATACTTCAAACTTACATTGTACATGTACAACTTGTATATTATTACTAAAATCTTGAAGCATCCTACCATGACTGGAGCCGGGAGAGAGAAAGCTGTCTTGTCAATGAGCCACTCCTCATGGAGACGATCCAGCTGCATTAGGAGATCAAGAGTTATACCCTTCTCCTCTACTCGACTCCTCTCCTTTAGCCTCTGGAGGCAGCACTCGGGTGACGCTTTCAAGTAGACTATAAATATGTGATAAGGAAAAAAAATAACAATAACATTTAACAATTGTGGTGTGAGCGCAGAAATCACCTTGACAACAATTAAGCAGTTTCACGCCACACACTACAGATTTATTCTAGTCATATTCTCCTTCTTCTTTTTCTTCCAGTTTAAGATGGCATCTTTGTAACTTTTTTCTCAATAACTTGAGCCTGAAAAGAATAGAGTTTTACTCACGAAATGATGAACTTTAAAAGTTGTGTTTCAAGAGGTCCAGTTTAGATGTTCCACATAATCTCTACACTTACAGTAATAGTACACCCAGAAGCACATCTCAGGACCCCAGGAGGCAACAAGGTCATCACATATATATTACATTTGAAGTCCAATAATCTCTTTGACTACAATTTCCTTTTAAAATCCATTTTGATACACTTACTGATGTGGTCCACATTGACATACGAGCGTGTCAAGAGCCAATTAAACCACTCAGTGAGGACAGCATACTCCGCTTTGGTCATCATGTTACTAGTAGGGGAGAGATCATACAAGAAAGCAGTTGGTGAGTGTGAGAATGAGAGACAGAGATAGAGGGGAGGGTGGACAGACAGACAGACAGACAGACAGACAAAGAGAGAGAGAGAGAGAGAGGGAGGGACAAAAAGTGTGAGATTTTAAGAGGAGACTAACACACAATAGGAACATTCTTTTTTTTTTTCCTGAATATGGCAAACTCGGCATTCTTTTAAGAGATAAGATTTGACTGATTAGACACATAGCTATCATATATGACATATTCGACTAGAAAACATAATTATGATGAGCTTGCATTTCCCCATTTGCATTCTGCAATCTTGCATTTTCACAGAGACATCTGTAAGACAGCCAGGAGACTGGAAAAAGGTCTCCTAAAAAATAAGTTCCTTTCTCTCACGACTCTCTGGAGACTAGGCTAGTCTCCAGGAGAGTTGATGTCTTCTCCAGGAAAGTTGATGTCTTGGAGACATTGCTGGGATGTCTCCACAACCACTTCACGAGACTCAAGTTGTCACTAGGTCGCCACCTAGTCTCCTAGCCAACGAGATACCCACTCTACATTTCTATTCTGGAACAGCTTGTTTACTTTCTCAGGTGGTTTTCGACAAAGCAGTACTTGGCACTGTAAATAGACCGTTCCATCATTTTCAAGGGACGAGTGTGAGGAGCTTGATGAGATCGTAACATTGTGAGTTGCACATAAGACTGGAAGAGAAAGCTCCACCGGGCTGGGTCTTCATACATCAGACCCTGGAAAAGAGCAAATGACACACCTTTACTATTACTTTTTTTCTTCTGGTAAACAAGAGTGCAGCAGATACTACTTACAACACTAATTTAGGTAGATCTGTTAAGCATATTGACAAAATTGGCATATTACAAGAAAAGAATTTCTCAAATGATCACCACTTCTGAGACACTCCCCATTTTTTCTTTGTGAAAACTTCTCCTTACCTTTTGGGTTTGCATGATTCTGGTTGAGCAGTGAATCTCATGTATAGAGACTAGTTTGTAGAAAGGTTTCCCCAAAGCACTGTAATTTTAAAACTGAATTTCTCTTTCACCACAAATTGTGTCCATTCTGTAAGTACATACGACCATTTCTTTTCTTTTTTCTTCAATTTTGCACTGTCAATTGTTCATCAAATCTGCATTCCTACATCTATGGTTTTGCAACAAATAAAGCGAATGACAAGATAGTCTTTGGCAAACCTATTCCTAGTCTGTTTTGGTATACTTTGTTATTCAAAGACAAGCAATGCAACACAGTCCCTGTTCTGACAGGACAGAAAAAAGACTTGTATGGGGAATCTTGTTTTAATGAGCTGCTTGGGGCCAATAAAATTTCCTGTTATATTGGGTATCTCATAATATCATGGATAAAAACAAAAGAATAGCAGGAATGGGACCTGCATAATTACTTCATTAAATCAGGTAGCTCACTATATCCAAATGCATTATAACAAGGTTCCACTGTATCTTAGCACAAGTCTTACACTTTGCACACTAACAATAGAGAAATTTTGCTTGTGGATTCTTTCAAGCATTGGTCAAAATCACATGGCCGTAAACTGGAAAGCTATACATCAATCTGCAAAATTACATTGTTTACTTTAGAACACAGGGCAGAAGGGGGTAATATTTCTCATTTAGTAAGAACTCATCTTAAAAAATCCTTCAATGTAGATATGTTCATGATCATCCAGGAAATGATGTGGGAAGGGAATGCAAGGTCCGGGGAGTTTCAGACATTAATAAGATCTAATAGGAGAGAGGCGAAACTCACAAAGACATTGTTGCCATCAACGTCTCTCCACATGTTGACTGGTTCTGGAAGCACTTGCACATTGTCTGTCTGAGAAGAGAAGTAATCCAGCAACATTGTCTTCCCACTCCCAATGTTGCCCTCAACACAAATCTGAGGAGAGGTAAGGTAACAACAATACCACACATCAATGGCTTCACCATGCCCACATGGAACACTATTAAATCTTTGTACATCTTGTTTCCATTTTCACAATTGTATAACAAATAAAAGTATGCAATAAGTATTCTAACTATTCAAATGCACACATTTATTCATACTTCAGTTTACATCAATGTCACTATCATCATCTCTGCTGATTATGCATTGGAAAGTCTCATGCATAAATTCTGCATTTCTCCATTTTACAAGTGTTTTTATGATTCATGCGTATATCATTACATTACATCATAAAGAGCAATAATGATACTTTTGCAAAAGAAATCACTATAATATCACTAACACCACTTACAGGGTGGTAAAAGCTGCTCTATTTCCACACAGATAAGGATGTCTTTTTATATCTGAGGTCTTTGAGATGCAAATCACAGGCTCCTTGGGTAAGAACTTATTTATGATTTTCTTTTCTTTTTTTTTTCCACCCATGCCTGCACAATTAGCAGATATGGAGCATTCTAGAAATCCTGAAACATAAGTATAGGGAAATCATGACCTTGTGAGGATCATCTCTATTTAAAGGACAAGTTCACCTTCATATACATGTGGATTGAGTGAATGCAACAATATTAGTAGAACACATCAGTGAAAATTTGGGGGAAATTGGACAATTCGTTCAAAAGTTATGAATTTTTAAAGTATCTGCGCAGTCACTGCTGGATGAGAAGACTACTACAGTGTATGATATCACATGCACACAACGATATCAGGAAAATAAAAAGAGAATTTCATAAAACTTTACTTTATGAATAAAGTGCACATTACTTCGACTTGTTACTGAAGTACGTGTATGTTAAGGGTAATGATATTCCCCCTGCCTTCTGAATGAGAGAAGACGAGTATTCTTTCGTTATGCGGGAAAAGTGAAAATATGTTGATTTTTCTTTATTCTTTCTTTATATTGTTGTACACATGTGACATCACAAGCTATAGTAGTCTTCTCATCCAGCGTGACTGAGCAGAAACTTCAAAAATTCATAACTTTTGAACGGATTGTCCGATTTTCCTCAAACTGTCACTGATGTGTTCTACTAATATTGCTGCATTCACTCAACCCACATGTCTATGAAGGTGAACTTGTCCTTTAAAGGAAGTAAATAACAAACACATCTATACAAGCAGGTACAGCTATTAAGTGTTAATGTTTAAAGATATCTAAACATACCGTCATTTTATCAGCACCATTTATCTGCGAGAGCTTCTTAGGGATTGATGATGTCGACATTCTCGCAGAATTCTCACAACGACGAAAAGACTGTGGAGAGTGAAACATTGCTAGAGTGCACCACGACATTTGACGCCACCTTGAGGGATGACTGTTTTGCACCATCTTCAGTGCTGACTGACGCAGGACCGACTGCAACATGATGACAGGCTGACAGGAGGCTCTTTTCATTCAGTCAATGTCTGGGAGAGGCAAACAAGTATGGTTAGTACACTGAACAGGAAAAATGGATAAGCAAGACAACAATACTTTTTTTTTTCTTTTCTTGAGGGACGCAGCTCTCCCTTGATGCTGGCAAATTCCTTCTAGCATCAAAATTCTGCTCATAAAAGGTTTGAAATGCGTACAGCTAGGGTCTGTGAAAAAAAAATCAAGACAAAAGAAAAAAATATATAACTTCATCTGAAATCGAGACATTTTGATATGTACGCAGGGAATTATTTTTCAACTTGCAGAGGTACAAAATGTGCACATCAAATTGTGATGCAATATCATAAAAATTATTGCCTGGTATGCAAGAAAATCATGGAGTATATTCTGAATTGTTGACTTTCACTAAAGTGCAAAGTTATGGATTACACAAAGCAAAGTTCCTTTTATGTTTGGCAAGTGAACTGAAGCAGCACATTAGCTTATTTTCTTGGAGGACATTCCAAACTCATACGATTGCAAATTTACTAAGATAATCATGGATAATCTCCTCAGGTGGACAGATATCATACGATGGATGGTAATGGTGTAGAGTTCTAGAAGTTTAAAGTGAAGTGCTAAGGTGTAATTTAGTACTCTTTTTTACACTACAGGCAAGCCAGTCATGTCTAGTACTAGTTATGTACACCAGACACCCTGCGCAGCACAGGATGCTGTGCAGCGAGCGACAGGGCTGTGTATTGTTACCATTGTACCAACCAGTTACATCCATAGTTACTGTCGAGATGAGAGATGTTGTCTGGTCTGGACAGGGTCTGTATACTGTAATTCCACTTTCTCAATCTATTCAACATTTCTAGATCATCAAGATACCTACAACTGAGTTGATCTATAGATACATCAGATATTTGGTCTAGATTCTAGTTGATCTACTAGTGCAAGCGAGGCAGTCACTGTAGGGAGGTGGAAAGAGCTTTCCACCCTCCTGGTCGTAGCGTGGCAAACACTCACCATTCACAACCGGGACCTTGGTGTAGTGGCCATTCCTGTTATGAAACCTGCATTGAAAAACAACAAGATGCTCAATGGGCGATATTCTAGCAGTTTGATATTGTGGCATACAATGACATTCTACCACTTCATGAATTGAAAAGAACTTTCCGAACTTTAACAACACCTAACTTCTGTTTGTTTATTTGTTTTGTTTTGTTTGTTTGTTTTGTAAGGAATCATAAAATCAGAACTTCAACTAAATGCAGTACAGAAGAAAAGGGTATTACTTTGGAAGATGCCAAAGCACTTTCTTGGAAACATGACAAGGAAAGAGGGCCAAATACTGGTGCAAACAATGATGCTCAAAGAACTGATGAAGGAGACACTGTTGATCAGGATTATGAAAGACTGAATCAGTTAAATCAACCTGATTTCATAGCAATTTTTCCATGACCCATAGCAGAGACTGTACATTGTACAGTAGGTAAAGTGGAGCTCAAATTAGAGGGATACGACTGCTTTATGACAAAACACAAAGGGAGAGGTGCATGTATCCATACAAGAAAGTCGCTGAGAACAACAGCAGTCAGATGATCTGACAGATGTATTTTTCAGAGAAAGCGTCTGGTGAGGGATACAACTGAGGGGAAATGATCGATACATGATCAATACACAATTTAACAGGATCCTGAGGATGCATCTATCGTAATCCCAGCTCATCACAGGAAAATAACGACCAGATGTTTGATCTCAGTAAGGCAGCAAGTGGAAAGAAATGCTCTCACATAATGTATTGATTATGGGAGATATCAGTTTCCCAGAAGTGGGCTGAGACTCTTATACATCATCTCCATCATGCACATAGCATGGCGGCAGGAAATTGATCGACTACTTACAAAACCAGAAAGTCAGGTGCAGCATACAGAGAGGTACAGATTCCAAGTCTACTTGACATCATCTTTGTCAATGATGATCAGATGATTGAGGAAATATCAGAGCAGAGTCCCCTTGGAATGAGTGGCCACACTTTGAACTGAAATGCTACCAAGATAGTAATGATAGTCACATATCCAGGTTTACTATTATAAGGGAGATTATGATGTATCAATTGAAAAGCAAATCTCCAAGAATTGGGCTAAGCAAAACTAGGCAGTTTAGAGTGAATGCTTCATGGGGCTTTTTTTTTGTCAATGAAGTGAAGAAGAAAGCCTTTTGGCAATGGAAGAGCTCAGTGAAGGATGTGTAAGAAGGTCCAAGTTGTCAAAGTAAAGAAGAAACAACAAGCAAGGAGGAATATGATCATTATTATAAAGCAGCAAAGTGACCATCACAGTTATGTTTAAGCCAGAAATGAAGCACCGTACCAGAGAACTGAAGAAGTGAAGAGACAATAATATGACAAGAAAGTGGCATGAGAAATTAAAGACTGTCCAAAGGGTGTCTGGAGCTATACTCAGTATTTAGAACAAAAACAAAAGTTACAAGTAGAATTAGTGACCAACAGTAATTAAAGAAGATAGTACTAAGACAGAGTCATATACAATTGTATGAGGAAAAAGCAGATTTACAGTACTGCCATATCATGATATTCTTGAAAGAGAACAAGCTCCCAAGTGACCATCAGCACAGTTTTCATCCTGAGAGATCAAGTGTGACACAGCTTATTGATGTACAGCTGTAAATCTATTTGATATTTGGAAAAACATGCTCGATGAAGGAGGTGGAGCAGATATGGCCTACATAAAGACTTCAGTACGGCATTTGATTCAGCTCAGTCCCACATCAGTGCAGTGACTGCGAAAGAAAGTGGAAGCCATGGGTATCCATGGTAACCTAATGAGCTGGATTGGGAATCTCCTGACTGAACGTACTAAAGCACGTGTTCTGGTGAGTGGGAGGAGTCATCTTGGGCAAGAGTTAGCAGTGCATGGAATTCCACAAGGAAGTATATTAGGGCCTTGTCTACTTCCTGACAACCTGAAGGGTCAACATTATCCAGGGATGTCCACAGATGATACCAAAATAATCACATGTATACAGTGTATCAAGCATACAAAGGATACCAACATAGTAGCCCGACCAGACGCTGTTAATACGCTACGCGAATACAGCGTCTGACCAGCGAGCGGGCACCTTCAAAGTGGGGAACCACAACACAACTACAAAACTTGTGAAAATGTATACGTTCTTTATAAACAATGTACACGTTACCAAACGTTACTCACCTTAAGTGCATGCTTGTATTACAGAAGGTTCGTAAGTCCATTGAGAGCCCTCGTGATAAGTCCGTGGAACCAAAAAATGATACTTTCTGGCGGATTCCCTAACACCGTCGCGGTTCATCGTTGCAGAATTCAAAATGGCGCCTTGATCTCTGTGAAAATCTTTTGCGTGCGTGCGATGCGCTGCTTGAGTGTTGGTGTAGCAGCACGGTCGACAGCGCGACCTTTTGAAAGGGCATTCAGATCATGTGACCTCCCGTATATTGGAAATGGCCTGGCGTGAAAGACGATGTACCGTTCGTGAACCGTTCACACATGCTGCATATAACCGTCAATTTAGGTAAGTTATTAAATCTAAATTTCAATATTCATAGCATAGATATGAAGTCTCATTATCATTTTGTTCGTCAGATGAGTTTGAAGTGGCAAAAAAATGATCTAAAGTATTAAAATTCAATCCGATCGCATGCGATCGTTGGACCCTCTTCGTGTTTGGAGCTTCGCTGGTACAGCCCTGTCGCGCTACGTATGTACAGCGGCGACTGGGCTGTGTATTGTTACCAACATCTATACTGCAAGATGACCTGAATAGCCTGAGTGACTGAGCAGAAAAATGGCAGCTGAACTTCAATGTCACGCCAGGAAATGTGGTAATCTGGTATCATGCATGCACTAGTTAAAGGGAGATAATAATGAACACTCAACAGTAGGCCTAATACATGGCATGAGAGATGGAACAAAGCAAATCAAACTCGAGACAAGAGAAGAAGAGAACGATCCAGGAATTTAAACATTTATTTGACCGAACACAGCCATTCATCAGATACTGTTATGTACCAGTGAAGTGTGACGTGAAAGCTGGAAGCACCTTAGGGCGGACGTCCACTTGGGCGCGGACAAGCCCCGGAAGGGTTGCGGAAGCAAATTTTGTCATTTCGGCATCCTGTCCGCGACAGACGCGGAATAACTTTGTGAATCGGCTTGTCCTGGGACATTCCTAGGACTGTCCGCGGACTGTCCGCGGACTGTCCGCGGACAGACTGCGGACATTCCCAGGAATCACTCCGGAAGAGCGCGAAATACCTCGGAATATGCTAATCGTAGCCGGGCAGCGCGGAAACATCTAGGATTACACCAGGAATGAACGCGGACAATCAGGATGCCTTCCGGACAACACAAGTTAGGCATGCGGACAAACTGCGGACAGTACCAGGAAAATGGAAAGGTATAAATTCGGCGCTGACTTTGACTTTTCCTCATTTGACTGCTAGCCGTCATTGATGCTCCTTGTTGTGCTTCTGCAGTAGCTGCTGATATTATATTGCTATGATTGGTCAATATTATTTAATAAATGTGACCACCAAAAGTCGAAGAAAAGGATTGTCTGCATGTCGGCTGACGACTCATTTTTTTTTTTTTTTTAATGAAATTGTCCCATCTGGGAGAACAATCTTTTCTCTGCCTACAGTCATGTGGATGATATTCGCAAACTTTTTGAACTACATATATATATATATATATATATATATAATATACATAAAAATGTACATATATATATATAATATATATATATATATATATATATATATATATATAAATGTTGATAAGGTAGTCCACGTGTTGGCAAGATAAAAAGAGAAGTAACAAAACTGCAACAAAGTTCATGCTGTATTCACCAAGAAATAAACCGTTGGTGAATACAGCATGAACTCTGTCGCAGTTTTGTTACTTATAATATATATATATATATATATACATATTCTTTATTCCCTTTTTTTAGACCTGTGCTTTATCCATCGTGAAGTATTGTATACATGTTTTGTCTGATACTTTGTCTGATTTACTTTTTTTTGGGGGGGGGGTTCAGCTGGGCTGTCAAATTGGACAATCGATTTTATTTGCAACTAAAACAAAAAGAGAAGATAAAATCATTAGGTAATAATAACTATGAAAATCATTCAGGTAAAGAATATTTCTGAAATGATTTGTGATGCTTAATGTGTATTTAAATATATACACTCAGCAAAAAAAAAAGAAGAAAAAACACAAAAAAAGAAAGACAGAAATCTAACACTTTGTCGAGTTCATAATTTATTGCTTTTTCTCTCATGTCACTTGGATTTTGAATTGACAGAAAATTCTTAATTTTCCTCCATCATCTTTAGTTTTCATTGTTATTTTGGGCTTCAAAGATATTACATTGTAATGAGACCACATGTGTATCTTTGCAATTGAATTCATGCTTTTTAGTGTGATGAATTTGTCTTTTGTTCTAAAATGTTGTATCATTAGAAAGCATTTACATACGAATAACAACTTGTTCATGTTTATATAATACATTAACATTTAGCCAAAAATTCTATGTTTTTTTTTTCTGAGTGTACTTCCACCTACTTTTGTGATTTTTCAGCTGGGCTGTCACATGGGACAACCTAGTTTGTTTGCAAATAAAATACGAAAACCACATAGAGGAAAATGTGATAGTAAGTAATAGGAACCAGAAAAGTCACTCAGATTAAAAATAATTTCTGAAAAGATCAAATCAACATAAACTTACTGGGAAGTTAGGGGGCTGATTTCACTTCTTTCTGGTTGCTTTTGGAACAGTCTCTACTACCTTCTTCTTTGCCTTCTGGGACCGGAAATTCCTTAGATTTACCTGATCTTTATCACCAGACGAAAGGTGTGCCTGTGCCTCGCCTGCCTTCTTGCTCATTTTGCGTTTCATTGGCATGACGCTCGCGGAAAGTGTCGACATTTTCGTGTCTGGATCACAAAATTTCCGCATCGGTTCTGGACACTTGCATATATAGATCCGCATCGGCTCCGCGCTGTCCTAAAACATTCCTGGTGTCTTCCGCTTTCATTCGCGAAGCTTTCCCACACCGCGGGATTCTTTCCGGAGCGTGTGCGGAAGGAGCGGAAGGGTTCCGGACAAGCGGGACATCCTCAGGACATCGTCAGGACAAGTTGCCGAAGGTGTCAGGAAGTTCATTTCCGCGTCCAAATTTTGGTCTCGATCAAAATTTGGACGCGGAAATTTTTCTCTCTCCCGAAGGTGCGGAAACGCCCGGACATGTTTAGGACAGTGAGCGGACACGTTCAGGAACATGCGGACAGGTTGCCGAAGGAGTGCGGAATACCAAATTTGCATTCCGGGTCTTGTCCGCGTCTTGTCCGCGCCCTAGTGGACGCCTGGTCTTAGACAGAAAGATCCGCCTGTCCGGAGGACTCTTTTATATTTTGCCATTAACGCTGTCCTCCGTAGACAGACGGAAGGTACCAGTACCCATTGCTGTGTGGATATTCTTAACCACTGTCTCTATGGAAAATTGGGTGAGGTACCTCACCCTTCTCGATTGCGTCTAATTCACGGCCCTAGGTCGGCAAATTCAAGCTTGTATAGTCATATTAACTATTCAAGAATAGACTACACTCACCAGATTAATGAATAATCCAACATTTCGGTAGAATTTTCAACGTAAAACACACAACAACCAGCCCGTCGCGTCGTCACGTTCAAACTGCAGAAACATACAGTATGAATCTATTAGCCAATCACATGCGAGGTAGTTTTTACATGTTTTTTTTTACTAAACATGTACCTCGCATGTGATTGGTTTACGGATTCAAAATGGCGACTTACTGCTAGCAAACGGCGATGTTGCGATATGGATAAAATTTCTGCATTATAACCGAGTTACTGTGAGTATTTTGGTTGCACAATGTGAGAAATTAACCCCAAATATTGCTGCATACTGTGTCATGTCATGTCAAACTTGTTTGAATGTAAAAAAGCTGTCTGAAACTGGGTTTATCGTAACGTTTGATCTGTGCGCTACTCCCACACAGGAGCTGGCATCATTGACTTCGGTCTGTATACGGAGGGGATCCGTGAAGCCAGACGTAGTCTCTGCGGAACATTCCCCGACGGACAGATACAGACCATATCTTTCGGTCAAGAACCACCTATGATAATGTACAGTAAACAGTTTCAAGTCAGATTTTGATGCATTTATTTATTCCTGTCAAAGAAGTAAATTTAAATTTTACAACAATGAAAATTCACATAGACTAGGGCCAGGGGTTAGGTTTATACTTGATAGTTAGAAATCTGAGTCTGCAATTTAAATTTAGGCCTAACGGTTAGATCAAATTTTGTCAGTGTCAGTCTGGAGGCAGTGCCAGTGCCAAAGTGGCAGTGCCAGTGCGGCAGTGGATGCCTCCTTGCTCAGCAGCAGTCCTGCAATACTGCAATAAAGAAGTCGAAGCAATTCAAGTTTGACATACAGTTAATGGAAGTTAACTAAAAGTGGGAGGACATTCCAGGGGCCCGACAAGCAATTTAATAGCAAGGTAGACAGGTCAAGGCAGCAGGCGAACGCGAACACCAACACGGCGGCATGCAGCACGGGCACAGTGTCTAGTCTACTGCTGTACGTTAACAAGCCAACAAACCAACACATCTTTTAATAGACCGGACTACACATTGAAACGCATTTCAAGCGGTTTTTGCTTTTGTTAACTGAAAATGTTGAGTTACAATAATTGTTCTCAGCGTGCTCCTACAACCGTCTCACTTACCTGTCAATGTGCTTCTCTCCCGCTCACGTTCCTGCTCCTGCTCAGGCTGAGCTGAACCTACAGGAGTTGTAGTTCATTCCAGCATTGGTCAATCTCCGTCCCAAAACACGTTGTGCAATAGTGGCCGTGTCTTCCCTTTGACGTAAGTTTCGGTAAATTTGTTTATTATGAAATGAAGTCTCCGATTTCGATACGACGCGATGCGATGCTACTTGTCCCGACACGTTGGTGTGTACATTACATGACACTGACTGCGACTAGATAGCCGAGCGAGGTCTCGACAACACCTCACGTAGGCCTAAATCCAGGCATGATCCAGGGGTGCATCCTGCTTCGATCTCTCTGATGACACTCGTACTAAGCTCGTGCAAGTCCATACAATACAAGGCCTACATTACATGCCCCCCCCC
This sequence comes from Diadema setosum, assembly GCA_033980235.1. Classification (NCBI taxonomy): domain Eukaryota; kingdom Metazoa; phylum Echinodermata; class Echinoidea; order Diadematoida; family Diadematidae; genus Diadema; species Diadema setosum. Next base: position 3,702,948 of record CM067066.1, read on the forward strand.
CCCGTAGCCCTAATAAACTATCTTTATATCTGACTCAATGTAATGCAAATGCAATTTACACATTCACTTTGAATGCGTAACAAAACAGAAAAATATATGCAAAAAAAAAAACCAAAAACGATTTGCATATGTTTGATGAAAATTGTAATGATTAGGCCACGATGACGTATACCAGAACATGCCTATCGGGCCTATAGTCAACCGAAGTCGAAGAAAA